>OX621255.1:32230400-32830400 GCA_951640165.1 Pseudoips prasinana
AAACTTATAAAACATTCACATAAACCTTACATATTTCCATACAAAGTTTCACCCTCTATTCCCCCTCCCTATTGTGAATTTACATCCTTGAGGGTAAAACTTTTACTGACTTTTAATGTCATATTTATTAATAATAATATATTACGAAAAACATGCAAGTTTCCCTTTGTATAACCCCAAAAATAATGTCGTTTCGATGTTGCAATTTACAATAATAATTGTTGCTAGACGTAGAAGATCACTCAGCGATCCGCACAACATCGATTGTAAAGGGGTGTAATAATTACCAAAAGTATGTAAAGATATCAGAATATCTCTAATATTTTGTCTCTTGTCGTTAACTGATAAAATATTCACATAAACCTTACATATTTCCGTACAAACTTTCATCCCCTATTCCCTATTGTTATTTTACACCCTTGAGGGTAAAACTTTTACAAACTCTGAATGCCATATTTATGTATATCAAATAAAAAAACAGCCTAAAAAATAAGTTTCTAGCTTGACTATTACTTCGATACAACTTTTCATCCTCCCATTTCAACCTATTACAGCTCTTTTTTCGCATTAAAAAGTAGCTTATGTATGTCCAGTATAATCATTTCTCAGGCTCTAGACTACCTGTGTACCAAATTTAATTAAAATCAATTCAGTAGTTTTGGTGTGAAAGCGCGACATACAGACACTTTAATAAATGCGAAAGTAAGTCTTACTTTCGCATTTATTAAAGTGTCCGTTTATTTCATGAGATCATCGATGAACTAATAATTCATAAATAAAATTATAATGTCATCTCTAAAAATCAGTTGTTTCTGGACACGAGAAGTTATTTATATGAAAATAATTTGGATATTTATTGTGTTATGATGGCTGCCTCGTTGGCATCATAAGGTCCAGAGTTTAAACCCGTGGTTAGGCCGAGAACTAATTTAGTAGGTAGTTTTTCTAACTATAAAATTTCCGCTAAATTTTCCGCTAGCCGTCGGAATATGAGAGTGGTTAGAAACTGCACCAGGGCTGGCACCCACTTTGCACGAATACTTGGGAAATTAACTTGTATAAAACATATGAAAAAAATCGAAAGCGGTGTTTCATTTCTTGATATTACAGTATAAAATAATAGAATATATTTGTGTGCTTGAATATGTCTGTTTGTCATGTGTCTGGGTATAATTATCTATACAAGTATGTATTTACAAAAGAAAAGTAGTATATGTGTCTTATCTGCTTTCCATAGTACATTTCTGCTTAGTTTGGGATCAGATGGCCGTGTGTAAATAATATCCCAGGATAATTATAAAAATAGAAAGATAAGAACAGAATATACTTACTTACTACTTACTTACTTATCGTATGGGCAGTGGTTACCCTGGTGTCAGAGTTGTTCAAGCCGCCTAGTAGGCCTCTGACATGGCTTAACGACTGTTGCCTAATGGCTACAACCGGGACCGACGGCTTAACGTGCCCTCCGAAGCACGGAGACGCTCACAAATTAAACCACTTTGGCGGTCACCCATCAATGGACTGACCGCGAGCCTAGTTGCTTGACCTCGCCAATCACTTACGGACTGGTGAGAGCATCTGGCTAAGAGCGCCTCAGAATATAATATCAGTAAACGAAGCGAAAGAGGTATGCAAGGATCGTGACAAATGGAAGTCCGTTGTCTCTGCCTACTCCTCTGGTAAACAGGCGTGAGTCTATGTATGTATAATTATAAAAATAAATATCTTGGGACGACTAACACACTGCCACCTGAGCCCAAACTAGGCAGAGCCTGACAACCAGTATATTTTTCAATACATATTATAGATCAATTCCAACCAGACGTAGAACAAATAATCGTACTGATCAAAAAAAGATTGGTCCAGGGATCGAACCGACGACTTCTGGCTTTGCAATCAAAGTCATTCGTCACTAGACGAACAGGGGCTCTACCGGCTAAGTCGCCGAACATCGTTTTGTTGAATGGCGTTCAAATAAATAAAGGTTAAAAATGACTTAATCTATCGTTAAATTGTCTGGAATCCATTGTCAACGTTGAAGCCGATTTAACGATTGATTATGTCATTTTTAACCTTTATTTATTTGAACGCCATTCAAGAAATCGATGTTCGGCAACTTAGCCGGTAGAGCCCCAAGCCATTCTATTATATTTATTTCGCATATCATCGTTACTATTATCTGTCCATCCACACAAGAGGTTCCAAATATGTTATTCGTTGATTGTACTCATCCGATTTAATTATGTAGCATGACAAGCAAAATCAATTGTTTTTTTTGCAAAATGTATAACTAACAACTTTAAAGGAACTGTTATACCCTGTGCTCTCACCGTTTAAAAATGTTTCAGGTAAAGCAGGTACTGACCACGTATCCAGGAAGATAGGTATTTGTGTATAGAGACCTTCTAATTGGTTTAATTTCGGCGCCTCACTAACTTTGTGGTCGTTTCTTGCTGTGACCATTAGACAACAGCCGGTAAGCTATGCTAGGGTGATCCTGGGCAGTTTGAACAAGTCTGGCACGAGGGTAACCATACAAGATGCAAATACCCAAATAAAATTTTACTTTGGGTCGGTGTATTATTTTTATCAATTTATTACGATTTCAGAGTGCTAATTATTTTCATGAATATGAGAAAATGTTCAATTGGTAGTATTTTTTATTTTAAGGGTTCCTTACAAAGGTAGCAAAAAGCCTATTTATTGCATTGTTTGGATGTTGTGTGTAAAATGGGGACCTAAAATCGAATATTATTAAATAGGATACAAAATACAGGTGCCGTTGGCAGTATGGAATCCTGCAAAATTGTTCTGACGAGACTATAAATCAAAACTAAGTAAACAAAATAAGTTTGAACAAATTTCAATATTAGGTTATGTATTGATATCACAAATAAAAATAGTTGTTCATAGACTTTAAATAACGCTTGTAAATAGTCAGAAAATTATCAGGAAAGAAGACACAAATATACACATACTAGATGCCCGGTACGTGCTTCGCTACCTATAAGGCATAGTAATAAAATAAAAAAATATTAAGTTCATTTATTCAAACAAAAACATATTTTAAATTGCTAAAACATGTTGATTTTACACTTTTTCAAGACTTTTTTAAATTTTCTCTACGTACAAACCTTCCCTGCACTTCCACGAATAATTCAAGACCAAAATTAGCCAAATCGGTAAAGCCGTTGTTGAGTTATAACATTACAACGCAAAGTGGCATTGATTTTTATATATATAGATTTATATCCGTTGCTTGGCAGAAAAAGCTTTAGTGACAAGGCCGCCAATGGAATTAAAACTTAATTTCCTTATATATATGAGGTAATTAAGTTTTTTGCAGTTAGAAACTGATGGCGGACTATCATGAAGAAAATGTTTCTTAAAAGGGAGGTCACGACCCTCAGAAATAACGAGATAGTATCTTGATTGATCCGTTCTCACATATTTATAATATTCGCAATGTACAATGTACATTATGTTAAAATAACAAATAAATTGAAAAACCAAGCAAGAAAAAATTATTTTATATCTTATACTGGTTCTATTTTTCTGTTTTTTCCACTTGATACCTTATTTCTGATGCAAATAAAATAAATTAATCAATAATATCTTACGGTATCTTACTTATCTCACCTTTATAACTCCAAAGAGCCTGTCGTTTCGATGTTGCAATTGACAATTGTTGCTAGAGGCAGAAGATCACCGCAATCGTCACGACATTTGTGAAGGGGTATTTTATAAGTACCAAAAGTATGTAAAGCCTAAAAGCTTAGTTGTATTCTTTTAAGGACAGTAAACATCAGCGCTAGTATTTAATTTGACATTATATTTGGCTGGATGATTTGTGCCCACGCTCACCTCTAATGTCTAATAATGAAGCTGTGAAAGCCCCCTTAAAAAGTATATAGCTCGTTTATTTTACAAAGAGCTCATTTATTTTACAAAGAGCTCATTTATTTTACTATATTAGCTCATTTATTTTACAAAGAGCTCAAATTGTGATTTCTAAGTCTTGCAATGAAAGTTGTTGTTTTATTCTTTTGTAATTAGGTTTGGGTGCGCTATATATGTATTTAAAACCTATGTCAAACAAGTTACACATTTTCGCCCATTCTGAAATATATTTCTGTGACAATCGGTCAAATAGACGAAGAGACAAATGGGAACTGATCAAAATGTTCTTTTACCATTTTGGTAGGGAACATGATATGCTAAGACATAGAAAATTAAGTACTCACCTTTCTTCTCAGAAGTTCTAAGAAAATCATACGCAGTTCCAATCAAATTTGCGAAGAGTATCAATCCAACAATGCAAAGAAACGTTACATCCCATCCATCTACCGGTCTTATGTTCTCCTTCGTCCTACAATACTTGAGCTCTGTCAAGTTAGCTTCCAGCCCATAGTTACTCCTGGTTAGGTTGTTGACGCAAGACTCGAAGCGGGAGAGAAGAGTGGTGCCGCGGATATGGGAGCAGGTCTTCGGGAGGCAATACCCTCGATGCACTAACGTGCGGTTGAAGTGGTATTTCGTGGAAGAGAATTTCTGTAGGAAAAGAGTTAAAGAGACATGATAACACCGCTGTGAAATAAATATTATCTTCCGTCATTTTTCTGTTATTTCCACTTGATACTTTATTTCTGATTCATAGATTAACTAATTCAAGCAATTAATCAATAATATCTTGCGAAACTGATGGACGTTTCACCTTTATAACTCCGAAGAGCCTGTCGTTTCGATGTTGCAGCAGGTCGAAGGTGCCGACGCAGTATGCAGCTCGACGGTTTGCCATGCACTCGTCCCAGTCGTCCAGGTGAAAGAGATGGGGCATTTCAAAATACTGGTCATCTGCAGAAAAAAAGTAGGTAAGCTTCCCGCAAGTGCTTCTGCAGATGTTATGTTGCTGAGATCGAAAATCAACTCTTGTTTGATCAAGATTGCTCGTCTTCTAAGACGCGTAATTGTAACTCTTACCTGCTGTCGAGTGCATTCAGATCACTTTTCATGTTAAACACAGCTGTGGATATGCCATCTACCAGCTATTATGCGTCAGGCATTTAAAACGAGGTATTTGAATTTAAGCGGGGGCCCACTATCCCGCTTGAATTCAAGTAACGGTCTTCAACATGTTTTTGAGGAGTTAATTCCGGGACAAGAGTATAGTTTTATAAATCTCCCCCGAAGAGTAGCGATGCTGAGTTTAAACTGAGGAAAGTGGCAGATTGGGCAGATAGGTTTATCTCTGAATACATAGAGACGTTTTTGTATGAATACATAGAGATATTAGTTACGCTAGCTAATTCCATCCCTTTTATTAGAAGCATGGCCGGCAAATACTCTGGATTGGTAGAGGGTGCTGGTTCGATTTCCAACGGATGATTAAGTTCATGATTACCCACTTTTGAGTTTAATTATTAATGAATTGGTAATTTATAAGACGCATTCTGTTATAACAGGCCTAGGAAATAATCATGCAAAAAATACTCAAATAACGATTCTTTCTTTATCACATGTGCAGGCGTGCCAGAGTTGCTCACGCCGCCCAGTAGGTCTCCGACATGGTTTGA
This sequence comes from Pseudoips prasinana, assembly GCA_951640165.1. Lineage (NCBI taxonomy): Eukaryota > Metazoa > Arthropoda > Insecta > Lepidoptera > Nolidae > Pseudoips > Pseudoips prasinana. Next base: position 32,235,977 of record OX621255.1, read on the forward strand.
TTAACAACAATAATCGGGATCGACATATTACCGAATCAGAGCACACTCCAGATGTTAATCGGTCGACGCGCAGAAATTTTACCACTTTGACGGGCAGGTATCCTGCATTTTTTTTTTTTTGATAAGGCAGGGGGAATGCTAATGCATGCCACCCGCAAAAAGTGTCTGCGGGTGAGTATGTCGGACTCGCACCGACTAAACCTAACCTGCCGTGGACTTCTTCTGGCGCCTGATACGGGGAGCCCCGGGAACGCGCGGGTATGCTGCTCCGGTGGACGGGCAGGTATCTATAGATTGACCGAATGGCTTGGTACTTTTCCTGGCCGATCACATTTGGAACTGTTAGTGCAACTGGCTAAGAACACCTCAGTGTAACGGAACGTTCACAATTGCACAATTACTAATCTAATATTAGAATATGAGCCGACAACTGTCTGTGTCTATTCATTCCGTTCATAGCCCTTCTGGGGAAATACTATCGCACTTGTTTATTATTGGAATATTCCTTGTAGCATTATAATAACTTTATATTGTTGGGTCAGTGACACGCGTCTGTCAATTACATGTTATTTACAATTACATATTAATTACATAGAAAAGTCCTGACGTTTGGCTTCAGCTTCAAGCGGCTACACCAGTATCGTCAGCCATTTGTTTTATAATTACTGAAGATACACGAAGAGAGTGGTAACAGAGAGAGATTCTTGGGGAAAAAAGGGAGGATCGGCAGCTCGTGAGTCAGAAAGTGGGCAGAGTTAAGTCTTCGTGCCTCGGAGGCCTCTCACCGATAGGCTAGCTGGCTCCAAACGTGATTGTAGAGTAATCGGAAGTGCATCTGAGGGCGCTCATGTTTGTGCGCTATAATTGTTCTGTGCAGTCTATATTATAATGACGTGGAATGACAGTACACGAGGTGGTTAGGTCATCAAAATAATTATAAAAATACATTATTTCAAGTTTATACAATTTTAATTATGTTGTACTCCTTAATTGTCTTGTATCCAATTATTTTTCATTATCAATCATTATCATTGTGTTTAATTGTTTTTATTTTTAAACTAACCGTGCCCCGCTGTTTTACTCGTGTCAAACTTTATATAGTATAGCCTATGTGCTATTCGGATATATTAAGCTGTATTAGGAGGACATCATCATCATTAGTAGGATTACTTTAACATTGAAAACAAAATGATTTCTCACTGAAATATGATAGGGATATAGCTTGACAAACAGTTTGGGTTTACAAGAGGGTCTATACCCTAATGAAGTCCATAAACACTAATAATAATAATAATATACTTAATAATCCCGAGATATCTGTCACAGAGATCATCTTAGCCCCAAACTAAGGAAAGCTTGTAGTATGGGTACCAGGCGACGATATACATACTTAAATAGATAGGTAAATACTTATATACATAGAAAACATCCATGACTCAGAAACCAATTTTCGTCCTCATGACACAAATATTTTCACTTACCGGGATTCGAACCCAGGACCACCAGCTTCGTAGGCAGGAGCACTACCAACTAGGCTACGGTGACCGTGGGAGTTTTTCTGTGATCTCTCTAAAGCTTTTGATTGCGTGGATCAATGATGAACGTGGATGAAATACATACATTATAAAATTTTATGGTGTCATATTAATCAATGTGAAAATCACTACTTCCAGCCGGTTAGGTTAGCATCCAATCTGTTGAAGATGTAATCATAAACATAATAGTAAATTACAACTCCGTCGAAACGACTAATTGACCGATTTGTATGATTTTTTTTTGCATAGGTCTGAGAATATTTTTTAAACCCCTAAGTTATAAGGATGGCCCACCCCAATATTTTATTTAATTTATTATGGTTTTTTTCTTATTTGACAAAGAAAAATAACAACAAACGTACCACCCTAAATATTGTACTCTTCTACTACCAACCCCTATTTTTAATAACGTTTTACCGATAACCACTAAGTAGGTGGTACTGCGATGAGATTCTGCGATTTATTTCTATTGATACCCAACAAACAATTATGAAGTCGCCACAACAACCAAAAGTTAAAATCGTGCCGATTTCAACTTTTAGTTGTTGTGGCGACTGATTCCATAAGCTGGTCATAAAAACGTCGTTGCCATGACGATACGACCGAGAATAGGCCCATTTTATACGAATCAGTGTTTTTAAAGAGTCATGTAATAGTCACATAAGATATTAGTCGTGTATTGGTCGCATGGATGTAGTTAAGCCCATTTAATGTCGCATTTATTACGACTGTTTTACGGCACTTTGTCGAATGACTGTGCAAATCACGACATTTTATATAGGATTTTGAGGTAAAGTACTTAGATTAATGTACTAAATAAGTCACAATTTAGTACATTTAACTAATTACTTTATCTCAAAATCCTATATAAAGGTCGTGACAGACATTAGCCATTTTATTTATTATCGATGTGTTATATCAGCGAAACCAGAGTTGAAGCACATTAATCTTTTGGGGAATTAGTGTTATCGCGCCTTAGGCATACTTAAGATTAATCTGTATTTCTCCCTATAATTTTAACGAACTTGCTAAAAGTTGTTTTTATACGAGTTATGGTTTATAACACGAACGTAATACAACATCAAAACGACTTTTCATTATGTACTGTTAATTATATCTGTATATTATCAGCCATATTAACAAAATGAAACTGATTTACTCTATTTACAAAATTAACTCTATACGTGATCTGCTGATTGTTAAAATGATTTGTGATTTAACGGGCGTCGATAAGTGTTAGCCAAGACATATTTTATTAAATTGTAAAATATGTATTTGAGATGGCCATGGATATCATTCACACATTACACGAGCGGATCGGTGTTTCAGTTACTTACGGATTATTTTGCCTCTACTTTTGCAGAACCACTAGATCCACTTCCTGCACTTTGAGAAATAAGATTCTGCATGGAACTTAATCCTCTTGAGTTCATAAATATATATTTGTACAGAACCAACTCCAGCTTAATAAAAAACTTGTCGTGTAGAAATATTCGATATAATACAATTAGACGCGAAAAGCGCAGTATAGTTTTTTTTTTACTTTCCTTTTGGAAAAGCTCCACTTTTATAACATTTGTTCGTCCATGTGAAAGAATTATTTTTACATAACTAGAAAAAATATGGCTGAATTATAATGTTAATATACTGTAAACTTATTAGGACATTTAGTCATTAAATAGTAGGTAGTATAATAGTGTTCACATTGACTAAACATCGTGTACGAGTGCAATTTATCACTCTTTTACGATTATCACATAAAAGTAGTTCTAAAGACTCTAATATTATTAGGTTTGGCGAAAAAGTCGTATACACGTTACCTATTGGGATGACAGCACCGGTTATACCACCGAAAGTTGTGTAATGGTCATATGAAACAGTTCATAAGAAGCTTATATATATATATATATATATATATATATATATATATATATATATATATATATATATATATATATATATATATATATATATATATATAGTGGTAGCATTAAAGCGCGACCGTCGTTTTAAAACCAAGGTCCGTTATAATAATAATACTGAATTTATTACTAAATATAGACAGAAACATTCAGACAATATGTACTAAAATATAAATTTCAATCATTAAACCTAAACATAATCTCCTTGACAATAACTTAATACAAGCTAGCTAAATATCACTACCATTATAAAATAAATTGTATAAATGTTTTAACATTCCGTGTACCTAAATATCTGTAATATGCAACTAGAAATAATAACTGTATTACTACAAACATGTTCTGACTATTTACAAGCGCTTTTTTAAAGTCTACGTGAATAAAAACCTTTTTTATTTTATTTATTTATTTTACTTATACGACTACAAGTTGTATACAGATAAGAGGCACTAAATCGTATTATACGCTAAAATTACTTCAATACGATGTTTATAGAAATTTAAGCCGTGTAACTTTTACTTAAACCACTGAAATGTTTGTTGTTAAGGCAACGTTTGCGGGGACAGCTAGTATTTGTCTATTTTTCTGGTCTGTACAAACTATTACATTGTACTGAGCAGAATAGTGCCTACAGTTGTATGCCGAATGCTGACAAAACATGTGAAACTTTTTTTACTTTTAATATAAATACATATAAATATAATCAATAATATGTTTCTTACGAAAGTACGATCTATAAAAAAGGAATTTAATGGAATTTCCACAGTTCATGATATATACTTAATTCCATTGCTCAGAAAACAAAAGTGCTTAGGTAGTAATTATGGCAAAAGAGACGAGCGATAAATAAATCCGTGAGAACATCCAAAAATGATTGAGGTCATGATTAAGAAGAATTTGACATTAAGGCCAATGTATTGAGGTTTAGTACGAAAATAAAAAATAATAGGTACTTACCACTGATATCAAAGCCGGTGGCGGATGCCACCATTGAAATAAACACCACAGACAACCACATCCCTGGACTCTTCCTTGAATAATATACTAATTACGAGTATGTACCGTTTTAATGAAACTGTTTCTATAAGTAGTACTCAACACTACGATGGATGCAATGTATTTTCTGTATTTCTTTACATAATACTCGTAGTACACCAGACCTTTGTGAAAGAGATAAATAAATACATTATTATTATTATATTATATATTCAAAAAATATTTCTAGAAGATTATTTTTTTTAATTATGATTTGCCTATTAAAATAAAACAACACATGCACCTGAGTAATAAATCGCGGCTATTTACAAACATGCAATTCACGGACATTAATCTAAGTTTTCCAATATTTCACTCTTTAGCTTAGTACAGACGCCACCCCATCAAGCTACCCCAATCTGTCAAATTTCCCCAATTGAAAGTGAAACTTATGCTTTTGTGATAAAGTTGAAAATCTATAAAAGAAATTTGACAGATTGGGGTAGGTGGATGTGCTGGCGCCTGTACCTAAGTATATGGTGCTTTGTTTTGGGTCCACAACAAGATCTATTTAATATTTATATTAGATATATTAAAACAAACGTGAGAAGCTATTATAATGCTGACTGAAACAGATAATTTATTAAATTAATTGAAATTGAATTAATATTGTCCAGACATACTAATGGAATTGTCTCATATTCATATAAACCCATTAAGAGCGCTTTTTAATAATCATTACATTATTTGCGCTGTTAAAATTAGTTATTAAACATTGGTTACTTTACTTTTAATTTTAGGATTAAATGGATGGGCTAATTCAAAATAAAATAGCAAGTTACCTGTAATAATTATATATAGTTTAATTAAATTAATTATAATATACGACTTTTAACTATTTAAAATGATTTAGTAGTTAAGTTTTCTGAAACAAAAGCCATCTAATTTCGATTTGATTACACCTGGGACGGAGCGGTTAAGACAGCCGCCTTTCCACTTGTCCTGTGTTCGATTCCCACACAGGAAAACTATTTGTGTGACCCATAAATAGTTGCTTTGAGTGTCTGTGTACTCTGTGTCCGTCAATTAAACATTTGTAAAGCGAGCGTTGTCTTTATTATTTTCTGTCTAAAATTTTGTTTTTATTTGGTTGTTTAGTCAGTTTTATACAATTAGGTATAAAGATTTTAAACTATTTTTAAATTGCGGATGAAAGCGGTTTTTTAAAGAGTAAGTTACTTTTACTTAAGTTACTTTTTCTGTAAGTTATTTTGATTTTAAGTTTATAATGATAGTTTTAGTTTGTAAGTAGTTTTAATCTTATTTCCAATATTATTAGTATAGTTTTAATTTTTTTAATTGCAATTGTGATAACATAGAAATTAATGAATATACGGAAATTTTTAAATAAGGTTTTATCTTACGATGGAAAATCTGTTGATTTTTATTTTTTATCCTCAATATTTTTTTGATTTATTTGTATCTCTTACTATTTTTAAATATGTTTGCTTGATCAATATATTAATCGTTTTACCGTGGGACTTCACGCAGTAAAATTTAATTTATTTTTTTTTTGTTGAGCGTGACACTTATCCGGGCAGGACTGTAGTTTGACTAATACCGCCGATACCGCCGTCAGTTAAACTTATAGGGCAGGTATGCGATCAGTACAAGGTGTGGGTTTACGTCAGAGATTTGCGAATAACTTTTTTTGTGCTGTTTTGTGCAAAACATACTAGTTGCTGCTCCGTAGCTACTTCCCGGAGATTAAACGCTTTTGTCATTCCTACTTTTGGAACCAAATATAATATAGATCACTTATTAACTTTACAATAACTTAATATAAGCTAAATAAAGAAATCAAATAAAATATAAATTAAATGTTTCATACAATCCGTGTACTTAAATATCTATATGTACGTAGAAATAATTAAAATTAAATAAATAATAAAAAGTCCTGAGTCTGGGTGTAATTATCTATATATGTATGTATGCATATTCAAAAGAAAAGTAGTATATGTAGTATATCAGTTATCTGGTTTCCATAGTACAAGCTCTGCTTAGTTAACAAATAAATAATCTTTATCTTTGGAATCAGATGGCCGTGTGTAAATAATGTCCCAGCATATTATTTATTTGTTATAAAAATTGTATACTTAACTATTACTTAACTTTACTATATATTACAAACATGTTCTGACTATTTACAAGCTTAGCCTTTATATTTATTTATTTATTAGGACCCTTAAATTTCCTAATCCTAGGTGTCTTTTAGGCATCTGGCGTTTCTATATATCTGTCCCATTCTGTCTCCCGCTCTTTGCTTTGTAGGGAAAAGGAACTGTTTTCAGATTAAATTCGTTGCGGGAGTCCAGACAATTACTAAAGTGATTCCCGATGAGCCGCACCGTGTGTCAGTGTTATTTCATTGTGTGCCGCTGTAGATCCCAGCTTAAAGGAGTTGCAGTTGCGGTTTCTCTGGTGTTGCGAGTGTCCATGGGCGGCGATGATCACTTACCATTAGGTGTCCCACTTGCTCGTTGGCCATACTATTTTATTAAGAAATAAAAAAAGTGGGGGGGACTATACACTGTAAACAGACAGTTGTTTTTATTCAACAGATGAATTTCTTAAATATAAGTTTTAAAATTTGACATGCTTGTAATCTGTTTATTTTTAATGTAATGTTTTTATCTAATACTCTTTTAATGTTTAAAAAAAAAAATAAAAAAGATTTTTATTCACGTAGACTTTAAAAAAGCGCTTGTAAATAGTCAGAACATGTTTGTAGTAATATAGTTGTATACATTAGATATTATTTCTAGTAACATAGATATTTAGGTACTTCTTTGTATGAAAACATTTATAAATTTATTTTATTACAGAAATGATATTTAGCTAGCTCGTATCAAGTTATTGTCAAGAGATTATGTTTAATTATTTAGTTTAAGTCTAATATTTTTACTACATATTGTCAATGGTTCTGTCTATATTAAAGGTATTATTATTATGACGGACCTTGTGTTAATAACGACGGTCGCGCTTTAATGCTACCACCGGATCCAATGCGCCCCAACTGAGAAGACCCAGCGAAACAAACTCAGTGGGTTCATCTACTACCGGTTTCAACACGACCCAGTTGAGACGGTCCGGCGAAACATACTCAAGCGGGCATGAACACGGGATTTGATCCAATTAGAGTTTTTACTTTATTATTTTGTATCGTCTTTTTGTGTTTGACATTTTATTTGTTTTAAATTATTAATATTATAGTTGACATTGTGTTAAAATTTTTGCACGACATATCTATGTCAAATATAGTTGGATAAGTTATTAATGTACCTAACAACCCTGTACCTATATTTATACAAATAAATATTTAATTCATTCATTTCATTCATTCATTCATTCATAAACAAAAAAAAAAGCGGTGCAGTGTTTGGGGATTGTTCTTAGAAGAAAACTGTTTTATTACACTTTGATCTAAATAATCTAAGTATAAGATAATAGTTTACACTTCACATTGAGATATACTCTTTGTATATAGTATATATATATATATATTGTCTACTAATAACTCACGGAGGTATATCTATGTATATATACATAATAGCTCATGGGAAGCGTGCGGTGTTGATGACGCGAGTTCTATGGTTTTTTATTCACTCAAAAAGTGCACTATGCGTCTAAAGTTTTTTTTTCAAGATGACACTGTAGCCTAGTTGGTAGTGCTCCTGCCTACGAAGCTGGTGGTCCTGGGTTCGAATCCCGGTAAGTGCAAATATTTGTGTGATGAGCACGAATATTTGTTTCTGAGTCATGGATGTTTTCTATGTATATAAGTATTTATCTATCTATATAAGTATGTATATCGTCGCCTGGTACCCATAGTACAAGCTTTGCTTAGTTAGGGGCTAGGATGATCTGTGTGACATTGTCCCAACATATTATTATTTTGATATTTTATGCTCAGTAAAGGGTCCCTTACTTATGTATTAAAATATAGGTATGAACAATAGTGCGAGATTGACCAAAAAACGTCTATTTTTACTGGGTTATAAGCATTCGGTGTCGATTCCACGAGTTCAACGCGCCTAAAGAAATTTTCACTTCAAAAATCTTTCTCTGTATCTATCGCAGAAAAGTACTATGTATCTAATGAATATACGTTTATAATTAGAATTAGCGACCCGCCCGCCTTCGCACGGATGCAATGCTGATATAAAATATACTACAGATATATATATATACACGACGTTCACAGCTTTTTTATCATTAGACAATACAAATATGTTTTCTTTAGAAGTAACTCTTGAAAGAGCCTTTTTTACTCCGTGGACTCCATCGACCACAGTAGGTACCTTGTTTTCGCCGTTGAAAGGTTTTAGCAGAATTCTAAAACCTTTTTTTACGTCTTAGAATTCTGGTTCTATGTATAGTAACTTGTAACTCTGCCATATGTCAGATGTTTTTTTTAAATCAACTTGAAGCACATAACTTGAAGAATGCTGTTAATGTTATGTCCCGCGGGTTATTAAATGAACATACTCTTTGTTTATTTTAAATGAACTGCAAGGTGGACAATATTATAGGGGGAGATAGGACCCATTACCGCCGCAACCGCTATGTCCCTGCATTTTAACTCTGCATTATCTTAGAAAATATTAATTTATATTACATGCCGTGAAGGGCTTTATTGATCTATATTAATTGCACAATGTATTTAAGGTACGTATTAGAATAAGGATTAATGATGCATTGCTTAAAATCGCTTCGTAATTGAGCTACTATTTCACATAAAAAGTATAGGATAAAGAATTGTTATTGTGGGTTATCCGTAAGGCTGATTTCAGAGTAACGCGCGCGGTACGCGCCGGAGGCCAGCGCGTCTCAACAGCGGCGCGTGCGAGACGCGTCACCCTGAAACGCTAGCTGCCAGTAGAGGAGCTCGGGCCGCGCTGGCCGACGGCGCGCGTGTCACCGGCGGCGCGTGTGAACTGCGTGACTGTGAAACGCAACTACTATCTAGTGTAATTGTAAGCGCGCACGTTTGGACGGCGCCGCTCGCCGGCGCGACTCTGAAATCAGCCTCAGAGATAGATTTACCATCACTGCCTTTTCTGTAGACCTTTTTAAGGTAAATTATTTTAATCTATCTCGTAGGGCGATTGGATTGTAAGTGTAAAAAAATGTGTTTATTTACGACATCACATTAGAAACCTCTAAAATGATCAGTTCTTCTCTACTATATTATGCATATTTTATATCTAAAAACCATCCTCATGAATCCGTTGCGTAGGTTTAGCAAATTTAGGCACAGACAGACATCGGGATGCGACTTTGTTTTATACTAGATGTAGTGATAATGCACAACCTGAAAGTTTGCCGTTGTCTTTTCTTCTATTGTTTAACCCTTTACTACCCATGTTATACGAGTATATTTCTGCAGCTTAAGTCCATCCAAAGACCCTCTGAAAGAAATGGCGGCTGAGATAAAACCACCCTCTTTACATTATTTCACTATCCCACTAAATAAAAATAAAATAAAAATGGTTTTTATTCACGTTGACTTTAAAAAAGCGCTTGCAAATAGAACATGTTTGTAGTAATACAGTTATTATTTCTAGTTACTTATTACAGATATTTAGGTACACGGAGTGTTAAAACATTTATACAATTTATTTTATAATGGTTGCGATATTTAGCTAACTTGTATTAAGTTATTGTCAAGGAGATTATGTTTAGGTTTAATTATTGAAATTTATATTTTACTACATATTGTCTGAATGGTTCTGTCTATGTTAAGGTATGAATTCAGTATTATTGTTATTACGGACCTTGTGTTTAAAACGACGGTCGCGCTTTAATGCTACCACCGGATCCAATGCGCCCCAACTGAGAAGACCCAGCGAAACAAACTCAGCAGGTTCATCTACTACCAGGTTCAAGTGTTCAACACGGCCCAGTTGAGACGGTCCGGCGAAATATACTCAAGGCATGAACACGGGATTCGGTCCACTTAAAGTAATTATTTAGTACGCAAACACAATATCTGCTAGCTCTGCTGTCTGACTTAATATTTAGATTTTAGATTATTATATTTAGGTTATATTTAGATTTTAGATTATATTTAGGTATACAAAAGAAAAGCTTCGAAACAATAACATTATTCATTTTGAGACAGAGTCAATAATTTTAAATGAAGTATATGATAGCAATCATTTACAGATAGTTCACGTAACTCAGCAGATCAGTCATGTCTATATGGCTACAAGATCTCCAGCGAGCAATGTGCAGGTAGGTAGTGAGAGCCTGACGTCTTTGTCATCGATGTACTCTTTAGTGGTGTAATAACCCAAGAGGAAGGAAAGAGATCGAAAAACCCGTATCAAGCACACTGTCAACATCTACTACATTTTCAAAGCAAGATGAAGACTTAGAAACTCAATGCCGAGTACAAATGACACTCTTTGATTGAGGAGGTCCAAGAAGTCATAATCTTAGCCAAATATATGACTTTCTTATGACCATGCCTACAACAAGTGTGGAATCTGAACGGGCGTTATAGTCAACGGGCTAACTACGCAGTAAATTGAGGACAACTCTAAACAACTCAAAATTAGATAGCTTGAGTGGGCTGAGATCTTATTATCAAAGACTGAAAATTTATATTTTTATTTGTTTTTATTTTTTATTACATATAGGTACCTACTTAATATTAAATTTATTTTTTACTGTTCGTATTTGATTTTAATTTAAGTACTTAATATTTTATTTTCTGATCTTATAATAAGATAAAAAATAAGGTTACCGACCATAAAATTAATATCACTTTGAAAAATTAAGGTTACAGAGTATACAGAATGTATTTTTTATTAATGAAGTTCTTAATTATACTCTTTATATTAGCTTCACTTGTATGTTTTTTATACAGATTTGTTTACGTGTGCAATTTAATGACAATGTTTTGTTCCTATTTAATATAATATTGTGATTAGATTGTAATTTTATCACTCCTATCCAAAGTATCCGGATGACTTTATGCGAATATACAATTTCTCCGAATACTAAAATGAGCAGATAATTGCTTGCCCTAATCCTGATGTTACGAAGGAATGTAGTTATTAATTAATGGCAGCATCCCTAATTCTCACTATTAAGGTCTCAAATTTGAAAAACATTCAGGAGGAGTATAATCAGGAAAGACTATATGAGTCGCCTGAGAAGCTTCGAGTCGCTTTGTTTACATTCAGCTCAATAATCAGGATATATTATAGTTAGCAAGAAAGTAAGTGTCCATAAAATGTTGTAAAGAAACAGCGGATTTGTGTAGGCTAGGTTCTGTTACCCCGAGTGGTACACGTTAGAAATCATTCGCAACATAAAGTTATAGGCTCGGCTCCACAAACAGTACAAGGGTATTAGCTCAGCCATTGCATCATTATCTAGCGTTCGTTAAGTGTAGGGCTGCAGTAAAAAGTTTGATAAAGGGTGCATACAACAATTATAAACACCGCATGCAGAGTGAGTTCCAAGAAAATCCGAAGGTCTTCTGGGCAATTCTAAAAAAGACAACAGAAATCCCCTCCAGATTTTCAAAGACGGGAAGGCACTTACTAAAGACCAGTGTGCCAATGAGTTCGCGAAATATTTTTACTCAGTTTTTAGCTCAAGAATACCTGATAAGAACATAGAGGCGGCAATAAACCAGACTGGTGGTGAGAATGGAGCGTCAAGGGTCGACCTGGAAAAACTGTGGCTAGCGGACGTGCAGTATGCCCTACAAAGCCTAAAGCCAACAAAATCTACAGGTCCTGCCGGTATACCACCTTTCATTTTCAAGGACTGCCGACTGGTAATCAGTAGGCCACTTCTGCACATTTATAATCAATGTTTGGCGACGGCGGTTTTTCCTGAGAGATGGAAAATAACTAAAGTAGTTCCAGTTCCAAAGGGAAGATCCATATTGAAGATAAACCAGTATAGACCCGTGCCAGTACTTTCAACTCCAGCTAACGTACTAGAGGCTGCGGTCCACAAGAGGATATTTGTACAGGTTAATGTACAGCTCTTAGAGGCACAGCACGGCTTTAGACCAGCTAGATCCACTACTAGCAATTTACTGAACTATACGAGCTATGTTACACCAGCTGTAGATGGGGGAGGGCAGGTTGATGTAGCTTATTTTGACCTAGGGTTTACTCCCCACTTGTTGACCTTGTTTGTTAGTTACATGTCAAACAGGCAGCACTACGTAGAATTCGACGGATACAGATCAGACAACTATTTTACTAGGTCAGGAGTAAGTCAAGGTAGCAATCTGGGTCCTCTGGAGTTCATACTCATTTTAAACGACCTTCCTAAAGTCGTCAAAGATGCGCAATGTATTTTATTTGTTGACAACATAAACCTGTATTACATTATCAACAATTTAGAGGATTGCCAAAAATTGCAAGAATACATAAATAGTGTTGTGACATGGAGCAAGGAAAACCATTTGGAATTTAACGTCTCTTAATGCATGACAATAACGTTTAGCCGAGCTCTTACTCCGGTCACTTACCAATATCAAATAAAGGAAATACCTGTAACAAAAGTATCAAAATCAAATATCTGGGGGCTCATTTAGAATTTTAGGAGCACATCATAAAGACATGCAAAAAGGCTTACAGAAACCTAGGGTTTATATTGCGGGTGGCTCATGTTTTCACTAATATCAAAACAGTGGTGTCTTTGTATAATTCTTTAGTTAGGAGCCAATTAGAATTTAATGCAGTTATCTGGTCACCACATGAAACTAAATATAGTGGAGTGGAGTCATACCCAGAATGAATAAGGTAGGATACCTTATTCATTCTGGGTATGGTGGGATACAACGAGTTAAAAGTGAGGCGAAGTTTTGCTCTAGTCTCTTATATTTTTAAGGTGTTTAGGGGAAAGATACACATTCCGGACGTGTTGTGTAGGCTGGGAATATGCTCGAGTCCCGAATAAATATGTGTGGCGGCGGCGACCGCCGCGCCTGCTGGCCATACCGCGCGCTCGCACCAAGCTGCTAAGCGAAGCTCCTTTCACGCGTGCACTGCGTACTCTCAACAGTATTGCAGACGAGATAGACGTGATCCGTGGTACACTGGGCGAGTTCACAGTAAGGGCTCTTTGTGTTATTAGTCACATAATTAGATAATTGTAAAGAGGAAATAAATAAATAAATAGACGTTAAGTTAGCTTAAGTGGATAATTTTAGCGCAACTACTATTCTGCACCATACAAAAATAGATGATGCCTGTAGCCTGTAGCCTTATGCTACAGTTTGAAATAAATAATAATTTCTTAAAATTATTTTTTTTCTTCAGCGGCCCGTTGGGTTGAGGCCCGAACCACATAAGGGTGCCCTCAGGTATTAGTCGCTTAAATTAAGCTACTAGCTGCTCGTTGTCTTAATTTACTTAATTGCAATATAATAGTACAAATTTAAAAATAATAGCCTAGTAACTTTTTATTATATTATCATATTCCTTATTAAGGATTTGCCTCCTGCCTCGTTGCTCTAGCGGTAGCGTGTTCAACCGCAGAAAATGAGGTCCTGGGTTCAAATCCCGGGTCGGTTCAAAAAGTGATTTTGGAATTTTTCCGTAAAAAGTAATTTCTCAGTATCAGCCTGAAGTCTGGAAGTTGGCGGTACTACACCCCCGTGCCTCGGAGAGCACGTAAAGCCGTCGGTCCTGTAGCTGACCTCCTTCCGGTCGTGTCGCTGAGCGTCCCATCGGACCATAAGAGTGATGGAATAGAAAGTGCCCCTGTTTGCGCACACACTTGTGCAATATAATATGTCCTGCGCAATTGGTTAATCTCGATTGAGAATGGCCGCCGTGGTCGAAATTCGGCCGGGAAGACATCATCATCATCATCATTTAAAGATTGAATAAAATATGTGATAATACAGACCGCACGGCACGGACGGACTATTTTTATTATAGTATTTTACTATTTTTAAGTACTGCATTGTGAGTTTGACAATTACAAGTACGTGTATGTTTATTCCCAAGTGCTGAATACATTTCATATTGTATAGCAGTTTTTATCGATAATGTCGTTCGTGGCTAGGATACTGTTGGTTGGCTCGTTCAACAGTTAGCGTTCAACCACAACAAAAAATTACTAGTCGTTTCTATGAGATAAACAACATCTCAAAGTAGGGTCAAAGGTAGACACATTCGCGGAAAAATACCATTCTCTGTGTAATGGTAATTTTCCTACGAGCTGTAGGTACAAGTTTGTAATATAAAATGACATTTGCACTTTTGATCCCAGTTACTTTTTTTAGGGTTCCGTAGCCAAATGGCAAAAAACGGAACCCTTATAGATTCGTCATGTCTGTCTGTCTGTCTGTCTGTCTGTCCGTCCGTATGTCACAGCCATTTTTTTTCCGAAACTATAAGAGCTGTACTGTTGAAACTTGGTAAGTAGATGTATTCTGTAAACCGCAATAAGATTTTTACACAAAAATAATAATAATTTTGGGGGTACATAGAACTGAAAAACAAAAATTTTTTTTTTTCATCCTATCCATACATGTGGGGTATCTATGGATAGGTCTTCAAAAATGATATCGAGGTTCCTAATATATTTTTTTTCTAAACTGAATAGTTTGCGCGAGAGACACTTCCAAAGTGGAAAAATGAGTGTCCCTCCCTGTAAATTCTAAAATAAGAGAATGATAAAACAAAAAAATATATGATGTACATTACCATGTAAACTAACAACGAAAATTGGATTGAACGAAATCTAGTCAGAAGTTTTTTTTAACGCGTCATAAATCGTAAACCGCAATTTACTTTTCATTTAATCAACTGAAATACTTGCTGCTGCGGAACCCTTCATGGGCTTGTCCGACTCGCACTTGGCCGGTTTTTTTTTGCTACGATTGCCTAGCTGCATAACACTGACGGGCCATTGCCGTTTCAAAAACCACCTGGCTACAGTGGGCATTGGCAAGTCACGAGCCACTCAGATGACTGTCTAGCTCTGCCTAAATAAATTACAGAATCTTTATTGTCAGGAGTAACGCTAACATTTTTCCAGAATGATGTTAGCGTTTTTCGGTCAATAAAGAAAATGAAAGAAATCGCATTATAATCAATGTTTCATTGTGAAATGTCCTTTTTTGTGTACAATAAAGTGTATTTTTATTATTAACCTCTACCCCAGGATACGAGTGTCGCCGGAGGGTGATACGTTTATGAAACAGTGGTCGGTCCAGGTTGGTAGAGCCACTATAACGCTGTATCAACTACGTCTTTGCAGAATGTAGGTTCTGCGGTCCTCACTTGTTCGGTGTCTCCTAATTTATAGTATAGTATGCAATATAAAAATGTCTAGGAGTAAAATATCTTGTTTTTTTTTATTGTATATCATAGGGCGACAAACGAGCAAGTGGGTCACCTGATGGTAAGTGATCACCGCCGCCCATGGACACTCGCAACACCAGAGGACTCGCGGGTGCATTGCCGGCCTTTAAGAGTCAGCAACACTTGTTTGCTGCCCCCCACACCAATGAGCTTGTTATTTATATAAGGACAACATAACATACTATATTATCCCTCAAACATATGGCTCACACGACCAAGGCTCTGCACTGAATGGAACGAATCGAGTCGGTACTACGGTTATGGGCTATCCAGGGAGAAGCCCGGATATTAATTCCATAGAATAAATATAATTAAAACTGAGGTGAGGAGCTAACATGAGGAAAAATTATAACAGGTAAGTCTCGTAATTAATTTTATGATGGATTCGGGTCATATTTCGACCTCTTCAGAAGACCATCTTTAGAGCGGGACGGGACGCGACGTCTTGCGGGTCCCATTTGCCCCGTAGAAATCTTCTAAAGGAGTCGAAATGTTGACCGAATGCTACATAAAATTCATTATTTTTTACTATCTATGGGATGGCTGGAAGAGACGAGTCATAGCAGAGATCGTACTCCAGATATATTTAGCCAGCTTAAACTAACTATACAAGAAGAGCATGACAACATCCAATACAAGATTGTGACTCTCATCCGGTCCAGGTATATTATATAGAAAGACACAAATTAAAAATTCTTGACTTCCAAAGTATATTCTAAGTTAAAGCAAGGTAAACAACGTAAATAATGAAGGAAATTCAGGTTCCCATCACCAGATCTACCCTTATTACTGAACATATTAAAGCAAATAGTTTTGTGGAATACGATTTTTTCGTTGGTACTCCGTAGGTAATACGGCAGGCCATCGAGAGTTTTGTAGGAAGCTAGTTTTATCTTGTGTATTGAACAAGATGATGTTCTTTTCGTTGTTCAGTGTTATGAACAAAGATTAACTCCTGAAGATACGTCGCATATTTATGTCACTCCACATTTAATGACAAAATTAACGAGCTGTTTTGAAAATGCAATGTCAGTTGTTACAATTGAACCTAATCGGATAATAATATACACTATTTTTTTACGCCAAATTACGTCCTCCCCTTAGTATTGGGGATATGCCATTATCGCCATGTTTGGCAGACGGGTTGGCGAACGCAGTCTGATCGTCATAGTTCATACGCTGCTACCCGTTCTCTGGTAGGTATTCCCTCGTGACGATTTCTACGCCCCCCACAGGATGGAAGGGGGTGATGATATTGTAAGCCGTCACCACACAGCACATAAATGTAATGTCCTACTAATATTAGAAATGCGAAAGTTTGTAGTTGTGTGACTGTGTGTGTGTATGTAATATTACTTCATCACGTCCAAACGGCTGGAGAGATTTTAATAAAATTTGGTATGGAGTTAGTTGACACCTTCGATTAACACATAAGCTATAATTTATAACGTTTAATGCGGGTAAAACCGCGGGGCACAGCTAGTATCAATATACTATATCAGGGCGAGCCGTACATATAACACTGTAAGTCAGAGAGTCGACATCGACCTCTTTCACTCAAGTGCTTCAAGCATAAAAAGAAACATGTGTAATGAGTTTATGATTAATAGCAGCTAATTTAATTAATTAATAGTCTTAGCATAATTAATATCAGAATTTATAACATAGTAGATATGCGTGCGAGGATACCCTAACAAACACTTGCCTTTGTATAAATTATGTTTTATGAAGTTATTCGTGAAAACTTTTAATTGGCCATCTCTTTTTTATTAATCTTAAATAATTGTAACGTATTAGCTGTAAGTTTTCGAAATTTGAAAATAAAATAAAATAAAAATACATTCAGTAGCCTCCCATAGTAAAATAGGTTCACCGCGTAGATAGACAGGGGGTGTTACGCCCCCGTGTCCCGGAGAGCACGGCCTCTACATGCTGTCCCAGGGGACAGTGTGTGCAAATGACAAAAACGTTTAAAGAAGTAATTAAATATTAACAAAAAAAAATCATCTTCTGAAGGTTAACCATTAATAATTACCTTCTTCTGAAGGTTAAAACTTTATTAAGTACTAGCTGTGGCCCGCGGTTTTACCCGCGTTAAATTTTATAAATTATCAGAGCTCCTCCCCCGTAGGTGATAGCGTGATAATATGTAGCCTATATGTTGACCCGACCTCTTAGTAATATTCATGCATTTGAAGTAAATCCGTGCAGTACTTTTTTAGTTTAGCCCGGACATACATACAGACACACAGACAAAAATTCTAAAAGCTATATTTTTAGCTTCGATGTCGATTGGAGATCACACCACAAGTATCCTTTAAAAAAAATATTCATGGTACAGTTTTGACTTTCCTACGATTTTATTATATGTATAGATAGTTGTGTGACCAAAATATTACTGCAGTGTGTTTTTACCGCATTTTTTATCGTGTTTCTTTTAAATCGTAGGTGATTTATTTATAGTTTGTGCGAAATCTCTCCTGGGTGTTTTGTGATAACAGACCATATATTTTTTTATGTATTACAATCTAGTCTAGAGACTAATAAGTCATTTTATATTAACGTAAGCTTCTCATAAACATCTAAGAAAAGAATAATCTATAAGATATAATGATAATAATATCTAGGGACAATGTCACACAGATCATCCTAGCCCCAAACTAAGCAAAGCTTGTACTATGGGTACCAGGCGACGATATACATACTTATATAGATAGATAAATACTTAAATACATAGAAAACATCCATGACTCAGAAACAAATATTCGTGCTCATCACACAAATATTTGCACTTACCGGGATTCGAACCCAGGACCACCAGCTTCGTAGGCAGGAGCACTACCAACTAGGCTACGGTGACCGTCGATAAATAAATTCTAAGAATCAATCCTTAGTCATATTGAAAGGGAAGACACTTTGTTCATGTGTTCTTTATAATTATATTATTTCTATCACTAAATTCACTAATCACGACGCTAGTTCATAGAGTTTTGTTCTCTTTACTCGTCTCAGAAGCTCTGTAATATCGAGTACCTGGATGGCCTCGACGTTTACATATTATATGTATGTATAAGTATGTTTTCAGGCCATATATTCTGCCTGTTGATTTCTAATTAGCAACGCACTCTTATCTCGTGGAACGTTGCGCGATCAGCGAAACGGCGCGTTACGTCAACCATTACGCAGTGAAGCTCCATACTGTTCACATCAATTTTTATATATTTTATTATTGTAAATCCAAAAGTCTAAAGTAATAGTTACCAATACATAAAGTAGCAGTTACCAAGGAGTTTTTACTTACAAAGTCCCTTCGATTACCTAAGAAGAATACCGGCGTAATCAGGGAGTGTTCAGAGGAATTGTTCGAGCTTATACCTAACGTCACATTCCGCCACAGACCCTTGCCAAAAGTGGCTTGCCAAAAATTTCATCCTTATCACCTGGATGAATGGTCATCTACATGCGTTTCACAAGGAACATTTTGCCGCGCATTACCACTCCGTAAAACAAATCATGCGGAGTTATTTCCGGTATGACATGGCAACCTTCAAGAACCAAACCTATTCCTTTCCTAAAGGCCGGCAACCCACTTGCGGCTCCTCTGGTATTGCGATTGTCCATGGGCGGCGATGATCACTTACCGTCAGGTGACCCACTTGCTTGCTTCACATAAAAAAAATACTTACCTCTATGTTGTAAAAATGAGAAAAGTTTAGATACATAGATATTAAGTTTATTTATTTAATAAATACATGACAAAATCACCTTAATATTAATTTTTATAATGTGTGAGCTCACTATAAGATATCTGCTAACCGACATATTATGTTTAAACTACTCTAAAGTTCATATTCTGTATCTTGAATGATTAAATAATAATAAATTATCCAATTGTTTGAAATTATTTAATAAATTCGCTGTGTCAGGATAGAGAAATCAGGTTAACTTGGAATATAACTAATGCCTCGACTACACTGCGTATACATTTGCATTTAATTAAATAGTCACATATAAAATGAGATAAAATGTCTATGGTCCCGACTTGACACACAATAACTAAACATTTAGAACTTATTATTGCATCTTATTTGCATTATATATCTTATTGGAGGGACATTGTGTATTATATATATATATATATATATATATATATATATATATATATATTAATAACTCCTAATCGAAATAAAACCCTTCTAAAGCAGACTCCATTTTTCTCGCGCCTTTAGCACATTTATGGGCTTGATGATTCACATCAGAAACCACTCTGTCTACAACGTTACCAAACAAATTTAAACCCAAGTGCATGTCTTCGCCTAATCCCCACTGACTTTCTGGCGTATTATGCATTTTTCTTTTCTTTTTTGGGGATATTGTTGTTGTAGTAGTTCTTTTTCTGCGTGGGGCTTTTGTTGTGGTAGTTGTAGTAGTTCTTTTTCTGCGTGGGGCTTTCGTTGTGGTAGTTGTAGTAGTTCTTCTTCTGCGTGGGGCTTTCGTTATGGTAGTTGTAGTAGTTCTTTTTTTCCGTGGGACTTTTGTAGTAGTAGTTGTTGCAGTTCTTTTCTTTGTTGGTTTTTGAGTTGTTATTGGTGTGGTTGAGCTACATTTTCTTTTTGCTGTTGGTGATGAAGGCATCATCGATGACAGCAAAATTGATGGCATAGTCGTAATTGATGGTGTTGTCAACGTAGCTGGAGTTGTTGGCTTTGATGATGTTGAACATGATGTTGGTGTAGTTGGTACAGCGGGTTCAGCCGATGTAGATGGATTGGTTGAAGCGCATGGGGTGGTTACTACAGATGGTGTGGTAGAAGCTTGAGGCGTGGTAGGAGCGTTGGGTGTGTTTGTTTCAGTAGGTGCACATGGTGCAGTTGATGCGGTGGGAGTGGTTGGTCCATTTGGTGTGGATTGTTTGGTTGGTTCCACTGATGTACATGGCGTGGTTAGTACAGTGGGTGTGATTGGACTGCTTGGTGTGGTTGGTATAGTTGGCGTGGTAGATGTGATTGGTTCAGTGGGTGTGCACGGTGTAGTAGTAGGTGTTGTCAGACTACTTTCAATAGTTGGTGTGGTTAGTTCGCATGGTGGTGTGGGTGTAATCGGTACAGTTGGTGTGGTTGGTTCGCTAGGGGCGGTAGGTGTAGTTAATATAGTTGGAGTGGTTATATCGGTTTGTGTGCATGGCATCGTTGACACGATGGGCGTTGTTTCACTAAGGGCAGCGAGCGTGGTTGGTATTAATGGTGTGGTTGGTAGAGCCGGTGTGGTTTGTTCAGTTAGTGCGCATGATGTGGTTGACATGATGGGTGTAGTTAGCCCACTTAGTGTAGTTGGTATGGTTTGTTCACTTGGTGCAGTGGGCGTGGTTAGTATAGATGGTGTGGTTAGTTCGGCTGGTGTGGTTAACGCAGTGGGTGTTGTTAGATCACATGGTAAAGTTGATACGGTAGGTGTAGTTGGTATGGTTTGTTCACTTAGTGCAGTGGGCGTGGTTGGTATAGTTGGTGTGGTTAGTTCTGCTGGTGGGGTTAACGCAGTTGGTGTTGTTAGATCACATAGTGTAGATGGTGAGATTGGTTCGGTAGGTGCAGTTGGTGTAGTTACATTTGTAGGTATACTTAATGTTGTTGGTTCTGTTAGTCCGCATGGTGTGGTTGGTTCGCTTAGTGCAGTTGGCGTGGTTATTGTTTCTGCTACCGGTGGCGTCGGCAATAATGATGACTAAAACAAAATAATATGTATGAAAAATTGGCTGACAGCAAAGAATATAACCACCTCATCTCGTAGAAGTGGGGCGTAGAAGTCGTTCCAAGGGAATATCTCCCAGAGTACGGGCTCTCTAGTACTATGAACATCATACTGCGACCGCCAACCTGTCTGCAAAGCGTATCGATTATAGCATATTCTTCAGTTCTTTAGGGGAGGCTTTAGTCAATCAGTGGATATCATTCGGCTGACATTATGATGATGACTTTGATTTTTATGATTACTCATATAAAAAATCGATTAGGTTAATAAAAAATTAAGAAAAGTAAACTTTAAAATTTAGGTCAGGCAGATATCGGCCACAAGTAATCAAACCTTATTATTAAACGGTACTATAATATTAGGTTCATTAGATGTGTTCTTATTACGTTTAAATCCTTACAATGTCAACAATACATTATTCTTTAAAACTTGTGACACACGTGGGCAGTGGTTAACTATTGTCCTGCTGGTTTTGACAGCTCGCCGCAATATCGATTGCGGTTAGAGGCCAGTAGGCTTAACGATTATTGTCTAAAGATTACAGCCAGATTCATCTTCAAAGACGGTGATGAAAATAAGCACTAAAATCGTTCAGCCGTCTATATACTGATCTTGCGCGTATACCTACTTCACTTCACCAATAACATACGGCCCGGCAAGGGAACCTACCTGTGGGTGCCTTCAATATAGGGATGGTTTAGCGCATTTAATGAGACCAATAGTCCTATCAAGCACTACATTAAATATTTTAGTTTGCTTAGTTATTTTAGTTCTCAAGGTGAAAAACGTTAAATTAGGTTTTGTGGCACAGTAATTGAGTTAATAGTTTAGGAAATATGTATCATCGTTCAAATTTATAAACAAAAATACTTGGTATAATTATAAAACAACATTATTAACTAAAGATTGATCATCTAATTCATTCCTATCTTTAATAATGAACTAAATCGGATTATTCCATTTTTTGTAAAGAATCTGTCTTTACACAATATTTTGTTATTTAACCTGGATCATTCCGTTTGTGAGGCTTGGACAGCTGAGATAATGTATATTATAGGATCAGGGTTATTATAAGACATCTATAAAATTCAGAATTGTGTGTGTATCGAGTATTCGAATGGTACCAACCGGATTCTGCGTCGATATTGGCACGTTTTCCGGCGCGGATTTCATCGGATCACTCAATGGTGGAGTAGCATCTAGAAGGCCAGCGTCACATGTTGCGGCTCCCAAAATGAGAAGACCAATGAATGTCTGTTAATAAATATTGTTGTTATTAAAAACGCAAATAATATTATTGGCAAAGGAAAAGGTAATTAAACTAAAACAATGTATTCGTATCATTCTATTTACACATCTGTTTCGTTGTTTTGATTAACTATATTATTGTCGACAAATAGAATTAAAAGCTACGTCTACTATTATTACTTTAGTTTAATAATGATCAAAGTAATCAGTGGTTATTAATAAGTAGATATAGATATATCATGATTTACTCTCATGTGTGAGCAGAAAATTATAATATAGCATACCTTAAAAGCATCTAAGAGAGTTTTACGCGGGTCTCGGGATAATGCGAATTGATTGGACCTATGTTATACATTCTCTGTTAATCATAAAATACTATTAATTTTATTTGTTTGGCTGACTCCATCAGTCTCAAACAGATTGCTACTGATAGATTTACAACCTTATCCTCAACACAAAAAAAAACATCTTTTTTATTTAATTAGGTGTTTGATTCTACGAGAAGTCACAATAATACTGTAATAATAACTGTTTGTACAAAGAATTATTGAAAATAAAGTATCACCAACCTGAGTGCTTAGTATTTTTAAAATCATGTTGAATCCGTCAACACCGAAGTACAAATATGTTGCTACTGTGGCAAACATTCCGATATTTTTATTAACAATGCAATGCATTTCTATTGTACGTCAGTGAAATGTTTATTTAAATGTTTTTGATTGATATAAAGGACATACGTCAGATCTAATTTGCGTTTCAAGTGTTTACTACCCGTTCTATTTTACTCTGCAAATGTATTCTATTTTACTCTGTAATGTACTTATGTAGACAATTACAACCAGATTCAGGACAAACAGACATGATTATGCACACAAACATCTGTCCTGGGTGGGAATCGAACCCACAACCTGCGGTGAGAAATGAAAGCAACCCCCAATTACGCCAATAGGCCAGTCATCATAATCAGAAGTACATTCACGTATGATACCTTTGGAAATTAAATCTTCTATAATCTTATTTAGGTGTTCTCGTTAACTCTGGGAAACTCTATATGTATATATCCTACAGGTCTATTATCGGTCAGGGTACTTTCCATTTCAGTCAAATTTGTTTTACCTAATTCTCCTACATTCATTGCAAAACAATGTCTATATTTCTCAAATGAGCATTTCAAGTTTGGGATCTTCTGTAACTATCGCACTAATTTTTACATTAGCTAAAAGATAAAGGTTTTAACTGTTTCTGTTGTTCTACCTACATATTCTGTATGTATGAAGAATAAAACGACAGTAAACGAGGCAAAATAAGTGTGCAAAGATCGTGACAAACGGAAATCCGCTGTCCCTGCCCACCCCTCTGGGAAACTTGTCATCGATACCACGTATAAGGCAGCACGTTTACTTATAAGCGCAATCTTGTCATAGTAATAATGTTCTAGGGGTCGCTCAACCCTACACCTAAGTATTAACATTGTTCTTAATAAAATAATCGCCGTAGTTTTCGTTCGAAAGAAAAGCTAGTTTTAACTATTGTATCATTTATCCCGATAATTTAGGACTGAGGGTAAACCCTGATACCATTTTTGACTAAACCACTCAATTTATGAAGAGCATAATATCATATTTGGCGGTCATTCCAAGAAAACATCCCTGCACATTCGTTAAGTACGTTCATCCAGTATCCTATTGTCAGACTATTTTCACTAGGACTACATTTTGGAAAGGCACTAAAAGCCACCGGAAAATTGTTTTGAGTCCAAAACCTAGGAGTCACTGGCGCATAATTACTTTTGGGAATATAAAATGTAGCAATATTATTTGTTGCCCTGTTATTGTTGGACAAGTGAAGACCCGTTTGATCGTTAACTACAATGGGAATATTTAACTTATTTATTATTACACGGTCACTTTTCGTTTTACGTCGTGACCTACGTTCACGATCGGCACTGTCACTAAAGCTAGGATCTGTAGAAGCACTATCTACGCTCGATTCCCGCAGTTTTCGCTTAGATCTTACCATTATAACTACCAGTGATGCAATGAGTACATAATTCGAGATACTGTGGTACTTTGAAACAGCATATTCATATCACTAATTGAAATGCAACACACTTTAAATATAAATTATCACAATATTGAATTACAGCATAAATATGAGACACCAGCAGCAAATCCAGAAATAGTTTCAATAAGTAAATAGACCACATTGGCCAGAAAATATCAATAAACCAGTAGCTATGTAGTTTAAATTAAAATAATATGCTGTAGGTTCTATAAAATTAATAATTATACATATAAAACAAAGATCGACGACAATTATACGTTACTTTTCAAAACACAACGCGTAACCTACGTGTAGTTCATGAAATAGCAGCTTAAATATATTTTCTGGCTTTCACTTGCAAATTAAGAACACCGACACTGACCGAATTCACTTACATATCACTCACATATCATTTTCACTAAACTTCCGAAAAATGTGTGTATGAGGTTGATGCCGCACGCGTACTTTTTGCATGTATTTGATAGTCAGGATCTAGTAAAGTTTTCCCTTAGTTACGTACAATACCGATTTTGAGGCGGTAGATTAAAACGTAACCACGTGAAAGTCAAATAACACTTTAAGATCTGACCTTAAATATCCGGAATCCAGGAGACCGCAGCATCGGGCACGTAGATACACCTTGTCACTTCTGACTGTTAGAAAAACTCGTACTGCACTTGTATAAACACTTTGTTACTGAACACAACTGTAGGTACCTATCACTACTAACACGAAATGTAACTCGAAAACACTTTTCACGTCTGTAGCCGCCACAAGAAAGAGAACCTGCGCGCCAACGCATGTATATTTATATAGTTAGTGAAAACAGTGTTGCTATGATAAGCCAGTAACGAACGATTTAATAATTAATAGTTTTTATGGAAAATTAAAATGATACTGTTGCCAAAACTTAAAATAAATCTTTTGATTATTGAAAATATAAATCGACATATTTTCCATAATCTAAAATACCACACTTCGTATATAACTCATTACGCCTCATAAAGTATGGTTTGATACTTTCTGCACCTTCACAAGTTGAAGGCCACCCGGATTGTATGTAAACTAAAACCCTGCTTAACACTTTGTCTACGGCCGTCGCTTTCTTAACGTCCTGGCTCGTAATTGGTAAAAAAATTTCAACAATTTCAATTTTAACATAAGTGTTTTCTTTTGGTAAAATTACATTTTCTTAACAACCGTTGTACGGCAGTCGTGATAAAGCGTCGGCACAATTCTTACTTGAGGGAACGTATTCAATGTCATACGTATACCCCGCCAATAACACTGCCCAACGCTGTAACCTAGACGCGCGGCCATCACCGGAATACCAACTTTATCTCCAAAAATATAAGTGAGAGGCTTGTGATCGGTTCATTAATGAATTAAGCTCGCCTATGTACATGACTTTTCATTGTAAAGTTTTATTTAAATGTATGTTTCTGTGAGCAATATTTAAAGAATAAAGAATGAAATTTAAACTAAAACCTCCGAACACATTAGCTAGCGCCTCTCGATCTATTTGTGAATAGGTCCGCTCGGCTTGCGTCAGCGCGCGCGATGCGTAAGCCACGGGACGCTCACCCCTAGCCGTTGTGTGGGATATCACAGCCCCTACGCCTACACTACTTGCATCTGTTGTCAAAATTATAGGTAATTGCGGTGTCATGTGTCATTAACATGTAGCACTTCACTACATGTTAATGATTGCTTCACTTTACTGAACGCATCTTCACATTCTCTACTCCAACTATACGGGGTTCCTGATTTAAGCAACATATACAAAGGCCTGAAAAATAATCCAGCGGCACTCCCGCATCGTCTGTGTGGGAAACCGGCACAGCCTTTACGTCCAGTCCCCCGCCGACGACCGCCCGCCTTTACAGCGGGGCCCTCACGCCCCTCCCTTAATGGAGGGGCCCGGGAACGACCATGAGTGCTCGGCCGTTCCCGCCCGACGCGACGGTGGTGGCGATTTTTGCAATGCGAGCGAAGGCACCCCCGCGCCTATCGCCCGCTAATCACCACCAGGAGGTGGGAGGCGACGATCGTACAACCACCGTCTCCCACCCTTTCTTCGCCTGCGGAGTGGCGGCGCGAAAGGATCATCCTCCCGCGCGCGCTCCACCGCCTTCTTTTGCGACATGACATCCTCGCAAAAGGAGGCAACTGCCGCCCAAGCCTCCTCATTCCCCAGCATGAAGTTCAACACACTGGGAAGTGAGAGGTCCAGCCCGACTACATCAGTCAGGGCACGGCGCAGCTCAGCCCAGGCTGGGCACACCTCGAGGACCGAGCGCGTCCAGCGTCCGGCGTCCAAAGGTGGCGGAGGCGAGGTTCCGTGTCCAGTGGAGGACGATGGCGTCCCTCGCCTCCCGCCGCACGGCCTCCCACTCTTGCGCAGGGGGCGCTCACCCAGCGCCCTACGCCGCCCACTGGTACACTATGGCGAGCACCCATGCCTCCAATTCCCAGGGAGGGGTGCCGGCCAGAGCGCACGCCGCCGCAAAACCCACTGAGCGGTAGGCCCTCACCACCCACTGTGCAATGGCCCGTTGGGGCCTGCGCATGGCGGTTGCATTCTCCCTCCTGCGGAGGGAGTCCGCCCAGATGGGTGCCCCTTAAAGGGCCATGCTCTTCAGGATACCGGCATAGAGGCGCCGGCATCGCTCCTTGGGCCCACCCAGATTGGGGAGGAGCCATGAGAGGGCGTCCGCGGCTTTCGGCGCGTCGACAGCCCGCTGAAGTGCGGGCCGAAGCGCCACCTACTGTCTAGCACGAGGCCCAGATACTTCATCTGGGCCCCGACCCGATATCTGGGCCCGATAGAGGGCGGTTTGGGGAGAAATAGTCCCCGACCAAGGCTATTTCCCCCACGCGGCGGCCACGTATCCCGGACCCCTCTCTAAAAGCGAGAGGGGAGGGGAGTCCGGCCGCGACACCACCGCCACCAAGCCGTCCCGATCACCTAGCCAGCGGCCAGGTATCGAGTACGGCTCGGCGACCACCGCCACGTCCATCAGCCACTCGGCCACAGCCTGCATCAGCAGATCCTGGGCCGCTCTGCAGTGGTTGGTGTTCGCCTGGAGGATGCGATATTCGACTCTATGCATTAGTCGGACATCGAACCCCCCTCCTCCACAGCCGCCGAGGTCCCAGCCTCTGGGACGGCGGTGGCAGCGGTAGGCCGGGTCGGCGCCTGCTCTTTGCCCTTCTTAAGGGGAGGACTGCAATTCCTCCCCTTCATAATGTGGCCCGCAGGGCGGCCACTGGCGGCACATACCGCGCAGTGCGGTGCGGCGGCCTTGTAAGAGGTGGATTTATGCCCTTCCTTGCCGCAGCGGTAGCAGCTGTCCGTCCTGTCTACGCTGGATGGACAGAGAGCTCGGGTGTGTCCGATGCCGAAGCACCTGTAACACCTTAGCGGTTGGACTTTAAGTGCCCGGACTGCACCCGAGCTGAAGCCGGCGGCGAGCCGTCCCTTTTCGAGGACGGCTTTGGCAGCGGCGACTGGGCACTCTAGGCGAATGGTGCCCATGCCACCGCGCCCGGGCCTGATGCCCCGGCCCTGCACCGCTGCGACTGCGCAGCCACCTATGGCTGCGACCGCTGCCATCACCTCCTCCTTGGTGATGGAGTCGTCCAGGTCCGTCACCTCGATGGCCGCCGACTTCACCGGCTTGGCCACCTTCGCCGCGTCCGCAATGACCTCTTGCAGCTTTGCTGCGAAGAGGTCAGCGTTCTTTCCGCCCTCAGCACCCGGAAACTCGAAGATTCGAGCCCCAGCCTATGTCCGACGGCATGAGACTTTGCCGATTCCCAGTTTGGTGGGATCGGCATTGGCACGCGCCCGCACCATTACGGACACGTACGTCTCACTCCACTCCGAGGCTTCCGCGGTGAGCGTCATTACGACGGCCGCGGTCTTGGGAGGAACTAGGTTCCTCTTGGCACCGGCTGGGGGGGAACTCTTCCCCTTCTCCTTTCCCTTGCCAGTCGACCGCGACTGACTGGCAGGGGTGGTGGCAGAGACGGCTGGGGGGGTGGATTTCCCTTCCCTTTTCCCTTGCTAGTCGACTTCGACTGGCTGGGAGTGGTGGTGGCAGGGACGGCAGGAACGACAGCTGCCGTCCTTTTGCCCTTGCCCTTCCCCTTACCGACCACCTTCGTCCAGCCCTGCTGGTTGCTCGGGGTGGTGGAAGGGAGAAGGGCGTCCTCCCTCTGGGAGGTAGGCACCGGCTCCTCTCGCCTCCTGTCCGCCGCAAGCGTCGGTCTGACGACTTTCGCCGGCAAGAGCCGGTCCTCAATGCCTGCCAGGCAGGCACGAACAAACGCCCTCTCCCCTGCCATTACCTTTCGGAGGATATCCTCAAGGCCGGAGGAGGGGGCGAGGCCCTCTGCCGCAGGTCTGGGCTCGGCTTGGGCTGGCCGGCCGTGGATTCAGCCAGCTTTTGGTGCAGCTGGCTTACCTCCGACTGCAGGCGATCCACTTTCGCCTGCAGTTGCGATTCGTCGCTGGCCTTGCGGTCGACCAGCTCCGCGACGATGCCCGGATGCTGGTGGCCCGGCATTTGAGGGACTTCTGAAAAGTCCCTTTTAGGTGGGAGGACTTCGTGGCGACCCCGACGATCACCTCCTCGTCCTCCAAGGCCATTCTCAGACTCAGACTCAGACTTGGCACGGGCGACGCGCGCCCGTTCCTCCCTGGCCGCAATCTGCTCCTCCAGGTCTTGTTGGAGCCGCTCCGGCTGAGCCTTTTTTTTTTTTTTTTTTTTTTTTTTTCGGGGTGGAAAATCCTGCATGGATTTCCTCCGCCTTGGGGGAGGCGGAGGGGTCTGTCAGACTCCTACTGACTAAAAACCACCCCGGTGTTCCATCTCACACCTGCGCCGGGGGTCGCGGGAACAAACGATACTTCCGCAACCCCCGGCTGGTGCTGGCCCATGTTTGCGGGCCTCCTCGCATTAGCGGGGGGGAGTGAGGTGTTAAACTCCCCCCGCAACGTCTAAGAGGGGCGCGCGTGGAACACGTCGCGCCGCCGCCTCGGGTCCAGATGTGTAGTGGGCGACGGACGCCCCCGAGTCCGTCGCCCCTGGACCCATTTAGGGGGGCTGGAAGAGGGCGTTATCCGCCCTCCGCCGACGCCCGGTGCGTCTGCTGCGGGCTGGGTGAGAGGATGTGATCTCCCTCTCCCTTTCCGCAGCTTCCTTCCGCGAGATGACTGTCTCGCAGAAGGAAACCACCGCGTCCCAGGACTCTTCGCCGCCAACCATCGAATTCACGACGGCCGGCAGCGACAGGTCACTGCCTACTCCAGAAATGAGGGCACGGCGCTGCTCCTCCCAAGCGGCACACACTGCCAGCGTATGCAGCGCCGTGTCCTCCCGACAGTCGACGCAGTGGTGACACCGGGCGTCCGGCTCCCTGTTTATGCGACACAGGTACTTCCCGAAGCAGCCATGCCCCGAGAGTACCTGCGTCACCCGAAACGACAGGGAGCCGTGCCTCCTCCCGAGCCAACGCTCGAGTACCGGCCGGACCGCCTCGATAGTGACGAGGCCGGCGGTTGGGCGCGATAGCCTGTCCCGCCATTCCGCCACCAGGGCCTTGCGAAGCTGCGACCGACGCAGCCCCATGTGTTGCTGCATCGGCCTCTCGCCTTGTGCCAGCATCTCCTCGCGCCACCGGTACAGTGACGCGAGTACTTTCGCCTCGAGGTCCCGGGCGGGGATCCGGCCAGTACACAAGCCGCCTCGTAGGAGACCGTGCGATACCCCCTGATAACTCTGACGGCCATAGCTCTCTGCGGTCTCCGCAGAACAGCTATGCTACCGGCCGTCAGGTCAGCCGCCCAGATCGGGGCCCCGTACAGGGCCATCGATCGCACGATCCCCACGTACAGCCGCCTACAGGCTGCGCTCGGGCCCCCCAGATTGGGAAGCAGCGTTGACAGCGCCCCAGCCGCGCCCATCAGCTTGGGCACCAGCCGCCGGAAGTGAGGTCCGAAGTCCCACCGGCTGTCGAGCACCAATCCCAGGTACTTCATGGTAGGCTCGACAGCGATCCGGACCCCCCCAACCACTATGTGTGATCCGGCGGGTGGCGCCCTCCGGGGACCATGGAACATCATGGCCTCCGATTTGTTGAGGGCCACCTCCAGGCCGAGGCGCCGGATGCGGCTCACCACCTGTGAGACCGCCGCCGTCGCCAGCAACGCTGCCTCCCTGTGCGAACTCCCACGGGCCGTGACCAGCGTGTCGTCCGCATAACACGTCAGGTCCACGCCCGTCTGGAGTTCGCCCCTCAGCACCCAGTCGTAACCGATGTTCCACAGGAGCGGGCCCAAGACTGAGCCCTGCGGAACACCGCACGACATTGGGTGCCGTTGTCCGCCATCCCGTCCCACGTAGGTGACACACCTCTCTGCCAGGTAAGCCCCAACGATGTGGCGAAGGTAGGAAGGCACCCGATGATACCGCAGTGCCTCCCGAATGCAACTCCAGGGCAGGGTGTTGAAGGCGTTGGAGATGTCCAAGGACACCGCCAACATCACCCCACCCCGGGACACCGCTTCCTCCGCCAGGCCTCTCACCCTCGACACAGCGTGTATGGTAGAGCGCCCATGCCGAAAGCCGAACTGGCTCTCGTCCAGGTCCGGCCCCTCTCCGCACAAGTGGCCGACGAGGTGGGCTGCGATTATCCGCTCAAGCAGCTTGCCAACCTCGTCCAGGCTCCGGCTGAGCCTGGTCCAACTGGCGCCGGGCGTCTGCCAAACCCAGGTCGTGGGTATCCGCCGCTATCGTCGGCTTCTTGGCCTTTGACTTCTTCTTTGGCTCCTTCGCCGAACCCGAGCCCGAGGAGCCATCCGAGATGACTTTCAGGAAGGTACGCTTTCGGCAAAAAATACGCATTTATCTTTTTTTAACGATTAAATACTTTGCATAAGTTACGCATATGGGCTTATTCCCAGTCCCGGTCCCGTTATTATAATGTCATCCAAAAATACCCCCACATGCGGTAAATCTGCAAACAACTGCTCCAAGTGTCTTTGAAAAATGCCCGGAATTGATGCTAACCCGTAAACCAGCCTATTATACATAAATAATCCCTTATGAGTGTTAATCACTGTGTATTTTTTTGTTTCATCCAACTCAAATTGAGCATATGCCTGTGAAAGGTACATTTTACTGAAATGCTGGCCACCCTTTAAACGCAGTAGTACTTCCTCTACTCTGGGTAACGGATAACGGTCAACTTCTATTTACTTTGTGTAAAGTTAATTTATAATCTGCGCAAATCCTAATGTTACCGTCCTTCTTGACGACCGGTACGATAGGTGTTGCCCAGTCAGAACGCTCCACAGGAGAGTGAATGCTGTCGCGCTGCATCCGATCCAGCGCGCGCTCCACCGACTCACGCAGCGCGTACGCCAGCGGGCGCGTGCGCAGGAACACCGGCGGCGCCCCCTCGCGCATGCGCACGCTGACCGCCGTCGCCAGTGAACCGTCCCAGACCCTCCGCGAACACATCACAATATTAGGTACTGAAAGCAGCCACATCAAATACATTGTTTTTGTACAACACAACATCATTATTGTACAATCATAGGTTAATGTAGGTAATTGTATTTTTAGTCCTGCCATCCACTGGTGGCCTAACATTTCCATTCTCAACAACATATAAGTCTAATTGCTTATGCTTATTTTTATATTTCACTAATAGTTGTATAACTCAAAGGGGTTTTACTAACTCGCCGGTATAATACTTTAGTGTTAAATTACTAGGTTTAAGTTTTACATTATTAAACAATCTACTGTAACACTTCCAGCTTATGCACGACACCGCGCTGCCGGTGTCACATTCCATTTTAATGTCAATACCATTTACATTCAGTTCGACATCAATAGGACCACACTGCGTCGCTGACAATTTACAAACATCTACAATTATTATCTCATCGCTCTCCGCGCCCTCACTGTCACTGGAATTCCTTATTTGACACGCGACCAGATCCACGTCGTAGTGTTCCGATAAATTCGGACACATACGTCGCAAATGTCCTATTTGGTTACAAACTCTGCAAACATAACGCACGAATATGCACTTGCTGGCGTCGTGACGCGCGCCGCATACTTTACACTGTTGATGGACGCTCTCACCCAGCTTCATAGGTGCGGGCGCTGCCGATGCCCGCGCGGCGCGCCCCCGTCCGCTAGATAGTGTAGTATTGTACGGTGTTGTTGACGCTCCGCGGACGTCACGAGTGGCCACCGCCGCCGTATACTTCCGCCGCGAGCCCGCTGCCATAGCTTGACATGTAACCGACGTCGTGGATGCCCCCTCGCTTCTCGATCTGCTCTGTCCTTCAACGGCCGCTGCGTCTTTTTCTGCTTCATGCTAACTGCCAACTTATACGCCTTCCCGAAGTCCAACTTGCTTTCGGCGAACAATCGCTGAGGTATGGTTTCATTTGTTATGCCACACACTAGCTGATCTCTCAAGCTCTCTTCCAGCAAGGACCCAAATTCACAAGTTTTGGACATCTTTTTCAAGATAGCCGCGTATTCCGATATAGATTCACCTTCTTTCTGTTTCCTATGTCGAAACTTGTAGCGCTCGGCTAACTCACTTGGCTTTGGTTGCAAGTGTTTTTCCATGACGTCAACGATTTGTACAAAAATTTGTCCTTTGGTTTGACCGGCGTACATAAATTAACCAGAAGTTCATAACACTCCGCCCCCATCACTGTTGTTAATGTAGGCACTTGTAATTCGCTCGGAATCTTGTTAACTATAAAATATTGTTTTAAGCGTTCTACGTACAACCGCCACTGCACCGCACTGTGGACTTTGAACTCAGCTATTTTCCCGATCGACATTTCTAATTAATTTTGTGATGCAGATCCTATTTATTCAATATTAAACTGTACGGATCACGCGTAGAATCCGAGTCACCACTGAAGAATACGGGGATTACGGACTATTGGTAGCACAATTAAACATCGACTTTACGGATAGACGTATATTCGGAGACTGGCACGACTCGAAACGTACAAAAAGTATTAACTCTAAATACCCACTATTACAAATATATCACACTAGGCACCAGATACTCAAAGCGTTAGATGGGAGCAACAGAGTTATGAAGGCTGGAATAAAGTAGAGAAAGGATATGACAATCCCTACGCCCCCGAATATGCAACCACTCTATTGAGACCGGAAGTCCGACACGTGGTCGTATTCCGTAGGCCGAAAATGAAGCGGATGCATTAGTTCTGCAGGCAATCGAACTTATCTAGAAGTTCTTCTATTGCATCAAAAAAACAGACATCAGCATAGTCAAGAAGAGGGAGTAGAAGTGAATGAGCGAGAGTAACTTTGGTCTGAAATGATACGTATTTTTGGAGAAGTTTGATAGATTGAAAAGAACAGTATACCTCTGCAACGTGATTGTTCCACGAAAGGTTACAATCGATTGAAACACCAACATTTTTTGGCAAATTTTGTATATGGTAAGTATAGGCACATCATCGAAAACAACAGGAGGAATGGCTGAAAAATTCAAGGTGTTAAACATATCATGTCTGCCACCAATAATGAGAGCTTGAAATTTAGAGGGATTAACCAAGAGTCCAAAAGATTTTGCCCACTTGCTTGTGTTTTCAAGATCACTATTGATGGCAGCAATGGCTTCCCTAGTATCATTGGCCTTAAAGTGCCGATATAACTGCAAGTCATCTGCGTAGAGATGATTGTTAGACGTAAAGATTTTAGTAATGGCGTTTATAAAACCGCAGAATAAAAGAGGAGATAGTACGCTACTCTGAGGCACACCCGCAGTAAGATCACACAATTGAGATAAAGATTCTTTATAGTGGACAGCCTGTGAGCGACCTCGACGATATAAATCAAACCACGCAATAACAAGCGCTATTAACGTCGATTTAGAATCAGAAGTCAGCGTTTGTAAGACAATTACAGATCACAGTGTTCCAGTGTATTAGTATTTTGTGTTGTATTCGTGTAAGGACGGGTCAAAATACTTATAATACTGAGGAATATATCATCATCATCATCATATCAGCCGAAAGACGTCCACTGCTGGTCAAAGGCCTCCCCCAAGGATCTCCACAATAGGTCCTGCGCTGCCCGCATCCAGCGGCTCACTTTAGTAATATATACTTATCTGAAATTAATGAATATGTGTTTTTATTAACAATTAATTAAACCATAATTAAGACTGTACGTGTGGCGCACAATGTATGTATTTTAATTTCTAATTTTATTTTACGTACTCCTTATAAAATGATAACAAATAGAATACTCCTTAATAAATTTAATAGCAACCTCACATGACCAGTCAATGTGAAGCATCGGTCAGGCGTTTTGATATATCCAGATGTTTGGATCCAAGCGTTTCAAGTTTCGACTCCTTACTGTTCATACACATAGATACCTATAAGGTTTAAGTATTTGCCCCGTTTGGCAGTCTTCGCTGAAGCGTTAGCAGCACCAGCATGTCCGTTGGTGTTTGCAAGAAGGAATGCGCCAAATTGTGTAGCAGGGTTTACTACTAAACTTTTGATCATTTAAATGGCAAAAAAGCTTGGAATTGAGTTGCTCTGAATCAAAACATTTAAATACAATGTAATTTTATAATATGACATTAATATTTAAAAAAAGGATTCCTACTGAGTTTTCTGGCAGGGTTTCTTAGTAACTGTTACGTCAGACTCTGCACGGTAGGGTAGAAAAAAGAAAATGATACAAATGTAAAATTTTAACGGAATAAATTTTCCTGATTTGGAGACTAAAACTCACTACAGTTTATTACAACCATTAACTGATCAAATTCATACTGTTATGAATAAACATGGTGCGGGTTGCTACGTTTTGTTTGGCACCAACAACCTATGATACAGTAAAAAAGAAACAAGATATACTTATAAAAATAAAAATTCTTGGACTGCATGTGTGGCGCAGTGATTCACGTACGATCACCGACCACGTTACATACGTGGTCGGTGATCGTACGTAGTACGAATCACCCTACTTCGGTGCCCCCGTTCGTGATTCGGGTTTGAATTATTTGTGTGAGACTGTCAACACTAAACACGTAATAAAACTCCAAACTGCTGTTGAAATAAACTCATTTATTTATAAAACATTACTAATGGTCTTTTATTAAATTTTTAACAAAATCGTACCAATGTAACTAAATTATAAGACTGAATACAAAGTTTCGAAAATAGGTAATATTATTATTGTTATGATAAATATCGAACTTATTGAACTTAAACAAAATATATACAGGGTGTTTCATTAAGAAACAGCATTCATTTACACAGACACATTTTTAGTTTTTGTAGTTGTGACACATTTGTTGTATGAGCCTGGGTATGTTTTTTTCCATGAACTGTATATTATATACCGATATGTAATTGAGAATTGTATATAAGTCCCTGTGGTACAGAGATTTATGTCTCTCATGCGGATAGGATGTAGGCATACTGTAAATGTCAATGGTTTTGTATGCAGGTTCATAAAAGAACTTCTCAGCACTTAGCAGGTCGGAGGGGGCTACCAGAAAACTCTTCGCCTCTGTTATGTCATTAAAGCCATTGAAATAGCAAAACGAAAGAAGATCTCAGTACCGCAAAGGATTATTCTGGAAGAGCGATAAGTAGGTAGGCAATCAATCCAAACATGTTGTAAATCATTAGGGTATTAAGAGATCTGACACAACGGACGTGAATTTAAAGTCAAATTAGACTTTAGACCCCATGATTTAGAGGCTCGCTGGGTAATTTAATGGTCAGCTTAGCAGTAAGTACCGCCCTGCCAGAATATTCCTTTGTTAACACGAGATCTAATGACTTCACGAGTTAATTGCTTCAACAAAGTCATTAAAATTTTGAAAAGGTTGGTCAAAATATTTGCAAAGTACAGCTGCGTGTCAAGCGGAATAAAAAAATATAATCGAGGAAATCTAAAATTTGTATTCTACTGTTTAAGAAAAGTTAGCTGATTTGTTTATTGACGTGTATACGAGTATTCGGCAGTTAAAATAGGTATTTTTTAAATTTTTTGTATACACCTAAACGCCCGCGCATAATCGTTACAAATATCTTTTTTTTTATCGGGACTAGTTCCTCCCTCTTACCCACCACTGCAATCAACAGTGGCACACAATAAAATGACACTGAGCGGTGATGTGAGGCAGAGGGATTTTCCGGGGAATCGCTTTAACTGTCTTGGATCCCGCAACGAATTTAATCAGAAAGAAAAAAGGAGGAGTTAGAAATGAATAGTTCCACTTCCCTCCATAACAAAGCGGGAGACAGAATGATATAAAGAGGCTATAGCCTCATAAAACGAGAGAATTGCAGCTAGAGAAGCTAGCTGCAAAAGCACCGAAGATCAATTTAAGGAGCCTAAGTGAGCTGTTATATTTGATTACAGTAGTAGGTACGACAAAAGCGCTTAAACTCACG
The DNA here is from genome assembly GCA_951640165.1 of Pseudoips prasinana. Taxonomy (NCBI): domain Eukaryota; kingdom Metazoa; phylum Arthropoda; class Insecta; order Lepidoptera; family Nolidae; genus Pseudoips; species Pseudoips prasinana. The sequence goes on from OX621255.1 coordinate 32,273,352, forward strand.
GAAGTTGTTCCTTGTTGCTACAAGATTCGTATAATAAACTACTCCAGATATTGGTTGCAAGCTGTTTAACATAATATCATGCTGATTTTTTATCTTTAATTATATTTATTAGATTGCACTCCCAAAATATGTGGTGAGCGGTTTGTTCAAATTCGTTACTGGAAGTTGAGCACAGATAGAGTGATGAAGACTACTACTAATTTGAAACTAAACAATTTACTTTTAAAATTGTCGTGTCCGGTAATAAATTGTGCAACCCAATGGTCTATAAGCCTAGTTCTATTTAACCGTTCGCGTACGTCCGGAAAGAACTGCAGGTGCAGATGGCGACCCTTGGTTGAGGTATTCCATCTACATTGCCATTCATCTAGTAGTTCGTCATTTATGTTACCTATTGGCAGAAATAGCCTGGTTATTTTAGCACGGTCGCGTAATGATAAGAAATCAATTTCTAAATTATCATATATATATACATTAGTGCTCGTCTTTGAACTTCAAGATCAACCGGAAGTACTTACACCCGATTTCAGATATCTGATTGATTAAAAATATATTAGTTTTATTTGGTATAAGTAGAATAGTATGCAGCTAGAAATGGCTCTTAAAGGCGATTATGTGACTCACTTTAGGATTCAATAATATAAAGTCATTATTGTCTGGAAAAATAATTCATTAAATGGCATCAGGGTATAGTAAAATATGAATACATCCACATTTAATAATTTTGATACCATGTTTTTATATTTATAGTATAGTTTAATATCACATTACAATTAAATATAAACAAAAACTGTATCGTTACCTTTTCATTTCAGGTTAGCAAATAAATGTTGTAAATAAAATGAATTATTTTCTAATCCAGAGTCAAATTGAGACCCTTTAAAAGGATAACATGCAACCGACCCATTAATTATTTTAATATAAAATTAATTATTAGTAAGAAAATTATAAAATGTAAGTCTGTGCTAAACTAGCTATTTTAAGAGTAATATTATTTTGTTTACGTGAACGTTTACCAATTCGTGATTGAAATACATATTGGCATTATTATTCTTGCTATTTAAACTGCTGCTACTTTAGGAATTTTCGGGCATTTTGGCGTCTTCGGTGTTTTTGGAGACGTTGGAGTTGCCGATGGGCACGTTGTAGGAGCCTCGGTGGTTGGTATATTATCTGTACAAGTTCCGGGAGTTGTTAACGAAGAATCTGTGCATGGCATAGTAGGCGTGGTCAACAGTGAACTATCAGTCGTTGGTGTTGCATTATCACACGGTGTAACAGTCGTTGTCGTTGCATCACCGCATGGTGTAGATGCCGTTGTCGTTGCATCATCACATGATGCACCAGATGGTGTCGTTGTAGCATCGTTACATGGTGCAGCCGTAGTGGTCGTCGCATTATCACATGGGGCAGTTGTTGTTGTACTTGCATCGTCACATGGTGTAGTAGTTGGTGACGTTGCATCAGGACACGGTGTAGTAGTGGCATCTGTGGCTGAGCTCGTTGAATTATCATCGCATCCAGGTGATTCAGTGGTTGTCGTTAGCGCATCATTGCAAGTTTTAGGAAGGGCGATTGACTGGACTCGTGTGACAATAAAACAGCTGAGCACCTGAAATAAAAAATAAATATTAATATCGTCTGTATTGTTATTTAATATAGTAAAGCAAATGTCTTATATCAGAGAATATACAATTGAACTTAGTAAAAGTGCGAATATCTGTTTCACATTATTAGTTTTATAGGGGATCCTTTAAACCTCTACAAGTTATTTTGCTTTAATTGTTGAATCCGTCATACAGTTGACAGTTGTTGATAAACTCCCTCTTTTCTTTATCCTAACTTCGTTTTATAATCACAACATCTTTAGCTCACAATGCAACAGTACAAACAAAAATACAAATACAAACTAACCAATACATAGATGATCGTGTTCTTCATGTCGCTATCCGTAGCACCGCAGACACCTGTTTGAATCGTAGTGCTGGAACAGTTCAGTTCAAATGTGATGCATGTAAGAAATACAGGCTATTTAAATATGTAACAGGCTTATTGTTAAAAAAACTTGTGACTGATTGAAACATTAGTTGAAGTCATCGCTAAAAATATTGGTTTAGTAATATTGTTATTTGTTGTTTTATAGAATACTTGTAATAATATGCTAATGACTTGTAATGAAAGTAATGGAAAATTATTAAGTGGATATTGAACTAGTTGTAATTGTCTGACATTGGTTGCACCTTTTAAGTAGCATTTGTATAGCTATTTTTTATAAGACACTCGAATACTTGTGTGTACAGTGACTTCATGTGTAAACTTTATTAATGCCCTATTGTGAGAACTAACCATTTGTTTAAGTTAAGAAAACTTAAGTAAAGAACTGATTGAACCCAATTTCGTTTTGAAATGCTCCTTGCAATTTTTAATCCTCATTTGTATTTATTTGGACTTATTTAGGTACTGAGTACCTACTGTTATTAAATGTTTTGTATTAGATTTTTATAGCAATACGAACAGTTTTAAACTGGATAGACAGACTGACAGAATTATCATATAATTAAATTAAAAAATAAATATATTATAAATAACAAAATAATTATAAAGATTGCCCGCGCTTAACAAAATTTTGTTTGTAACTTAGCATTAAATATTTTGGATTAGTATGATGGCAACTTGCAACGACTGGAAGGATGCTAGAAAACCAGCCAAGTGCGAGTCGGACTCGCCCATGAAGGGTTCCGTAGCAGCAACTGTTTCAGTTTATTAAATTAAAGGTAAATTGCGGTTAACGATTTATGACGTATTAAAAAAAATACTTGCTAGATCTCGTTCAAACCAATTTTCGGTGGAAGTTTGTATGGTAATGTACATCATATTTTTATTTTTATTTTTTTTAGTTTTATCATACTCTTATTTTAACCACTTTGGAAGTGAGTCTTGCGCAAATGATTCATTTTAGAAAAAAAAATATTAGAAACCTCATTATCATTTTTGAAGACCTATCCATAGATACCTACCCACTAGTTAGACACGAGTAAAAAAAAATTTTTGAGTCTCAGTTCTATGTATGGGGAACCCCCAAAATTATTGGTCTTTTTCTATTTGTGTGTAAAAATGTTAATGCGGTTCACAGAATACTTCTACTTACCAAGTTTCAACAGTACAGCTCTTATAGTTTCGGAAATGTGGCTGTGTCATACGGACGGACATGACGAATCTATAAGGGTTCCGATTTTTGCCATTTGGCTACGGAACCCTAAAAAGCGGACTCAAACTTCCCTATGAAAAAGCCTCTGTAATATTTATAACAAATCTCCAACCCTAAACTTATGCATCTAGGATCTAAGAAGAAAACGCTAAATTAAGTATAAAGTTCGGATGAAGTTATACGAAATCATTCACTCCATCCCTGGACCTATTGTTTTATTTTTTAAACAATAAATACCATCACTAAAGTAATGTTTGATTATTCTACTACTACTAATTATGAAATGGCTATCTTCGAATCGACTTACCTTGAATATCCAGAAACTTTGATCATACCGTTTTCGCTGTCTTCCTAAACTACACCTGCTGGTAACGAGAGTAATATTTAGTGCAGATTTGTAGCGCCCCCTCTTTTACCTGTGGTTACATGTCTCCTCCTGTAGCATCTAGTACCAAATATCTTAGAGTCACTATAGATAATAGGCCGAGAGGTACGTCGCTGATGCGGACACTATTAAATGGCATATATTGCTTTTTTCCAATCCATCTTAGCTTACTGTGTTTGTATCTCTGGAGGATACCGACAAAAACACAATGCTGTAGCTGGAGAGGGTACAAATAGCCATCCTTAAAATCATGAACTACAAACCAACTGCACCGCGATATGCAGATTGTCAGGTCCTAATTGTTCGACAGCTTTTCATGCTCTGGTCCATTTTACACATTTTATTGTGACAAAACGATCCAATGGTAACGTCTGCCCTTATAAAATGGCAAAGAACTGCCCTTGCTGGTCGTCAGTTCGAATTTTTTACTGCTACGGTATATAATAAAATCTTATCAATTTATATCATCCACCTATCAAAACTATGTTATTCTTAATCTTTCTTGTCGTCTATTCCCAAAATATAATACCGTCGCCTTTGTTCCCATAGTTAAAAATATAACTCAATTAACATTACAAACAAAAATCAAAAAAGTAGAGTTATAACCTAATTGTACTAGAAATAATTTGGTGGTATAAATATCATCCATGTAGCACCCACTCTAGTCAAGGTTGGAGACTCTGCACTCAAAGTTGTAGACGATTATATTTACCTAGGACATACCATTCAACTAGGTAACTCCAACTTAGGGGTGCTAGGTCGGAAAACCTCCTCGTGGTGCACCCTGGGCACGAGCGGCAGTCTTTCTTTTATATTTGGTGAGACTGCTGCTCGTGGCGAATATTCCGACACAGGGGGGGGGGGGGGCGGAATCTGCCAAGATCCTGTGGTCGTATCTTGGCGGACCTTCCATACATCATCCATGTATGGTAGGAATTCCGCAACGACCACCCGCGTGTTTGTGCCGTGCGCGGGGACCCGTACGGGGGGATGAAGGAGTCCTGGAGGTTGAGTTGGTGAGGGGTCGGGCAGTAGTTATCCCTCACCCGCAACACGCCTCTTTGGTCCGGATTTCCCCTTACACGGGCGGTCGGGGTCTAGCCGGACCCCGATCAATCGGCTGCGACGTCCGGTCGGACGGCCGTCAAGGCTAGCCATGGGTAGGCGTAACTGCAGGTGGCGTATGGGCTGGCGCCGTGTGCCGGTCTGCAGACGAAGGCGCGCGCCGTGCTGGACATTGGGCTGTCCAGTATCGGTTCGCGTTGGAGGTCTCGCAGATTGGCATAATCCCATGGCTATACCGCCCAATATCCCTGGTGCTTGTAAAGCATCCCCTTTGAGGGCTCGGTGGAGGGTGGGGAATTGGGTTGGTGAACGCCATTTTGTGTACTATATGGATCCTAAAAGAGGAAATAAAATAGCCCAACCAATAGTTAAGGTCATCGCCTTAACTCAGGAGGAGATAGCGGGTGTGCCAGGTAAGGTGCACCCCGTAGCAGAAAAGGAGACGGCAGCAAAGGCTGCATCTAAGAAGAAGACAGTGGGGAAGGTCAGGGGGTCCTTTTCTCGCCCGGCCACTCCGGCAGCTGGAACGTCGAGGGAAGAAGCCGTGGGCACGGAGAGCGATAGCTCCCTTAGGTCCGCGGTGTCAATGGAGTCCCTGGATAGCCGAGTGGATACTCCGGGTGGGAAACGCCGGATCACCGCGGGACAGGGTGGGCGTCCAGTGAAGGCGCCCAAATTAAGGAGCACTAGCGAGAGCTTACTGGAGCTGGAGAACCAGAGGCTGCGCTCCCAGCTGGCCTCCCTGGAGGCGCGTGTGGCCGCCATGTCGGCGGAGATAGCGGAGCTTCGTCGGGGTGAAGTTGCAAATTTTTCGCCTCTGATGCCTCCATCCCGGCCGTCGGATCCTGCTCCGCAATCGCCGCCGACGTTGAGATCGTCTCCGCCACCAGCACCGGTTGTCTGCGCTCCAGCATTGCCGCATCCGGCCTCGGCAACACAGAGGAGCAATTTGAAAGCTCCTCCTTCGGTTCGTGCCCGGGAAGATCAGGCCTCTCCAGAAGAGAGGTTTGCGGCCATAATGGACCGCAAAATTAGAGAAATGGGGCGCATCTGGGACCAACGTCTGGTCCAGATGCGCCAGGAGGTCATGGCGGAGATCTTCCCGGGCAGGGCCATTCGCCCGCTGCTCGCTGGGAGCGCAGCACCGCCCCGGTTGCCACCCATCGCGAAAGCCGCGACGGGCGGAAAGCGGGGTGGCCCGCGTCTGAGACAACGGGCTGCCGCTGCGGAGGCTGCTGCGGCTCGAGCTGCAACGATGCCGGAGCGCTCAGCGCCACCGCCACCCACCGAGGGCACATGGGCCCAGGTGGTGGGCCGAAAGGCTAGGGCCAAAGCTGCCCGATTGAGTCAGCCATCGCCGCCTCCGCCTCCAAAGAGGCCGATAGCACTGCCGCGACCTCCACCAACCGCGGCAGTGACTATTAACCTGCCATCGACCTCGGCCACTACCATGGCTGAGGTCATGAAAATGGCAAGGACCAAGGTCCAATTGAAAGACCTTGGCCTAGAAGCGGGCCTGCGCCCTAAGAGGGCTTTGACCGGGGGTCTCATTTTGAGAATACCCGGTCCAGAGGGATCCGCGAAGGCGGAGGCCCTCACATCTCGCCTTAAGGAAGCCTTGGCTGAGACGGGTGCAGTGGTGGCGCACCCTGTGGCGATGGGGGAGCTCCGGGTGCTAGACCTGGACGACTCCACCGACCCCACTGAGGTAGCTGAAACAATAGCCACGACGGGAGGTTGCGCCGTCGCCGACGTAAAGGTCGGCGAAATTCGTTATTCCCCGTCGGGCTTAGGTTCGGTGTGGGTTCGGTGCCCACTAGTGGCCGCCCGCAAATTAGCGATAGTCGGCCGAGCACTAGTGGGCTGGATGTCGGTCCGGGTGGTATCGCTTCCGCCCAGAGCTCTTCAATGTTACCGCTGCCTGGAGAGGGGGCATGTCAGGGCTCGGTGCACCGGGTGCGACCGGAGCGCGTCGTGCTTCGTCTGTGGCCAACAGGGCCACAAGGCGAAGGAATGCACGGCGCGCGCCCCTAATTGCGTGGTGTGTGCCGACCTTGGCAGGCCGGCAAACCATCGCCTGGGCAGCGGTAGGTGTACGCCACCAAAACGAAAGGGAGCGGGACGTCCTGCCACGTCCGCTCATACATCGTCGCGGTCCAACGAACCGGGTTCCGGCCCCGGTGGGGTGTCTATGGAGGTCTAAGAATTCTTTCCCCCCCAACTTATTTTGCAGGGCAACTTGAACCACTGCATCGCTGCGCAAGCTCTTCTTGCGCAGACGATTGCTGAGCGTTCGGTTGCCCTAGCGATAGTGGCGGAGCCTCACTCCGTTCCCGACCACCCTCGTTGGTTCGGGGCGGATGGGGGCCTCGTCGCCATTTACTGGGCAGGGGGGGAACGAGACCCCCATTGCGCACTCCTGGCCAAGGGGCCCGGATTCGTTGTCGTGGAGTGGGGACCAGCAGTCGTGGTGGGCTGCTACATCTCCCCGAATTGCGGCCTCGCAAATTTTGAGGCGTACCTAGACGGGCTAACGAGCCATATTAGCTTTTACCAGTCCCGTCCGGTACTCGTCCTGGGCGATTTTAACGCACACTCTAGTGTGTGGGGAGCCCGGGACGACGTTCGAGGGGAGTCACTACTGGAATGGGCCGCCGGACTGGACCTCCGTCCTTTAAATCGGGGTTCAGTCAGCACCTGTGTGCGATGGCAGGGGGAGTCGATCGTCGACTTGACGTGGGCGACTCCCTCGGCCATGCACCTGGTCTCGGGGTGGAGAGTTGCGGAGGAAATTGCCACGCTGTCGGATCACCGACACATACTTTTCAGCGTGGCCTTCCATCCGCCCCGAGGCGGCCCTAACCGCAGTAGTGTTGTCCCACCGCGGTGCTGGTGTCTACGCCGCTTGGACCGCGACATGCTGACGGCTGCTGCCGTCGCCATCGCCTGGGGGGTGAGTGAGGGTGGAGAGAGGATCCCGTCCGATCCCAATTCGCAAGCGGGCTGGTTCAGGGGCATCATGTCTCGCATATGCGACACGTCGATGCCCCGGATCCGTCCGGGTGACAGACGAGGCTCGCAGTATTGGTGGTCGGCCGAAATCGCGCGACTCCGTTCGGAGTATGTCGCAGCGCGTCGCCGACACCAGCGGGCCCGTCGGAGGAGGCGAGCCGATGCCGAAGAGGATGCCGGAGCGCACAGGGCGTATCAAGTCGCCGTCAAGGCGCTATCCGTTGCGATAGCGGAAGCCAAAGCTCGGTCCTGGAACGAGCTCATCGAGGGACTGGATAGGGACCCATGGGGGCGCCCGTACAAAATGGTACTGGGCAAGCTCAGACCGTGGGTCCCTCCGTTGACGAGTACCCTGGACCCGGAGTTCTTGAGGAGGGTGGTAGACACCCTCTTCCCTAGGGTCCAGGACAGTCCCTCGGACCCTCCGTCACCATCGTACCATGATTGGGACGATCAGTTGGAGGTGTCGGAGGGGGAGTTGGACCGAGCAGTACGGCGACTTGCGGTCCGTAATACCGCCCCTGGCCCGGATGGAATACCGGGCAGGGCGTGGGTTTGCGCCCTGGCAGTCCTGGGGGACCGGATGAGGCAACTGTTCACCAGCTGCCTCCGTAGTGCCGTGTTCCCCACCTGCTGGAAAGAGGCAAGGCTTGTGCTTCTGCAGAAGCCGGGCAGGACCGCCGATTCTCCCTCGGCGTTCCGACCAATCTGCTTGCTGGACGAGGCGGGCAAGCTCTTTGAGCGTGTCATAGCCGCCCGTCTCAGCGAGCATCTGTCGCGCGTTGGCCCCGACTTATCGGACAACCAGTTCGGTTTCCGGCAGGGACGTTCGACGCTGGACGCGATCAACCGCGTCCGCGCCCTGTCGGAGCCCGCCGTTCGGGCGGGGGGGGTGGCGTTGGCGGTGAGCTTAGACATCGTCAACGCCTTCAACTCCGTCCCCTGGCGGGCGATACGGGAGGCACTGGTGCATCATAACGTGCCTCCCTATCTCCGTGGTATAGTCGGGGCATATTTGCGCGACAGGACGATCAAATTCGTCGGTCGGAACGGGATTGAGATCCAGAGGGTGCTCTCCTGCGGGGTTCCTCAGGGGTCCGTGTTGGGACCTCTGCTATGGAGCCTCGCATACGATGCGGTCCTGCGGATAAGCCTCCCTCCCGGAGTGAGCGTCGTCTGCTATGCGGACGACACGCTCGTCATAGCCCGGGAGGTAAGTTTCCAGCGGGCGGTACGGCTCGCCGAACTCGGAGTTGCGTGTGTCGTCGCGGCCATTTTGAGATTGGGCCTTCGGGTAGCGCCTCACAAGACCGAGGCGCTATGGTTCCACGGCTTACGCCGTAGGATGGAACCACCCAATATGTCGATGCGTGTAGGTGACGCAGAGGTCAGGGTGGGGCGGTACATGAAGTACCTGGGCCTCACCCTAGACAGCCGATGGGGCTTCGAGGAGCATTTCGAGCGTCTGGCCCCCCGAGTGCGCCGGGTAACCGGTGCGTTACACCGGCTTTTGCCGAACCTCGGGGGTCCCAGGGAAGAAGTTCGCCGCCTCTACGGAGGTGTCGTGCGATCCATGGTCCTTTATGGGGCGCCCGTCTGGTCTGAACGCCTGACGGGCGCCTCCCGCTGCAGGGCTATTTTGAATAGCCTGCAGCGTGTGGTGGCCATACGGATCGCACGAGGATACCGGACGGTATCCTTTGAGGCGGCGACACTCCTGGCGCGCTTCCCGCCGTTTGATCTCCTGGCGGCAGTCGACGCGATGGTTTTCACCGAAATCCGCGTCCGCCGGGAGAGCGGTGAGGCGCCAGAGCAGACGCTCATTGCCTATAGGCGGGATGCACACCGGCGCGTACTTACACAGTGGCGCGCACGGCTGGAGTTGCGCCTGAACGCGCGCCAACGTGCCGTCGGTGCTATCCTGCCTCACCTCGAGGCCTGGGTGGGAAGGAAGGGCGGTTACGTCACCTACAGACTGACACAGATACTCACCGGACACGGGTGTTTCGGTGAGTATCTGTGCCGGATCGGCCGAGAAGCGACGACACATTGTCACCATTGCGGGAGCGACCTGGACTCTGCCCAGCATACGCTGGAGGAGTGCCCGGCCTGGGAGGCCGAGAGACGAGTCTTGGTCGCTGAGATCGGACGGGATCTTTCGCCGCCAGCAGTCGTGTGTGCGATGCTGGCTGGCGACTCCACCAAATGGGACGCCGTGGTCTCCTTCTGTGAGGCAGTTTTGCTGCAGAAGGAGGCCGCCGAGCGGGATCGGGAACGAGCCGATCCCGCTCGTAGACGGAGGAGGCGTCGGGGCGGCGGCGGCAGCCGTTAGCCCTACTCCCCTCGGGGTTGCGGTGGCAGTATGAGAAGTGTCCTCTACTGCCGCCACGTGCAAGCAGCTCCGGGAAGACAGCGAACTGTTTGTGGCGCAGTCGCTGTGCCGTACTGGCAGGAGTCGGCAAATGGAGAGAGCAACCCACAGCTCTCCCCGGGTGCGTGTCCCGACCATCTGGGACACGGCGCAAAAGGGGAGCACCGGAGCAGCATACCCGCGTTCCCGGGGCTCCCCGTATTAGGCGCCAGAAGAAGTCCACGGCAGGTTAGGTTTAGTCGGTGCGAGTCCGACATACCCACCCGCAGACACTTTTGCGGGTGGCATGCATAAGCATTCCCCCTGCCTTATCAAAAAAAAAAAAAAAAAAGGTAACTCCAACTTCGAGAAAGAGGTCAATCGTAGAATACAACTCGGCTGGTCAGCGTTCGGGAAGCTAAGCAATATCTTCTCGTCGCAAATATCGCAGTGTTTAAGTCGAAAGTCTTCGACCAGTGTGTGTTGCCAGTGATGACATATGGAAAAGAGTCGTGGTCGCTTACTATCATCTCATCAGAAGGCTCAAAGTCACCCAAAGAGCAATGGAGAAGGCTATGCTCGGAGTATCCCTGCGCGATCGAATAAAAAAACATCGGAATCCGCCGGCGACCTAAAGTAGCCGACCATAGAATTGGCAAACTGATGTGGCAGTGGGCAGGGCTCGTAGAACCAAACCGACGGCCGATGGGGCAGAAAGGTTCTCGAGTGGCGACCGCGAACCGGAAGAAGCCGCGAGGGCAGGCCCCCTACTAGATCCGAGACCGAAGATCTTGCAAGGGTCGCGGAAAGCCGCTGCATGCGGGCAGCCAGCGCAGAACCGGCTATTGTGGAAACCGTTGGGGGAGGCCTTTGTCCAGCAGTGGACGTCTTTCGGCAGATATGATGATAAATATTAGAGGTATGACTTAGGAGAACACCCAAATACTCCGAATTACTTTATTCCGAATTTCGATGTTCCGATTTTCAAAAGTCCCAATTTATAAGTCTATTATTAAAAAACACGAAATTTATTTTACCGAAAGTTGTAAATGCGATTTGTTAGTTTTCCGATTTTCATACGTTCGAAGAGTCAAATGCTCGAAGGGTTCTCAGTCCGAAAAACGTCATTCCAATTTTCAATACTTAATATATACTGATACTTACAATAAACTAAAAGTCAACATGTTGTGCTACAAAATTTGGTGTCAGAAACGAATCGCTGCAAAACCGACTTCACGTAGTCTTGTATGCCCTACCCTAGAGTGTAATTTAAGCCTGCGTAGGCGCAGAGGGGCGGAGGAGCAGGTGGCTTGAAGGCCCAACGTCGCGGCTGAGGCTGGCCGGCTTAGCCGGCCAGCAAGCCGAAGCTGCGGAGGTGAGCGTTAAAACCATCTGCGACGATAAGATCGCGTGGGGCCGCCTAAACCCCACAGCGCCGGAGCCGTGACAGAGACAATACCTGCTGCATGTCGCATGCCTGCTTGCTTGCTGCATGCCGGCTAGCATGCTGCATGCCTGCTTGCGTGCTGCATGCCTGCCAGCATGCTGCATTCCTGCTTGCACGTTGCCTGCCTGCTAACATGCTGCATGCAGCCACCGAGTGTCAGATTATCTCAAAATTGTGACAAGGGAAACAAAATATTTTTATTCGTATCGTTGAAATTTCGATTTACCATTAAGTCGGACTTTTTTTGTTCGATTTATTGAAGCTCGGTGTTTTGAGTTATTATAAACGTAAGGAATTTAGGAATTATAAAACTAGGAGTAATGATACAATCAGAGTTGTAATATTCGGAATGTTGCACCATTCGGAATTATGGAAATCGGTATTCTGAAATTCGTATTTGTGACTGTCGGAATAAAGTTTTTCGTATTAAAGTAGTGTACCCATGACTTAGATGGTATTAGAAATATTTAAAACTGTGCAACACACAGAAAGACAAGTAAACAAGAGACACCGTGAATACGTTGGTGATACATTATTATTGCAATTCTTTCTTAACAAGTAAGTTACATATTAATGAATAGATAAAAAAAACATATAGACATATTGACTCTCCCTATTAGCATAAATAAATGAATCAACACACACACATCGATATAGAAACACTGCAAAGTTGCAATGATATTATTATGAATGAAGTATGAATCATGAGCTAAATTGAAGTTTTTTGTAATTATACAAAAGGTGTCGCTATATGCAGGCGTCTAAAGTCAAAACAACGGAAGACATCCAAAAACCAGCTGATTACATTGTTTTCATACTTCCATAATGAAAGCATTGATCAGTCATGAATGTTTCTACTAATAAACATATTAACACTTTCTGTTGTTAGGTATACCAAGTGTTATTGCTGTAATTTAGAAAAAAAATGTCGTTATCGTGATTTTTTCTGTTTGGTATCATAAACACATTAGTAATCCATACAATTTAGTATCTGCTTAGTATTGAAGTTTGGTGTACTTTGAATTTTGTAATGTGTCTAACGTGGCTCAGTATGACAGATGGAGCTTGAATAGGAATTTTCAACATTCAAGAGGTAAGAAAATCCTTTTGTTATACTTACTTATTATTAATATTATCTACAGTATTAAAAATTAAATTGCAACATTAATCCAAATTTTGATGAATTCAATTCTGGTTACCAAATAAAAGTTTATGCAAAGTAAACGACATGTTGAACCGGATTAGAAAATATCCTAACAAGTAGATGAATTTAAAAAAATGGGATTCGGTTTTAATTTGTGAGAGCTATTTCTATGTAAAATCTTTTTTGAAGGCAACACATATATGCATAAATTCACTCACCTTCCAAACTTGATATGCATTATTCTTGTATTTAATAATTTACATGACTAAGAGGTAAAGTTACTTGCGTAAATCCTTCGTCGGAATACAGTATACGACTATTTCGACGAAGGCTCAAAAACAATAATATTTTGTTCACTCCATCGGTTTTTATCAAAAGCACAGTATTCTCGGTGTTCTTGTACGGGTGACATTTATTATTTATCGGAATATCTTGGCAAATCTTGGTATTTTATATCAGTTTATTCCACCACTTTCCTTGCTCATGATCCTTTTCAGTTTAGAATCTTTGATTGTGGAATCAAACACTCTGAATCATGGCAGTACGACCTGCACAAAGTTAACATGAGTTTCAGAAAGGTGTAAAGGATTACTACCTTTTACTACCTTTTAGTAATTTATTATACAAGGTATAAGTACACAGACTATAACTGCCCCCCTTAGATAACCCTTATTTCTGTTCATGCCTTGGTTGTGTGGAAGCGATGATAAGTTAGTGTTAAGGCCCCTAATTGTATACAAACAAATCTATCTATTTATAGTAAGAAAAAAAATTGGCCGAGGATCGACCCCTGTGGGATAACCATCGTGACCACTGATCCCAGACATCTTTGGCGGTCAATATTGAATGCCTAATAGCTTTGACGTAACATCTATATAATTATATAAAACTAGATTAACAATCACTCGCTTAGGTGCCTTCAGTACTGTTTGCTTTTGCAAACCAAAACTATTCTTGGTCAAACTCTTATCCACTACATTTTGAACTACGCTATTAATGTCAGGTATTCGGAGTTTGCTGAAGTAAATAAACTTGAGGATTGCGTAAAATGTATCTTTAATCTCTGAAAGTACGACCATGTCTCAAAATTCTGCAACAGTCCCAATTACCACTAAATCCATCTTAACCATAACCCATGGATAAAAAAGGTTTTTATTCACGTAGACTTTAAAAAAGCGCTAGTAAATAGTCAGAACACGTTTGTAGTAATTAACAGTTATGTATACATTATTATTATATCTTCGCAGACTACCTCATTGGTCTAGCGGTAGCATGTTCAACCGCAGAAAATGAGGTCCTGAGTTCAAATCCCGGGTCGGGCCAAAAAGTGATGTTGGGATTTTTCCGTAAAAAGAAATTTCTCAGTATCAGCCCGAAGTCTGGAAGTTGGCGGTATTACACCCCCGTGCTTCGTAGAGCACGTAAAGCTGTCGTTCCTGTACCTGACCTCTTTCCGATCGTGTCGCTAGTCGTCCCATCGGATCATGAGAGTGGAATAGAAAGTGCCCCACTGTTTGGGCACACACTTGTGCACTATAACATGTTCTGCGCAATTGCCTAATGTCCATTGAGAATTCGGCCGGGAAGACATCATCTTGGCAGAAATACTTGAATATTATGCCTCCTTCTCAAAATCCCCCAAAAGCATTGTCCACAGTAGAGTGACTACGCACGGTTTTGGTATAATTTAATTTATTTACATTAAAAATAAAACTGATAATAGTTCGGATGAATCCGTTTTCTTCTCGAACTTGTTTTCCGTTCGAGGGGTCAGGCTTCCAACAAGACGACTTCCTTCCGAAAACAAAAAGAGTAATAACATGACCTCTTCTAATCGCTATAGACTATTTTAATGAAACTGTCGCGTTGGTCTAGAGATAGCGAGTTTAACCTTAGATAGTGAAGTACTTTTTGTACAGTTTCAATTTTGGGTATGGCCAAACAGTGTTATTGGAACTTTCTGGCAAGAAAAATACTCCGTAGCAGTCCGGAGTCTAGGGATGGGCGGTCTTATACACCCGTACCTCAGAGAACACATAAAAGCACATGATCTCCCCCGGTCTTGTCGGATAGTCATTCCATGGAATTATGAGAGTGACATTTTCTAACTCCTCCTTTTATTTCTTTCTGATTAAATTCGTTGCGGGATCCAAGACAGTTAAAGCGATTCCCCGCGACATGCCTGAGCCTCACCGCTCAGTATCATTACATTGTGTGCCACTGTTGATCCTGGCTTACAGGAGTTGCAGTGGTGGGTAAGAGGTAGGGACTAGTCCCGAATTATGAGAGTGAAAGAATAGAGAGTGCACCCGCTCTTTTCGCATACATTCTTGCACTATAACTCCTATATCCTTGGTCGCTCTGGTGGAAACTCCGTCAGAAGCACTAGCACTAGCAATTGAGAAAGAATATCATCACCCCATCTCATCCCGTGGGAGGCATAGAAATCGTCCGAGGGAATACCTACCAGAGAACGCGCAGCAACGTTTTTCTGTGAACTATGACCATCAAACTGCGGTCGCCAACCCGTCTGCCAAGTGTGGCGATAACGGCATATCCCTCCATTATTTGGGGAGGCCTTTGTGCAGCAGTGGACGTCCATTGGTTGACATGATGATGAATAAAATTGAAGTTCGACTTATATTTACCCAGCCTGTTGGTATCTAGCCTGTTGGTATAGTGGTTAGAGACCCTGACTGCTAAGCTAGTTAGCCTGAGTTCTGCCATTAGTTTACGATATCTATGTCGTAGACTCTCGGTAGACGATGTCGCGATGTCGGCAGACCTCTGCTTCGCTTTAAAGACTGCACCAAGCAGGATATGGCCGCTTTTAAAATTGACCATTGTAGCTGGGAAAAGCTCGCTGAAAATAGAGTTGAATGGCGCAAAAGTGTAGTGGAGGGTCGTAAGATCTCTGATGAAACCTGGTTCGGAGTACTTGCTGATAAGAGACAGAAGCGACATAAAAGCGGCTCGGCACCAACCACCGCAAACTTCTCTTGTCAGGCCTGCGGCAGGCTATGTCGCTCTCGCATCGGTTTATTTAGCCACCAAAAAAAATTACTCTCCGACATTGCGCCGTAAATCGTCTGTAACAGACGCAAAGGCCATATATAGACTCTCTGGAGGGAAATTTATAAATATATGGCTTTAGAAATCAGAATGGCGAAGAATCGTATGGAACTGTTATTTAACAAAAATGTCGATGAATCTCATAATAATACAGTCATAATTATACAGCTTACCGTAATCATGGTATTAATGTGCTACGTAGCATCTCGTAGTGAAATCTTCTGGAAAAATACATCTTATTAATAAGTTAGCTGCGTGTGTGTGCAGCGGATAACAATCTATAGATACATTATTTTATTTATTTATTTATTTATTATTATTATATAATAAAATCGTAGGAATGTCAAAACTGTACATTGAATATTTTTTTAAAGGATACTTGGGACGTAATCTACTATCGATGTCGAAGCTAAAAATATAGTTTTTAGAATTTTTGTCTGTATGTCTGTTTGTCTGTATGTACGTCCGGGCTATATCCAAAAAGTACTGCAATCCATGCAGTACTTTTTGGATATAGCCCGGACATACATACAGACAAACAGACATACAGACAAAAATTCTAAAAACTATATTTTTACTTCAAATTTTGCATGAGTATTTCAAAGAGGTCGGGTCAACATATAGGCTACATATAATCACGCTATCACCTACGGGGAGGAGGTGTAATAATTTATAAATTTTAACACGAGTATAACCGCGGGGCACAGCTAGTAATTAATCTATTTATTCATTTTAAATCAAAAATCCCATAGATTTGTGTTTTAGGGTCTTAGGTACGCGTTAAAAGTGTCAAAACGGGGCCCGTATGAGTATTCGGCTGTCTCTCCGTTTTTGATAGTATATAACAAGCTGTGCTCCGCGGTTTTACCCGCGTTAAACTTTATCAATCATAGCATATGTGTTAATCCAGGGTGTCAGCTAACTCCATACAAAATTTTATTAAAATCGCTCCAGCCGTTTAGACGTGAAGAAGTAACAAACATACACACTCACAAACTTTCGCCTTTATAATATTAGTGTGATTATTTTGCCGCTATTACTAACGGTTAAACTTAAGAACAATTTTAAATATGTTTACCCAATCGGATTGTTAAGGATCAGGTTTAATTTTTCAGGAACGGTTTGTAGTGGGTATTAAAACAAACTAACATTTTTATGTTCCGTTTTCTTCGCTTTATAATAAAAATAATCAAATAATAACATGCCCTTTAAAATAATATCTACAAATATTAAAAAAAATGTCGTTAAGTGCATGTCAAGCCACGCGCAATATAGGCTCCGTAATTCTTCATCGCCATAATACCGACTAAAAAGAGGGCTTTTTGTTGTTCCATAGGTACTGTAGATATTAAAAGTTAACGGTTTTTGCGCAAAACGGTCTAAAAACGGGCCCACATAGGACTATAGTAACTAATCATAGTCGACGCTCTAACCATATCATAATAATACACCAATATGATAATGCTGTTAACGTATAGGTACTACATTGACAATCTTGAAGTTTGAAACAATTTTCTTTGAAAGTATTTTTTTTTATCTCGGGACAATGTCACACAGATCATCCTAGCCCCAAACTAAGCAAAGCTTGTACTATGGGTACCAGGCGACGATATACATACTTATATAGATATATAAATACTTAAATACATAGAAAACATCCATGACTCATCACACAAATATTTGTACTTACCGGGATTCGAACCCAGGACCACCAGCTTCGTAGGCAGGAGCACTACCAACTAGGCTATGGTGACCATCGATAATAATAAGATATGCCCTCATACACACTCCACATGATCCAGAAAGCCACAGTCTTAAATACTTGTCGTATCACACGAAAACTTGTCGTATCACACGAAAATTCCTCACATCATCCACGTTAACATCAGCGTATTCTATTAATCTGTCTTCACTCTTGGCTTTGATATTATTTACTACCATCGCAAAAGAGATAATAATAATATCCTGGGACATTATTTACACACGGCCATCTGATCCCAAACCAAGCAGAGCTTGTACTATGGAAACCAGATAACTGATATATTACTTTTCTTTTGTAAATACATAATTATATAGATAACTAGCTGTTCTCCGCGGTTTTACCCGCGTTTAGCTTTAAATATTATCACAGCTTCCCCCCCCCCCCCCCCCCCCTTAGGTAATAGCGTGATAATATGTAGCCTATATGTTGACCCGACCTCTTAGTAATATTCTTGCAAAAATTGAATTAAATCCATGCAGTACTTTTTGAGATTAGCCCGGACATACATACAGACAAACAGATTAACAGACAAAAATTCAAAAAATCTATATTTTTGGCTTCGATATCGATTGTAGATCACGCCACAAGAATCCTTTAAAAAAAATATTCAATGTACAGTTTGGACTTTCCTACGATTTTATTATATGTATAGATAACACTCAGACTCAGGACAAACAGACATGCTCATGCACACAAATATCTGTTCTGGGTGGGAACCGAACCCATGACCTCCGGCGTGAAAAGCAAACATTTGCCCACCACGCCAACAGACCCGTGAGTATGGCAATACATCCTTCATTTTTTTTTCAAATTGTTTGATCACATAATTGGGGAGTCGGAGGGTAATATTTATTAAGGACTTTAAACGTTCGGGAAATATTCATCAAAATAAAAAAACCTTATTTCAAGACTTTTGATTAAATTTCTCTAGAACTGTCTAATGCACCACAACCAACGGGGTGGGAAGTAGACGAAAATGATTTTAGTTTAGTAGATAATGAGTCAGGATAGCTAGACAGTTCAATTTATAACATACGTTACCCTTGCATTATAATACATTTTCCACTCTTGCTACAGCAGTTACAACTTCTACTGCCATCTATATGAGGTTATTAAAAATATATAATATTATATTATATACATTAAATATAAATATTATTTATTAGCTTTGCAGCTAAGTAGGTACCTTAGATCTAAGGTAGTCTAAGTATTGTATCCACTTGTATTTCGAATATAGACCTTTTGTATAATAATAATAATACAGAAAGCAGCCATATTAAATACTTGTAGGATAGTACGTAAGTTCCTACAAAATAATTACCAAACATCACTCCCTTCCTTCTTCCTTCCTTCGGGGTAGCACTTGACCTAGGTCCGTGTTGCCTTAAGATACCGGCACAAGCCGAGATATACCGATGTATAAAAAACAATAATAATATCCTGGGACATTATTCACACACGGCCATCTCATCCAAAACTAAGCAGAGCTTGTACTATGGAAACCAGATATCTAACTGATATACTACATAATATACTACTTTTTTAACCGACTTCCAAAGGAGGAGGTTCTCAAGTTCACCGGTATTTTTTTTTTTTATGTATGTACACCGATTACTCGGAGATTTATGATCCGATTTACGTGATTCTTTTTTAGTTTGATGCGGAATAGTTGCCATTTGGTCCCATAAAAATGTTATATAGATTGGCCCAGTAGTTTTCATTTTATGGACATTTTTGCATGATTTTTTTTGTATAAGTGGACGATGTCGATGATACACAGACGTTTGTAAATCTTAGCTAGTCAAGCTAGACTCATCCTGTTCAAGTGTGTCTTGGCATGAACATAAACAACAATTTCAGACGACTAGCGTTTAATACTTTAAAGTTTAAGCGTTTAAGCTTTTTCTGTGGAAGCGCATGTAGGCGCACCTTTTAGCACCAGCGTATTTTTTTATGTACGTACACCGATTACGCTGAGATTTATGAACCGATTTACGTGATTCTTCTTTAGTTTGATGCGGAATAGCTGCCAGTTTTGGGGTTCTGTAGCCAAATGTCTTTCACAAAGGTTCTTCTTGATTTGTCATGTCTGTATGTCTGCCCGTCCGTATGCCACAGCCACTTTTTTCCGAAACTATAAGAACTATACTGTCGAATCTTGGTCAGCAGATGTATTCCGTGAACTAAGATTTTCACACAAAAATAGAAAAACAAACAATAAAATTTAGGGGTTCCCTATACTTACTTGGAACTGAATTTAAAAAAAAATCATTATACTATACATGTGGGGTATCTATGGATAGGACTTCGAAAATGATATTGAGGTTTATAATATAATTATTTCTTAACTGTATAGTTTGCGCGAGAGACACTTCCAAAGGCGCAAAATGCCCCCCCCCCCTTCCCTGTAACTTCTAAAATAAGAGAATCATAAAACTAAAACAAATAGATGATGTACATTACCATGCAAACTTCCACCGAAAATTGGTTTGAAAGAGATCTAGTAAGTAGTTTTTTTAATGCGTCATAAATCGTAAACCGCAATTTACCTTCCATTCTATCATCTCAAATACTTGCTGCTACGGAAAGAAACATTCCGCCTTTCACGGGCGAGTCCGACTCATTATCTAATCAATGATAAATAAGACCTAGGCTATCAGCCCTCTGCTCAGTAGACTCGTTGGCTAATCGATCATTAATAAGATCTAGTCTTCATAGACTCATACCCTCTGTTCAGCAGACTAGATGGCTATTCGATCATAAGATCATTCGATTCATAATAAGATCTAGTGTATAAGCCCTCAGCATACCTACACCTATGCGCTTGCTGTTCAGACTTTCATAAATCTTAGCTAGTCTAGACTCGTACTGTGCAAGTTTTCTTAGAGTGAACGTAATTTTATGTAGTTTTTCTTACTTTACAAACGGTCTTTTAGATCATTCACTGTCCCACAAGAACGTGAAAAAGAGTTTCGAACAACATTTTTTCGGAAGATGTTTCTTTTTTCCGTTCTCGTTTGTTGGGATCTATAGTTTTGAGGCGCGCTGCACCTTTCGAAGTCCTAACCATAGCTAGACACTAAAAAGTAACAAATAAAAAAAACTT
Organism: Pseudoips prasinana; assembly: GCA_951640165.1. Lineage (NCBI taxonomy): Eukaryota > Metazoa > Arthropoda > Insecta > Lepidoptera > Nolidae > Pseudoips > Pseudoips prasinana. The sequence continues at coordinate 32,293,903 of OX621255.1, forward strand.
CGTTTAAAAAAACCGACTTCAAAAACTAAAAAGTATAAAAAAAATATCTTAATAAAGATTTAATTTAATACATCACTTATAATATAATATTAATGAAATAATATAATTTGTATGTGCTACCTATTGATAGGTTTGAAGTCGGTGCCAAGCCCTAAGCAAAATAAAAGTTAATATTACATACAGCTTTCATACTTTGTGATGAAATTCCTACACTAAAGATTAACCTAAGTAAATAAACTTAAAGAACAATATGAATTGATATGAAACAGATGAAACTATATCATAAAAATATATGACGACCGTCAACGACGCGACGTCTGCACGCTTGGGTTGTTTGTGTAGAAATACGAAGCTATCCCGCTGAAAGTAACACGCGGCGAGTGTGGTACCTACTATTACATTTGGCTTGGCACCGACTTCAAACCTATCAATAGGTAGCACATACAAATTGTATTATTTCATTAATATTATATTATAAGTGATGTATTAAATTAAATCTTTATTAAGATATTTTTTTTATACTTTTTAGTTTTTGAAGTCGGTTTTTTTAAACGAAGTTTTTTTTATCTTTTGCAAAAACATACTTATGTAGATAAGGAAGGGGGTAATGCCGACGCCCGCAAAAAGTGTCAGTTGGTGTCGGACTTCCATCGACTAAACCTAACCTGCCGTGGACTGCTCCTGGCGCCTGATGGGAGGAGCCCCGGGAAAGCGGGTATGCTCGTGACTAAAATAGTCCTTACTACCTACGTTATAAAGGCGACGTGAAGGTCAATTTCGTAATCACCAAAGTGTCTTCGAATGAACAAGGACATTTTTTGGTAATGTGGCTGAAATATGGACGGTTTAAGGACAGCCTAACGAACTGATACTATTAAGCATTTATTTTGTGAGTTATTAAAAAAACACGAGTCGAATTTCGGTCAGTGTCAATGGAGATTAGCCAAGTGCGCGGGACATGTTAAAGTGCACAAGTGTATACGCAAACATAGGGACACTTGCTATTCAACCACTCTTATGATCCGATTCAACGATATGACTGGAAAGAGGTGAGATGCAGGACCGTCGGATTTACGTGCTTCTTCCAGACTTCGGACTGATACATCATCTATACAGCATGTAACGTAATTAACGCACACCCTCAAACACCCCATTTAGAATATTAGGTATGTAGTAAACATAATACATACACTGTATTTTAATTTAACATGTATATGCATTTTTATTTACTAAATTAGTTTCTTGGAGTAAAGTTTATTTTTCTTTATTTTGTATTGAATGATGGAATTTGTATGTATACAAATAAAACTGCTATTTTAAAAGTCTTATTACTTTGACTTACGGTCCATTTAAATTTGTTTTGACTGTACAGTGTTAATATGACAATAATTTCCGTAGTTTTAATTAGGAATAAAAAATTACCTATATTAAAAATGAAATAAATCGATTTTGAACTAACTACTTTCAGGATGTGCGTTAATTAAGTTACATGTTGTATAAACATTTTCTATGAAAACAATGCCAAAATCACGTATGGCCCGATCCGGGATTTAAACCCGGGACCTCATTATCTTCAGTTAAACACGTATCACTAGAATACAAGGAAATATAAAAATTCTTAAACATTTTCATATGCAATTTTCAGCTCTAGGGCCTACTACTATCTATTTTCGATACACTGCCCCTTACGCCCTGTGTAGTGAGAATACAAAATAAATTTAATGTTGACACTGATATGTTACTGCAACTATTGATACTGAAAACATCGGTCACGTTGGAGTCCGACTCCTGAAGGGTTCCGTACTATGATACGAAACGTCCAACGAAAAAGAAAACAAAGAGTACCAATGAAAAAAAAAAACATACAAAAAGTCCGAATGACAATCTTGTACAATTGTACTAGATTGTCAGTAATTGAGCAAAAATCATCGCAATAATGACTTTTCTTTTATGGGTGCTCTAATTATTATTTTAATTTAAAAGGATTTTTATTATTTGATGCTATAGAAATTGACTGGATTATTGGTCTGGTTGGCTGGTTAGTTAACCTGACTGCTAAACCAGAGGTCATCGGTTCGATACCCACCCAGGGGCTCTACCGGCAAAGTCGCCGAACATCGTTTTCGTGAATGGCGTTCAAATAAATAAAGTTTAAAAATGACTAAATCAATAGTTAAATCGGCTTCCATGACCACATTTGACGTCATAAATGGTCCGGAATCGATGACGACGTTAAAGCCTTTAATTAAGTTATTTTTAATCTTTATTTATTTGAACGCCATTCACGAAAACGATGTTCGGTGACTTAGCCGGTAGAGCCCCAGGACAATTCTTTGTGTGAAGAACACGATTATTTCTTCTCTGCCTGGGTGTATTCGTTGGTGGTTTATTCGTTACCTGGTTACCACAGCACAGATACTGCCTGGTTTGGGATCAGATGGCAGTTCGTTAGTTATCTTAAGATATTTATATTTATAGCAGCTTTAAAAATGCACAGATTGTGATAATTTGTTGTAGACCTATTACGGTTCATGAGATACAGCCCGCTGATAAACAGGCGGAAATAGCGAAGGCATAGGGTTCCGTTGGCGTACCGGAGCAGCATACCCGCGTTCCCGGGACTCCCCCATCAGGCGCCAAGAGAAGTCCACGGCAGGTAGGTTTAGTCGGTGCAAGTCCGACATACCCACCCGCAGACACTTTTTGCGGGAGGCATGCGAAGGCATTCCCCCTGCCTTATCAAAAAAAAAAAAAGGGTTCCGTTTGGCATCCTTTGTGTACGGAGCGCTAAAAACCATGATTTTATGTATATTCATTATTAATATCATTATACATACATATTTACGGGTGTACAAGTATAATGATATTCATGATGTATGCGGTTGGTCAAGGATATTTTAAAGCCTGACTTATTAACTTATTATATTTATTGTTTATATTTATACTATATGTTTATATTATTTATGGAGATGGCTCGTATTGAATTTACAGAATGTTTTTGAAAATACAGAAGTCAGTTTAATGTTCAGGACGACACACTGGTGTCTAGGTTCGTGTATTGGACAAGTTAGTAGTTTTGTGATATCGTGAATACAGTGATGTGGTTGTTTGTTGTGTTTTTGACAACAGTGGCCACTGCCACAAGCTTTGATATCGGAGGTATGGCTGTTTTCATATAATCTATAATCTGTTTAGTAATCTATACATATAATAAAATCGTAGGAAAGTCAAAACTGTACATTGAATATTTTTTAAAGGATACTTGGGGCGTGTTCTACTATCGTATTCGAAGCCAAAAATATAGTTTTTAGAATTTTTGTCTGTGTGTCTTTTTGTCTGTATGTATGTCCGGGCTAAACTCAAAAAGTACTGCATGGATTTACTTCAAATTTTGCATGAATATTACTAAGAGGTCGGGTCAACATATAGGCTACATATTATCACTGCTGTGATAATTTATAAAATTTAACGCGGGAAAAACCGCGGGGCACAGCTAGTATTTACTAAATCCCATAATACGTTACGATTCTGACAACATCCAATGTTCCGTATAAGATAAAAAGTGCGGAGTAACTTTGCGGATATATAATATCCGCAAAGTTACTCCGAATATTATCCAAATTATTTATTAAAAAAATATATTTAATAATACAATAATATCCTGGGACATTATTTACACATCTGGCCATCTGATCCCAAACTAAGCAGAGCTTGTATGTAGGTACTATGGAAACAAGATAACTGATAATACTTCTTTTCTTTTGTAAATACATACGTATATAGGTAATTACACCCAGACTCGGGACAAATAGACATGTTCATGCACACAAATATCTGTCCTGGGTGGGAATCGAACCCATGACCTCCGGCGTGAAAAGCAAGCATTTGCCAACCACGCCAACAGGCCCGTCAGAAATATTAATTATTGATATTATTGTTTTTATTTCTCGCCACAGATGCAGAGTATTTTGAAATGCCGCATCTCTTCCACCTGGACGACTGGCAGGAGTGTATGGCGAAGGAAGGAATCTTCTGTATCGGCACCTTTAAATTTATAGACGATGGAAATAATACGCTGTTTAGCGCTATACAGGTGTTATTAAATAAATACATTTCTGGCACATATTACACAGCCGCATCTGGCTCAAACTAAGCAAAGCTTGTACAGACGCCAGCACATCCAGCTACCCCAATCTATCAAATTTCTTTTATATATATTCAACTATATTACATAAGCATAAGGTTCATTTTAAATTGGGGAAATTTGACAGATTGTTTCTGTACTATGGTGACTCGACAACGGATATGAATATTTATATACTTTTTTGTAAATATACATATAATATATAGAAAGGCACAGGGCGTGTAGCGCAGTGGCTAAGATAGTCGCCTCGCCGCTTCGTGTCCCCGGTTCGTTTCCCGCGCCGGACAACTATCTGTGTGACCCATAATTAGTTCGGAGTCTGGATGTAATTTGTGTCCGTCTAGATTATGTTTGTAAAGTACCCTGCGACACATGTATTAGACTACATAGTGCGGTCGTTGTCTTAAAAAAGAGAATAGATATGTTCACGAACACAAATATTTGCCTTAGGCGGGGATCGAATCCACAACCTTTGGAGCAGAAGGGGTCATTACAGGGTCGTGGCGGTCATCACTAACATCTCATAGTGCCCAATATACACTTGTGAAACAGATTAAATTTTAAAAAATGATTACTTTTTAACAACATTCACGAACAAAGGCTCCCTCCGTCTAGGAAAATAAATCTGGATTACTAAGTAACTACTTCATGTTTAAAAATAACTTCAGAGGGATAAAGACAAATCTACAAAGACTTCAAAAAGGAGAAAGGTACTCAATTCTTTATTTTTTCGTGTATGTACACCAATTACTTCGGAATTCAAGAAACGATTAAACAGTTTGTTTCTGAATTGTTTAGAAGAAGTTTTCAAATTGATTCCACATAATAGTCATCGACTTATATGGAGTAGTTTTTAAACCAGCTTCAATAATATGAATATTTTATTTAAAAGCGCCTTTTATTTTATTTGCAATTTTTATTGTACACTTAGAATAGCAAACAAAATAGTAGGCACTTGCTTCTCCGTGCTGCCTATTTTACTATTTAGCATAAACTATGAAGGTAGTTTCATACACATTTAATTGTCATTCAATCAAAAGTGTCTGCGGGTGGGTATGACGGACTTGCACCGACTAAACCTACCTGCCGTGGACTTCTCTTGACGCCTTATGGGAGAGTCCCGGGAACGCGGGTATGCTGCTCCGGTACCCCCTTTTGCGCCATGTCCCAGATGGTCGGGACACGTACCCCGGGAGGGCTCCTTTGGATTGCCCTCCCCTATTGCCGACTCCTGCCAGTACGGCACAGCGACTGCGCCACAGACAGATCGCTGTCATCCCGGAGCCGCTTAAGTAGGGCCAACACAAGGACCTACACGTATTTAAGAAACTTCGAGAAATGTAAATCTAAGCATCTGCAATAAATTAACATAACAATAACAAACTAGTTATACTTTAATATATATCAGTACTAGCTGTGCCCCGCGGTTTTATCCGCGTTAAGCTTTGTAAATTATAGCCTATGTGTTTATTTTTTTTTACTTTATTTGGGAAAATAAACAACATTGCAATTTAAATATTTACAAAGTAAGCTTAAAATTAGAGTAACAATTGCAATATCAACCTTTTAATTAATCTCTTAATAAATCGTTAATCTCTAGGGTGTCGGTTTACTACATACCAAATTCTATTAAAATCGCTTCAGCCGTTTAGACGTAAATAAGTAACAAACATACACACTCATAAACTTTCAGCTTAATAATATTAGTGTGAAAACAATAGAAGGCTCAAGGTCACCCAAAGAGCAATGGAGAGGGCTATGCTCGGAGTTTCCCTGCGGGATCGTATCAGAAATGTCGAAATCCGCAGGCGAACCAAAGTCACCGACATAGCCCGAAGAATTGCAAAACTGAAGTGGCAGTGGGCGGGGCACATAGCTCGTAGAACCGATGGCCGTTGGGGCAGAAAGGTTCTTGAGTGGCGACCACGAACCGGAAGACGCAGCGTGGGCAGGCCCCCTACAAGATGGACCGATGATCTTGTGCGGGTCGCTGGAAACAGCTGGATGCGAATAGCGCAAGACCGGCAATTGTGGAGATCTTTGGGGGAGGCCTTTGTCCAGCAGTGGACGTCTTTCGGCTGATATGATGAAACAACAGATAGAGCGTAGCACTGCTTATGAGTTCTAGTTAATATTGGATAAATAATGGATTTACATTTCTCGAGGTTTTTTTTGTAGCAGCTTTCAAGTACCCGCCCGAATTCAAAATAATTCGTGTAGATAATGTTATTTTCACCTTTACAGTTGTATGCCAATATATTAAAATACTTATAACTTTTGTGTTGTATGATTATAAAGTCGACTTTTAAAAAGATAATTTATTTTTTAAATAGACTCTAGAGAGCGCAGGTAGTCCTGATTATTTACAAGAAGTACATTTTATTGCAGAACTTCTCCTCCACCAAATATCATTACAACCACACACTGATCCACCGAGGATACTGTCTCCCGAGTACGTGCGCCCACATCCAAGGCTCCACTCTTCGTTCGCAATTCGAGGTCTGCGTCAACAACCTGTCTACTACACGCTATGGTCTAGCAACGAATCTAACAGACTTCAAGTATTGCAGGACGAAGGATGCAAGACCAGTCGATGGATGGGATCTGGGATTTTTGGGGATAGTTGGGGTCATAGTCCTTATGAATGTGATTGGAACAGCTTATGATTGCTTCAAGAGCTCCGAGGGGAAAGGTGAGAATTTTTATTCAACAAACAAAACGAAGGCAATGATTTTAATTGTTTATATATATGGTGAGAAACAGAGCATTCAGAAAAGTACAGAGGTTAAACAAATTTGGACCTCCATTAATTTGGGACTTACAAGAATTATTAATATGTACTAAAAGTATTCTTTTGGTCCAGATTTTAAAATGGCAACTAGTCTCAATGAGAAAATGCCACCTGCGTGGACATGGCACAGTACCAACCCAGAAGCACTCTCTATAATTTCATGGGGCGGGCTATCCAACACAATCGGAGCAAGGTCAACTTAGAAGGAGGACTTTACGTCGTAAATTGTAAATTGACGTAATCAGCAACCGACCTGAAATACAGGCCTACTAGAGCCTAGTTTGGGAATCAGTCTTCCACAATATTTTTGTTTGATGTTCAAAACTTTCAATGTCTGTAACCATAACACTATGTACCATGTTATAATAAATAAATAAATAAAAACAAAATAATAATGTTGAGAGAAATAAATAATAATGATTGATTGAGGCACAGGACTAGTCTAATATGGGCAAATAGTTCCTTAACATAATGCGATTAGAATCAGCTTAATCGCATTTGGCTAATGGTCTACGGTAAGTTTCTATATACATATGTAGCTACCATTGTTAGTAAAATATGTTTCACGGCCAGACTTAGTGTTAGCGGTTAACCGCTATTAATGAAGTTCAAGGCTCAAATCCATAAGATTTTTCTGCCACGAAAAAGTTTGGAATTGAGATGCCACAGTTCTATATTCCCGTGCCTGATCACGGGAAGACAGCGTTTTCCTAGGTCGAATTGGGAACCGGTGAATCCGTAGATGAGAGTAAGAGTCTAGACATTACACTTTACTGAATATACGTAATTAATTAATAAATATCATCTGAGCTTATTTTGTTGTTCAGTTGTAAGTTTAGTTTGCTGACTTAGAATAATATTAGCTCCCAATTCATTTCCCAATCTACCGCGTAGATTCTATCTAATTTCTACACTGTGATGTCAACAAGTCTGTGAATACGAAATTGCTGAATTAGTAATACATTCAGAATCATCTATTGCCCACGTTTATTTAAATATTAATTTCTAATCATAATTAAATATATATTAATCATAATTAATTTCTTAGCTTCTTCTTCCGTTTGTTCTTTGCAGGCATTAAGCTTTTAATGGCCTGGTCTGTAAGGGCCAACTGGAAGCGACTCGTAGCAGACTACAGCAACGGAGACCCGAGATTGTCAGCTTTGAAACCTATACATGGAATGAAGTATGAACGATATTCTTTAATGGATGTCTACGAGTAACTATTCTGTAGTCTTATTGTTTGATGATTTTTCAGAGTCCTCGCCTTGCTGATGGTTATATTGAGTCACTCGTGGTTCATGTACCATGCGACTTACATCTATAATCCACAGTTTTTGGAACAAGTAAGTATTTTTATAATCTATTAGCACCGTAGTTTTTGTGGCGTTACAAATTGCGTCAATGACAATTAATGCCAAATGTAAATTACTGGAAAAATTACTAATACTTACACTATTTTATATATTGGGAAAACTAACACACTATCATCTGATTCCAATCTAGACAGAGTCTGTACTGTGGCAACCAGAAAATTGATAAACATACATTTTTATTTCTAGATACATCCATATTACACATAAATTACAACCAGATACGGAACAAATAATTTTATTTGTTTGACAAACAGGCGTGTAAAATAATTGTTAAATTATTATTAAATGCTTTAATTAATAAAAAAAACTGGATGGTACGAGTATAATGTTTAAGAAACAGAAGACCGACTTCAGCTTTTCATTTAAAGAGCTGGTTGGCACAAAATTGATATGTGACTACATGTAAAGGATTTTATAATAATAAGTCAGGACTCGTGGAGAAATTGCGAAACACACATAAAAAGAAAAACGAAATAAATAAAAACAGTCGAACTAATAACTTCTATCATTTGAAGTCGATTAAATGCTAACACGTAAATTACAACACAACTATTTACGGTTCAATAGGTGAACATAATCGGGAAAATTGCAAATAACGGAAACTTACTGAATAAAAACACTCCATATGTGTTGAAAATAAAGTTTGTTTATATTAGAGAACACATTATAGAATATTGACATAGCTGTTAAAGTAAAGTCAAAATTTCGGAACCCACACAAAAATAGAAAAAACTAGCGTTTTCTCAGTACTTAGAGGCACTAAGAACTTTACACTGAGCGTTACTACCAGTCAGACGATTTATGCCATATACACATCCCATAGCCTAGACTTTCTTTCCTATTTTTGTAATTTCCTTCCTTTTCCACTGACGATGATTTTCGGGATTCCTTCCGTATTGGGTGATATTTTACTAATCAGTTAAGAAAACGAATGAGAATAGTGTAAGAGTTGCATGTTGAAATATACTGCTGCTTTTATTGATTATTAATATATAAAAGAAATAGAGACTCTTTTTGACCCAGCCATTGAATGAGTGTCTGGGTCATATAACTCAGATAAAGAGCGAGAGAGAGATTCCTTTAGGTATCCATAACATGCTTTATATATCATTTCTCATGCGTTGGAACCCCTTTATAACAAAAACATTTTGGCACTACATCGGTTGGAATTTACCACGGGTGCAGCTGCATATTTCCATCGTTCAGGCCCATTAATTGTTTCTGTATGTTTCAAGCAAAGCTACAAGTTCCACTCAATCGTGATACAAAACGGCACAGTAGTGGTGCAGGTCTTCATTATGACCTCCAGTTTCTTGTTCGCGTACAATCTCCTGATACAAGACAAAAAACAAGCCAGCTTGAAAATGTTTCCTCAGGCCTTGATGCATCGGATAGCTAGGTAAGATTCATGGTATACTCTTTACACTGAAGCTTCATCATCAGCATGTCAGCCAAATTACATGCACTGCTGTACAAAAGCCTCCAACTCAAGGGCCATAATCGCCACACTTGGCAGACGTGTTGGCGAAAAACGCTGCTGCCCGTTCTCTGGTACGTATTCCCTCGGAACGATCTCTACGCCCCCCACAGGATGAGCTGGGGTGATAACATTCTTTGTCGTTAGCATACAGCTGAATATCAAAATACCAAATCATTTATATTACATTTGTGTGGAATCGTCATTTTTTTACCCTACTGTGCAGTGCATGACGAGAATCACTTCCAGAAAAGTCAGTAGGAATCCTTTTTTTAAATATTTATTTCTTAACATAAAAATACATTGTATTTAAATGTGTTAATTTAGAGCGACTCAATCCCAACCCGTTTTGTCACATAAATAATCAGAAATTTTGTAGTAAGTTGTAGTAGTAAGAAATTTTGTAGTAATTTGGCTTTATAGTTCTTTTAAAGTTATTCGTAGACATTTCTCTGCAGCTTATACGTTCTCTTTTACTCTTTTTCTTATTAAAGGTGATAAGCTGATATAACACCTATATTGTGGTGTAATGATATGATAATGCTTTAAAGATCGCTGTTCATTGATAATTTTGTGACAACTGAAACTTATGGCCTCTACTTATGTGAACCTCCTTCAATCATTCAGATCTGAAATAACCTTTCGTTTCACATAAAGATCTCTGTGTAATAACCGGGCATATATGTAGGTCAGAAGCCCAACTTCACTCAGACTGTGCTTGAGGCGTCTACTCTTTGTTTTCTACTTTGTTATGATAACTATTAATCATAATAAACTTGTATCTTGTAGAATAACACCTCTAAACCTCTTCATCGTTGGTTTCTCAACATCTTGGTGGGCACACGTCAGCGATGGCCCGATATGGCGCCCGCTGGTGGAAGGCGAGGTAGCTGCTTGCAGGACAAAGTGGTGGACACATGCTCTTTATGTCAATAATATGCTCAAGACTGATGAGAACTGTCTCATACATACTTGGTAAGTTGATCTCCTTTGCCATTTAACCTGGTGGGTTAGTTCTGACATCAAACCTAATCGGTCCTACATATGAAAGTGCTTCGGTAACTCCATGGAATCCCAAATATGCTGAATATTCAAAAAGCAAAGTGGAAATGTCATCCTTATCACTTGCATGAATGGTCATCTACCACCGTGCATTTCACAAGAAACTTTTTGCCGCGCACTACCGCTCTGTGGAATCAATTAGCTGCGGAGGTATTTCCGATCCGGTATGACATGGCAACCTTCAAGAAGCGAGCCTATTCTTTTCTTAAAGGCCGGCAACGCACTTGCGGCTCCTCTGGTGTTGCGAATGTCCATGGTCAGTGGTGATCACTTACCATCAGGTGACCCACTTGTTCGTTTGCCATCCTATTTTATACAAAAAAAAGCAAGATTAGGTCACAATATGCTGAAGTCTTACTGGAGACCGTTTATGTATGCCTTGATAGCTTACTCACAACATCAACATGAATAAGGGACTTCAAATCCGGTCGTACTAAAGACATAAGCTGCTTGAAAACGGACTGTGAAGTCAGAATGGATTTCTGACTCCGTTTCACCAAAACCGCATTCTAGCGGCAATTTTGAAGCAGTTCAAATGTAAATTGTTTGTACGAAGTAGCTCTTAGCATTAATCATAAACACGATTTTTAAATATACTTCCGCTCCAGAAGCGAGGGGCAGTAGACAGGATGGAAACTTATTGACTTTATTGGCACTCAGGTCTTTAGCAGTGGACATGCAACTGTATGTAGTCGTAACAATCCTGACTCTTCTTCTGGCCCGACACCGTCACGCCGCAGTCAAGATGCTGCTGTGCATGATCGTGGGAGCCATGGCTATGGACTTAGCCATTGCGTACCACTGGCGGTACAAACCTATGCTGGTTATGATGTTCCCAGAGTAAGTATGTTGTGTTATTTGCTGATGATAGTGCGGCGATAATAAAATGCGTAGATAAAACAAGATATGTAAATTATATTAATTACACATTAAAAGCAATTATAGACAGGATGTGTTCTAATAATCTAATTATCAATCTACATAAAACAAAAGTGATGCATCGTTACTAACGCATCTAGCCTGACACCTTATCAATTAACTATAATGGACGAAATGTAGACAAGACAAATATTGCTAAATTTCTCGGTACAATTAATTACCGACAATCAATTGACATGGAAACCACGTGCAAAAGAAGTCTGTGAAAAACGGAGATAGTCAGCGTATATTCTGTATAATTTATCTAAGAGGTGTTTTGTTTGCGAATGATATTTCATTGACGTTTAAAATAAATCGACAATTACGCAATTTTTACGAAGTAAATAAAGCAATCTCTAAAGTTGTTCAATGGTTTAATGCCAACAATCTTATGCTAAATGACAAGAAAACTAAAATCATCAAATTTTCTACATCTAATGTGAAACAGGTGGCCACCAATGTACAGCTTAATGGGGCTGGATTGACCCCAATGACACACCCCACAACAATTGACTACAATGGGGCCCACAAATAGAAAAACTATGAGGCAAATTAAGTTCTGCTGCATATGCTGTTAAAACTATATTACTGATGTGGATACAGCTAGAATGGTTTATTTCAGTTATTTTCATAGTATAATGTCCTATGGAATACTTCTCTGGGGTAGCGCTGCGGACATTAACACCATATTTGTACGGCAAAAAAGAGCTGTCAGAGCCATATAAAAACTTGGTCCGCGAGAATCTTTAAGAGAGAAGTTTAAAGAGATTAATATTGACTGTAGCATGTCAGTATTTATGTCGCAGATTCTGACGGATTTAACTCCGAAACATTGTCGGTGTCCGCCATCATGCCCGTGGTGAAAAGAATCAGTGCGCACACGCGGCGCGGTCGACCTCCGTTTGCCAACTGTGTCGTGTCGCTAACACACTAATGTCACTTAGACAACTGACAGACGTCAAACGACACATGCGACAGTTCATAGACAACCTCGACTCGAACTACTGACTCAGTGAGTAGTGTTTTCCAAACGCTAATAGATGGCGTTACTAGCACGTAAACAGTCCTTTAACTTAATTTCTCCGACACGGCCATTCTGACAACCAACGCGCTCTCGCGTTGGTTGTCAGAATGGCCGTTTGGCAGTTTGGCAAGGACACAAAGCGTTACAAGCGGCTTTTAATGTTACACAAAGCAAAGCCTAAAGGCTTTCAGCATTTACCACAAAGCGTTAAAGCTTTCATCATTTGTTAGAGGGCGTACCTCACACAATGCAAAGCGTTGAAACTTTCAGCATAAATGGCAACACACAGGAAAGCGTTGAATCTTTCAGCATAAACTGCATCACACAGCAAAGCGTTGCAGCTTTCAGCATAAACTGCAATACACAGCAAAGCGTTGAAGCTTTCAGCAGAAACTGCATCACACAGCAAAGCGTTACAGCTTTCAGCATAAATGGCAACACACAGGAAAGCGTTGAAGCTTTCACCATAAACTGCAACACGCAGTAAAGCGTTGAAGCTTTCATCATAAACTTCAATACACAGCAAAGCGTTGAAGCTTTCAGCATAAATTGCATCACACAGCAAAGCGTTGCAGCTTTCAGCATAAACGGCAACACACAGCAAAGCGTTGAAGCTTTCAGCATAAACTGCAATACACAGCAAAGCGTTGAAGCTTTCAGCATAAACTGCAATACACAGCAAAGCGTTGAAGCTTTCAGCATAAACTGCAATACACAGCAAAGCGTTGAAGCTTTCAGCATAAACTGCAACCCACAGCAAAGCGTTACAGCTTTCAGCAAAAGTTCAATTACTCGGCAAAGCGTTACAGCTTTCAGCATTGCACAGAGGCAGCACTTAAAAACGCTGCAAAACGTTGCAGCTTTCAGCATCAACCTTGGGTCACGACTAATGAGCCCTACCTTACTGCAACGCGTGATGGCTTTCAGCAGGACATCAGGACAAAGCGATAAGGCTTTCAATCCACCCTTGAATAAAGCGTAGTAGCTTTCAGTTTAAATAAAACATTTTATCAATCAGCAATGAACATAAGTCTTTTATCAACACAGGTTTACGTTCAACAAAACAATGTAATTATCGTTCAACTCAAACAATGATCATGATTCAATACAGTAATTCCATCCAAATTACTAATTACACCAAATTAGGATACCAAATTAATCAATACAATTTGTTCCATAATTAAATAAAACTATTCAATTATGGGTTCTACAGGATCAAGACATTCTGCCAATTCAGGTAAACTAGCTGGATATTTACGCAGTCGTTCATGGCACACATATTGGGCCCGTCCCCCAGATGCTGGTTCCACCCTATAACGCTCATTGGAACACACTTTAGCTACCCTGTAAGGGGCTTTTCTCTATACTCTTACTTACAGTACAATTCAAAACGAGTTTTACTTTGCCTAAGACAGACTTCCAGGATTCATTTTTATAATTTTCGGCCACTGTAAAACAATTTGTCAAGGTGGACATCATTCGCTCCACCCGTCCATTAGCTCGGCTAACACCACTGGCAATCTCATGGAACTCAATGGCTCAACCTCGGCATAAATCCTGAAAGTCTTGACCAGTAAAAGATGTACCTTGATCAGAGAGATCAAGGTACATCTTTTACTGGTCAAGACTTTCAGAATGTTAGCCGAGCTAATGGACGGGTGGAGCGACACCGACAATGTTTCGGAGTTAAATCCGTCAGAATCTGCGACAGCAGCGGTGGGATCGATTCCAAAATCATCCTACGTGTCTACCGCAATGCCTGCTACTCAAAATCAAGAATATTTTCGTGATTCGGTTCCACCACGTAGCGAAAATAGTGTTTGAAATTTGAAAAATTACGATGAAAATACAACCCCGCTGATTGTGAATTTACGGCTGTATCGCAAACTCGTGAACCGATTACGAAACTCGATACGTTACATTGACACATCTTCGATGTCGAGCTCGCAAATGGACTTCGAAGTCGAACCCGTTGTGCAAAACGTTACACGAAGCAAAGGAGCGTGTATCAAGATAGTTTGCGGCGACCGAGAGATTGATGACCTTTTTCAAGATATGGTGCCGTATGGTGCAGTGACCGTGCGAGAACTTACATACGTGGAGTACTCGACTTACAAGCTTGCCTTGATTAACTGGTTGAAGCCTGCTTGGAGCGAAGGTAACAAAATAGAAGTTGTTATCGCAGGTATCTCGGATACCCAGGTATGTTCAGACTTGTTTAAAACACGCCCACTGATTTCGTGTTTCGATGTGGTTACTCGCGATAAGCGGAGTCTCTCGGCCAGTTCGTGTTTATCGTTGAAGAATAGTTTTTGGTGCATCAGTGAACGTGGAAGAAGTTTTTATTTAACAGTGAAGAGAGTACGGGCTCTGATAGTTAGGCTGCCTTTCTGTCGGTCGAGTCTTGGAGTTAAAATAATTGGTTTGTTCTTTTCGAGGCGAAGTTGATCGTGCTGTCTTTTTGCAAGTAAGGCGACGGCATGGGTGATTCTGCATTGGGGAGAATTCACCAGTTTGTATTAGAGTAAATTTAAAGTAACCTCTAAAGTAAAAGTGCCTCGTGTCGAGTGTGAGTGGTGAATCTTTATTTTATGAGAAGAAACATGTAAGTACTTTTATTATATTGTTTAAAAGGCACTTGATGACCTAATGCTGCACTGAAGAATTTTTGATATCTGTGAAATTCATAACACGTGTTGTTTTGTGTGGTTTATACTTTTAGATATTGAAAATACGCCCAACGTTTGTTATATTTAATTTTTATGGTGACAATATGCGCGTTTTGAAGGTTAAATAGTTTGAACGGTTTATTTCGAAATCTATGGATGTAGGGGCAAGTTAGGTCACATACACGCTCTTGTGGACAGTGGTTGGTAACAGACAGATTGTTCCCTAATTTGTAAATGATTTGTTGATAACCACACAGGTACTTGAGATTTTATATCCACGCACCTGACAGGTATTGGGTTGAACATTACATTTTCGTTTTCCCGTATTAGTCTGCCTGTCAATCAAAATAGGAGTCTCCTTTGAGCACTCGACATGTTGGCGGCCCTTGGGAGTGGTCCGTGGAGGGCTGAAGCACGTGTTGGGTATCGTGCTGGTGACAATTAGCGGAATTAACACTACATATTGATTTTGTATTTTGATTGTTATGGATTTCCGCAAAGTAACGCCTGATTCCATTATTTATCTGCCTGTCAAGGTCAACGAAGTACTCGTGTGTGAGAAGTGACTTTTGTAATTGTAGATTCACATATTTTGCCTCATGATGTTATGATAGGTAGAGATGTTTTTACTTAACCGGGATTGAGCTTGACTATTAGTAACAAAGTCATCCGCATCACTCGCGAGGTCCATGCTGAAGTTCGTTTAATACAGAATCTTGACACTTGTACAAGCTATGGCGTATTGATTTGATCGACTGTAAAGACGTTTCTCAATTACTGACAAGTGGAGAGATTCGTGTCTGTTCAAGTAATAATTCATCATCATTATGTTAGCCGAAAGACGTCTACTGGACGGAGGCCTCCCCCGGGAATCTCCGCAGTGGTCGGCCCTCCTTGTGGGGGGCCTGCCCACGCTGCGTCTTCCGGTTCGTGGTCCCCGGTCGGGAGCCTGTCTGATCCAGCGGCCGTCGGTGTTGGGAGCTGTGTGCCCCGCCCGCTGCCGTTTCGATTTGGCAATTCTTTGGTTATAATCATAATCACAATCATAATATCTTTATTTGTATAAATGTGGTGAATACAGGTGTTATTGTTTACATCATTTAAGTTTCACACATTTGCCATATTGTACATGGCATACAAATGTTGTACTTACAAACTAGGTATATTGAACTCAAAATACTAACTTACTGATTTGTGACACAATTTTTATGTCGGCTGCTTTGTTTCGCCTGTGGATTGCGACGTTTTTGTTCGGTCGCGCGGGGATGCTCCGGGCGTGGCCCTCTCCGTTCTGTGGGTGACCTTGAGCCTTCTTGTGAGTCCAGTGGTGAGAGACCACGTGAAAGACTTTAGACTTGAAACACTGCGTTATTTGTGATGGGGGGATGTTGCGTAGCTTCCCGAACTATTCTAATTGATTGCTTCACTATAACCGAGAACCACGAGCGTAGGTTCTGGAAGGCAGCTTCAGGTAAAATCCAAATTGCACTAAATTGTACCATAGTTAGAAGTACAGTTAGAAGTCCGCTTCCATTTTTGTATGTTACGAAAAACTTGAATTTGACAGTTGTAGTCAGAAATAACAGTGTAGTTAATGCCGATGGTTGAGTTAAATTCTAACGTTTAAAATGATTATTGGAGTTCATTGTCAGACACATTTATGTGTTACATTATGAGTAATAAAGCTGGTTGATTTGAAATAAATTGTGTGACAAGGGAAATACCCTACTTAGAGTTCCTGAAACTTGAGCATTGAAAGCTCCGCGCTTTGTGCTTGAGACGGTTGAGCATTGAAAGCAGCTTCGCGCTTTGTGCTTGTGGTGGTTGAGCATTGGAAGCTCCGCGCTTTGTGCTTGTGGTGGTTGAGCATTGAAAGCTCCGCGCTTTATGCTTGTGATGATTGAGTATTCAAAGCTCCGCGCTTCGTGCTTGTGACAATTGACTATCGCAAGCTTCGTGCTTTGAGTTCGTGACGCTGCATTGCGCACTTACCTATAATTTTCGAACCTCTAAGGAGTATGTGATAGTAATCGTAGATGCTTTTACAAAATTTTGTCAGTTAATGTGTGTCAAAGATTTAACACTCTGCTTGCGAGGCACTACGTAGCTTTGTCCACATATTTAGAACCCCGAAACGAACGATTCAAAACGAGTTTTACTTTGCCTAAGACAGACTTCCAGGAATCATTTTTATAATTTTCGGCCACTGTAAAACAATTTGTCAAGGTGGACATCATTCGCTCCACCCGTCCATTAGCTCGTGCCATCATGCACGTGGTGAAAAGAATGAGTGCGCACACGCGGCGCGGTCGACCTCCGTTTGCCAACTGTGTCGTGTCGCTAACGTGTCACTTAGACAACTGATAGACGTCAAACGTCACATGCGACAGTTCATAGACAACCTCGACTCGAACTACTGACTCAGTGAGTAGTGTTTTCCAAACGCTAATAGATGGCGTTACTAGTACGTAAACAGTCCTTTAACTTAATTTCTCCGACATATATAAGACAATATATGCATAAAAATAAAGACTCCTTCAACATACCACCCGTCTCCACAAAGTAAGTATCTCTTTTATGGGGCAATGTATAAGATTCTATAACAAACTTCCCAGTGATATTCGAGAAATGTCTATGAATAAGTTTAAAAGAATTATAAAAGCCAAATTGTGTAGCAGGGCTTACTACAAAACTTCTTTAAGTTAATATTTAAGTGACAAAACAGCTTGGGATTGAGTCGCTCTAAATTAACACATTTAAATACAATATAATTTTATGTAAGAAATAAATATTTAAAAAAAGGATTCCTACTGTGTTTTCTGGCAGTGTTTCTCAGTAGCTGCCACGTCATGCACTGCACAGGGAAAAAAAATATTGACGATTCCACACAAATGTAATATTTTTATGGAATAAATGAATTTGAATCTTTGAAAAGAAATTTAATATTAACTTGATCATCTCAGCTTATCACGGTCTGGTTGTTTCAGTCCTAATTTACGAGGTAATATTTTGGGGGAACTTTAGTGAAAGAGAATTATTCAGAACCCAAAAATATTGCATAAGATCAATGTATGGACATTCGTCAACTATATATAGCTGATAGCTGTGCTCCTGTGTTTAGATCCCTAAAATTCTGATTCTGCCATCAATTTGTATTCTAGAAGTAGCATTGTTTATTAAAATTAAATAAAGTCTATTTATAACTAGGTTTGATTTTATGTCAAGACCAGCCATATTATAAGGCCTAAATATAAAAATAAATTACATACAAGACAGCCATATTTGGAAAGAATGTTTTGCGAATTTTATCTATACCAAAATATCTCAAAATTTTAAAGATCGCACAATACTTATTTTAATAAGAAATTGACACAACTAGTGGTGGAAAAGTGCTACTATTCTGTCAATGATTTCCTTAGCGATAATTCTTTGTAGTATTATTGATTGTTATTATTGTATGCCGAAAGTATTAGTTGATAATTTAATGTAATTTAATTAATGATTTTCTTTTGTTTGTTACTATTATTTATTTTTTTAAAGACAACGCTCGAATTAGGGAATCTAATCCCTGTGTCGCAGGGTACTTTGCAAACATATAATAGACGGACACAAATTACATCCAGACTCAGAACAACTATTTATGGGTCATACAAATAGTTGTCCGGCGCGGGACTGGAACCCGCGACACGAAGCGGCGAGGTGACTGTCTTAGCCGCGGCGCCACACGTGCAGTCAAACAAATTTCTGTAATTTTACATGCCTGACTTTCTTCTATCCACAGGTCATTAAGAACCGCGTTTGCCGAAGAGCCTTCATTCACGGGGCTGTACCGGGCACCCTGGCACTGCTTGCCGGCCTCCTTGCTCGGAGTGCTCGTCGCCTTCGTTCATTATCAGCAGCAGGTTGAAGATTACCGACCAGCACAGAGTATGGTAAGGCACAAATGCAATAGAAAGATTTCTTGAAAATTGAAAATTAATTGTAATTTTTTGTAATATATTTTGTGTTAATTATTTTTATTGGCCATAGTTGTAATCCTTAAGGGTAGGTATATAATAAGGGCGTGATTTTACTTATCACCATCATATCAGCTGAAAGACGTCCACTGTTGGAAAAAGGCCTCCCCCAAAGATCTCCACAATTGCCGGTCTTGCGCTATTCGCATTCAGCAGTTTCCAGCGACCCGCACAAGATCATCGGTCCATCTTGTAGGGGGCCTGCCCACGCTGCGTCTTCCGGTTCGCGGTCGCCACTCGAGAACCTTTCTGCCCCAACGGCCGTCGGTTCTACGAGGTATGTGCCCCGCCCACTGCCACTTCAGTTTTGCAATTCTTCGGGCTATGTCGCTAACTTTGGTTCGCCTGCGGATTTCGACATTTCTGATTCCAAACTCCGAGCATAGCTCTCTCCATTACTCTTTGGGCGACCTTGAGCCTTCTAATAAGGCTATATTTTACATTGATATTATTAATGTTTTTTATTATATATTTTACTTATAATCATTATTATTCACATATTAGTAAGTTTTACTAATTTTATATAATTTGTTAATCACTTTTACATTTAAATGTATCCTAGTTAATTTAGATGATCTTGTAGTTAAGTTACTGTATTAGATTCCCAAACTTTTAATATTATAAACGATAAAACGACTTCTCCCGGAACACGCTAAACCTAGTTTAACTACTATTTGTAATTATAATGAAAATTTAGCTTAAAAATATGGAGTCCGTAAAGAACCATGCCGGCTATTCAAATTATGTTTTGAATGTTTTATTTTGCAGGTTATCAGAGTGCTATACCGCATATCCCAGAATGCTACGCAGGCGTGGGTGATGGCAGGGTTCTGGATGAAGGATTTGACAGATGACTTCTGGCTAGCCCTTTACGCCATCCTGAGCAGACCTGTGTATGCAATATTCGCTGCCTTCTGTATGTATGGGGCCTTCAACAAAATTGATAGTGAGTAGTCAAGATAATGCTAAATATAATCTTGCGTGACAATGTACACAGAAGGTACTCGCCTGTCGAAAGAACGACCGCAATCTCCATCTCCATTTATTACCCTTATTTTGCATTCGTAACGATAGCAATCAGATCAAGCTGCTGCTGAGCTGCTTCGCATTTTTGCCGATTCTCTCATGCATCAGCCTGTCAGTAACTGCCCAGAATTAAAGTTCCCCAAATTGTGCTTTCTGGCGCGGGTTATTTGGTCTGTAGTAGTTAAGCCTTCACGTTGGGTTGGTTTTTCACGAGACCTATCCGTCCTCCTAAAATCCTTAGAGTGGAAGCCACAAGAAATATTTATAATTCTGTTTGTATTAACAAGATATAAGTATTTTATGAACCTTAGTTGGATAATAAATTATTCTCATATATCCAGGTGTCTGGTGGAAATTCCACGCGTGGCGTGGTTGGGAGATACTCGGCAGGATGTCTCTGTCCATCTACTTGGTGCACTGGCTCTTTACCGTGTCGTTGTTCGCCGTACGAACTCATGCCAGCGAAGTATCTTACTTTTATATCGTAAGTATACGTCTCAAATTTTTAGCTATTCTTGTCGGTATTCAAAGCATCTTGATTGCTTGTCGGTTTCTTTTTTTTTGAATCTAACGTAAAAGCTCCTATTACCGCCAGTTTTAGCTGTCTTACGATTCACTTTAAAAAAATAGATATAAGCTGTTATGTTAGAAAAGATGTTATAATTTTTATTTAATCTCAACAAAGTATTCTTTGCAATTCAGTACTTAAATTCAATAACGCAATAATTACTTAATAATTATTTAATCCAAAAGAGTAGTTGATTCTATTACCGACCCATAGTATGCGGCAAGATTCTATTACCGATTTTTCTACTTCTTTTACCGACCGCTACGAAGATGTCACTTCTTCTTTACTATTAAATAAAATAAAAAATGTTTTTTAAGGTATATATTATATAATAACAATAGTTATGAGATCACCATTATTAAAATATGAACATATTTATTTATTGCAAAGCTTAGAGAACTTACCTTTTGTTATTTTAATTAATTAAAAATGTAACCAATCCCAGAAAACAGTCTTCAAATAATTAAAAGCTTACTTTTTCATTACCTACATACTAATTATATATTATAAATCAATAACAAAAATATTTTTATCTGTAATACAATCACAAAATACCTTTATAATAGGTTAATTTTATAATAACACATTTATAATTCGCTCAATACAGAAGCCGACCCCAAGATGCTTGGGATTAATAAGGCTAGGAGAAGAGAGAGAGAGAGAGAGAAATTAATCAACGATATAGAATTTAATTCTTTGAAAGAAGATTTAAAAAGTTACATGGCCCTTATTCCGTCCCGCCATTTTATTTGATTTGAAAAACTGGATAGGAAATATTATTTTACATTAATAATATGGCCTGTGACAAAATCTCAAGAAGTTAGCAAGAAATAAGCCAATTTGTTCAAAAATATACATTTTGTTTTTGTGTACTGTAATACTACCAAAAATATCGTCATAGCTGTGAGTCGGTAATAGAATCACGTATGAAGGAATCAATATTCTATTATCGACCAATAAAATTAATAATAAACAGATAAAATATCCGTTTTATGGAATACTGTTAAATTAGATCTCATTACTATATTATTTTTTTAATCTCAGTTAGTCTTTAATTCAGATAATGATGGTTATTTACAGTTTAATATCGTTATAATAATAGGGATATTGTCTAACGTTGAATCGAGGTTTACACAAAAACTTTAAGAAATAGCTGTGTCGTTAATAGAGCTAACGAAGTAAAATAATTTTAAGAATTGAACAAGAAAAAATTTAAATCGATTGAGGTAGTTTATAATAGATATTATTTAAAAATACTAAATATTCTCAAAATTTAACAGCGCCATGGGTCGTTATTAGAATCAAGTTTTGAAATTCGGGTTCTATTACCGCCTTAAATTAAAACATGATTTTATAACACAAAAACCAATAAGAAGTATTATATCAAGAGTTAATTTAGAAAACAAATATATACGTTACAGTTGTAATGTGATAGCAAGAAGACCAATCCATTCTTAGTGTGTTATTTTCCTTAAGTAATATTTAGGTGTACTTACGTGGCCGGAGACGCGACACTATGAAAAGTGCGTCAATTTCGGGTGCGTCCCACTCATTGTCAAATTATTTCTTTCACTGGCTATTTACACACATAAACTTAACTCTTTTTGCTGCCCAACTAAAATAAATAACTAATTTTTAAGGTATCACATTCTGGAACCCTATTATGTCTAATATAAGTGATTTAAAAATTAGATCGTTAATAGAGTACACTTTTTAGGGGGTCGTTAATAGGAGGCTCACTAAACTGGCCAACGCACTTTGTACAATTTAAAGAGCATTTAACAAATATAGCTAAAGTGTTTGCCCTTCTAGAAGTGAACACAGCATGCATTAAACGAAAAAAAAGTTTACAGTTGGGTTACATCATAGTCAGTTAAAATTGAGATTAATATTAGAATTAGAAAGATAACAATACAAAAATTTAAATTAACAAAGCAATTTTTTTTTTTTTTTTTAATAATAATAATAATTTATTTCAGATAAATTTCTTAACAGCTAAAACATAAAATAAAACAACAAATACAATTTTCTTAATTTGCTACAAACGTTACAGGTGTGCCTGAACTAGGTAATCCTGTTTTTCAGGCAAAGAAGTGCTAGTATTAATATATTCTAAAAATAGTCACTTACTTAATATAATTATAATATGCGTGATATGATTATTCTAACAATGGATGCAAAAAGGTAAAGAGCGCGTACTTGGGTTACATACAATGTTATTGAACCCAAACAATTGATGCGTATGCTAATTTATAACAATTACATCATAATGACTTTGTTGGTTTCACATTCTTAAACATCATCAATTTTTTACATGATCAATATTATAAAACAGTACAAAACAACTTTATTTCAAAACGACTAAAAGTTTATCTGTATCTTCGTAGGATAAGGCTTGGAGAGCATTCTTAAGGGCTTGTTTACAATTATTGTAATTAAGGGAATAAATGTCTACAATTGCATTAACTCTATTGTAGAGGAGCGGTCCTAAAACTATGTAGAACTTTGAGGTGAAGGCATGTGTTGTTTTTATCTTTTGTGTGCAAACTCTATCTTTACGTCTTTTATTAGTGAAATCAGTGCTGTAGGGAAGAGATGTGTGCTGCTTAAGTACTATGCTCATTATGAATAACTGCCTAACTGTCAAAACTTTACAAGATTTATAGAGTAGGTTAGTAGGGAAAATGAAAGGGCGGAAAGTAGACACTTTGAGAATCGCTCTTTGGGCTCTTTCAATTGTAAGTAACAACGTTTTACCTACACCACCCCATGAGGTAATACAGTAGGTTAATATTGATTGACAAAGGGCGAAATATACTTGCTTAATTATTTTTGAGTCTGCTATGTACCGTAACTGTTTGAAGACAAAAATCAACTTACGAATTCTATTATTTAAAGCCTCGATATATTGTTTAAATGAAAGATGTTCGTCTATTATAATAAATATATTATAATAAACAATAAAACCTAGTTGCATTAATTTACATCACTTATGATTCTGCTGTGTGGTGACGGCGACAAATATCAGAGTCAGAATATCAACACCCCATCTCATCCCGTGGGGGGCGTAGAAGTCGGCCCGAGGGAATATCTACCAGAGGATGGGCAGCAGCTTCCTTCTGATTACTATTACCATCTTACTGAGATCACCAACCCGCCTGCCAAGCGTGGCGATTATGGCATATCCCCCGCATGCAAGTTGTCTCACGCAGTGTCGGTGATAGCTGCTGCTCGACTACCTCGTGTATGTATCCCTTAGTCGCATTTTACGACATCCATGGAACGGAATGGATGGTAACAGGTGGCCCTGTTATTCTTGCTAGGTCGGAAACGTATTCAGTCGCACATAATACTGTCCTGGGTTCAAAGCCCAGATTGAACTAAAAGTTAAAAGGAAATTCTCAGTAGCAGCTCGGAATCTGCGAGTTAGCGGTGTTGCACGCCCGTACTTTGAAGAGCACTTTCTGTTAGTCCTACGCCTGAATTCTCCCTGATCGTGTTAGGTAGCCGTTCTATCGGATTATGAGTGTCATACATAATAGGGTGCACACCCACACATACAAACACACATGTGTGCATTACAATATGTATTCTGTTGTATATTGGCTGAAATAATTTGTTTCATGTATATATTTTATTTTGTTTAGTTTGAGCACTGGGTGACAACAACCGTTCTTAGTTTCTGCGCAGCACTGCCACTACATCTTCTGATAGAACTTCCCGGGATGAAGTTCTTCCAGAGCCTGATTTCAGCGTGAACACAAAAATATACTGTGCTATTTTTCTTAAATCTCTAACGTTTTCGTCTAACGTGCGGTCGCTGTAAAATTGCTCAAATTTGACGTAAAATGTTTTGAACTGACAGGTATACTTAAAGCGGCCGTACATTAATATTATAAGTCAATGGAATACCTCTGACTCGTGAATGGCTGTTATAACCAAAAAAAAAGATTTTTAATTACCAAAATTATGATGGATGTTTAGTAATCTAAGCTACTTTTTAACCGGCTTCAGAAACGGATTTATTTTGATTAGTTTGTATAAATTACATAATTTTTATTTATCTAACTTTATTTTGTTTATGTAAAATAATATTATAAATTATCTAATACTAGCGGCCCGGTACGTGCTTCGCTTCGTATAAGGCATAGTAATAAAAAAAATGATTATTAAATTCATTTATTCAAACAAAAAAATATTTTAAATTGCTAAAAGATGTTGATTATACACTTTTTCAAGACTTTTTTGAAATTTTCTCTACGTACAAACCTTCCCTGGACTTCCACGAATAATTCAAGATCAAAATTAGCCAAATCGGTAAAGGCGTTGTTGAGTTATAACATTACAACGAAAAGTGGCATTGATTTTTATATATATAGATTACAAATAAAAGTAAAATTACATTGTGATTGAATGATATGAAATTAAAGTAAGAATTAAAAAGAAAATAATTAAGAAGTTATAAAATTAGATAAGATTCAAATTAAGTACATAACAGTAAAAAAGAAATTACATTTCATTAAATAATAATACTAGGAATTAATTATAAAAATAAATGATATTAATTTGTTTAATTTGTAATTTCCTCTCTTTAATTTTCTTTTTTAGTAAATAATTAAAACAAGTATTTATCATTTTTACTATCGTCTCTCAGCACTAATATATCGATATATGAGATCTCAATGATACTCAGTTTTCGGTTACTTCGATGTGAACAAAAGATTGAAATTTGAGGCGCTTGCCTTGGTTGTTCTCAGAGCGGTCCGTAATTCTTCCTCATTCATTTATGGGCAGTCGTTATCCTAATGTCCAAGTTGTTAGCGAAGAAGTCCACGGCAGGTTACGTTACCGCATACACTTTTTGCGGGTGGCATGCGCATCAACCTGGTGCAGGTGGACTATTAGGCATTCATATTGCACAGTACAGGTTTTCGACCTAGTTCAGACTCCAGACTCTCACAAGGACCGTTTTACTTTCAAGCAATTTGTAAACCTGCTGTTTTCTGTAATTCCTTGTGAGATGTGAATAAACATTTATTATTATTATTATATTCATATTCATTTATTTTTCATAAATATGGGTTAGGTTTACAGTTGTACAGTAATTGTAATGTACGCCATGTTTTACCTATGGGGTATGAAATTTAGTGATTTAATAATAACATAATACCTATACTAAACAATAATATAACATTTCTAAATAATAATTTAACATTAAAAGAAGAATATTAAAACAATATGTGAACATTATCGGTTCCCCCTGCCTTATCAAAAAAAAAGATGATAGATTGTAGAAACCAGGGTCGAACTGGCACACTAGTAAGCTTTGAATAGGAATGGAACAACAAAACGTTTATATTATTATTGCTTTTTTATATAAAGCATATCTACAAATTAATAGGAGGTTACCTAATTTATTTATTTGTATTGCTATTAGGGAAATATGTCAACAAGGACTTTGTACTTGTGCATCGTAGGTATATACTTTTATAACTATAGTTAATAGATTAGCAAGGATTTTAAGTTGTTGCTGATTTTTTTTTGATAAAATATATTCTATTAAAATTTTTCGTTTGTTTGTTCCTGCTGATAAACGGCTGTATCGATTTCAACGGAACTTTTAATGGCAATACAAGCTCATGTTAAAGGTAATATAGAGTACAGATAAAGATAAAAAAATCTGTTTTAGATCGTAGTAAAATAATGTACGCTGGCAAAGCAACGAGTCTCTTAAGTAATAAATCAGTGCGATAGATACGGTTGGCAGCAATTTATTTATTTCGACGGTCACCATAGCCTTGTTGGTAGTGCTCCTGCCTACGAAGCTAGTGGTCCTGGGTTCGAATCCCGGTAAGTTCAAATATTTGTGTGATGGGCACGAATATTTTTTTCTGAGTCATGGATGTTTTCTATGTATATAAGTATTTATCTATGTATATAAGTAGATATGTATATCGTCGCCTGGCACCCATAGTACAAGGTTTGCTTAGTTTGGGGCTATGATGATCTGTGTGACATTGACCCTAGATATTATTATTAATTATTTTTGTTTTTTGTTGTGTGTAACTTGTTTGTAACTTGAAAAGTAATAGTCACTAGGTAGGTACCAGTCACCAAATGAACTTGAAAAGTGGTTTTGTTTGTTGTTGTTGGTTACGTCGACGTACTTGAGAACCAGATCATTGATCACAATATTAACCATAACCTATTATTATTTTTTTAATCGAACACAGTGCAGTAGGATTAGCATGGCACTTCACATAAATAAAAAACCAAAATCTGATATTCAATATTTTATTTCTACATAAAACTTAGCTTTAGTTATCTAAATATCACCTGTATACTATTCAATAATACCTAGTCAAATATCGAACCCTGAAAATGACAATATGTTCAGTATTTTAACAATACACATAATAATTAAAAAAGAAAATAAATTAAATTTGAGTTTTATAGCATTATTCGCAATCAAACGAGAAAATTTTAATTCAACAGTGGGAAATCATAAATCGAATCGTCCGGCAGGTCTCGAACAAGCACCCTCTAACAATCCGCTCTGCCGTTATGCTTCGAATGAAATACGCCACACGTATTATAAGGAGCTTTAGTAGTTTTACAGGTTTACGTATACTCTGTTCTATTCTTGCGTTCTATATTAGAGAGAGATGCAATGACATTCAAATTAGTTTAGAGCAATCACTAGCATTGATCGTAAACAAAATAAAAATAAATTGACTTCATTCTATCGTGTGTTACCATATAAAAACATTAATGGATTTTTGAACGGCTATTTTATTTGTACCAAATGTAAATAGAATATTTATTTTGTTACAATAGTTTTCACATGTTCCGTACTTACAGTTTAATAAATTATATCTGGAAATATTTAAGCCGTCATCAACACGATTATGCATCGACAAATCATCAATGGGCTATTGTAATTACTTAAACTCGCAGTAGGACTACCCCAGATCACTATTTAATTGAACCAAATAGTGAATACGAATGAATAGTGAGCTTTTTTAAAAAGTATATTTAACGCCAATTACTTTTGTTAGTGACGACCACCCAACATTACAGTTGTTGTTCTTATTTTTGACCTAAAACAAGAACTCTGTTCAGTGTTGCCAGGTTAACAATTACTAATTACCACTAAATTAAATCTAACAGTGTTGTCACTTTAAATTAATCAAATAAACTATTTGGCATGAAATATTTAACAACCTTGACAATAATACACCGTCTTTAAGCTATGATTACAAGTATACTAACTAATACCAATTAAATCCTTATACTATTTACCTGCTACTTGTTACATGCCATTACGAGATATCAATGATACATCAACTTTCTATCTAATCATACAAACTAACTAACATCAAGTTAAAACTATAATACAATGGAAGATACTTTAGATTGATGTTTTGACACTTACTTATTTTTAGAGTTGTCTAAAACAGTTTCATTTGCAACATTTTGGATGGATCAGTTACTTACGCACATATATAGAAACAAGCTTTTTAATTTTCAATAAAAGATCATCAACAATTATGTATCGGCAAAATACGAAGGAAAGCAAGACGGAGCGCTATCCTGGAGGTGAAAGATAAGAAGCTAGACTGCGCTGGGTTAAGAAAAGAGATAATGTCTGTTTTCAAAAACATTCAATCGCCTTTTTATTTTTAGATCAACTGCGTAAAACACTGCTTATACAGCGTTAAACAGTTAACCAACAGTTGAAATACGTCTCAATGGAGTTTCTGTACAAAAAACTTGATGGAAATTTTCAAAATAAATATGTTACTGGTTTGGCATGAAAGAGAAAGAAGATTTTTGGTGGAGATCAAATATTTTTTTAAGATCGCTCAGCTAAAAAGTTGATAAATGATTTTGACGTCATCCAGAAATATCTTAAAGTAATTCAAGATGTTCCGGAAAAGGTCTATCTACTCTTATCTAGCGTTGAGAGAGAAACGATTACCATTCGTCATTTCTCTCCCAACTACCTTGTCTTATCACGTGTCCCGCTATACAATGAAGATAAACTAGAATTATCTGCTGTTAGCTGGTTGTCTAAGCTCCTGGATATTATAGTAGGGAAATGATGAATTTCTGTACTGGCATCTCGACCATGGTGGTGAGCGGCACTGCTATCAGGTAGGAGAAGACCCCGGTTGCTATCCAGTCAACTAGCTGTGGAAACAAATATAAACATTAAAATTGGATTCGGTGGTAGCGTTAAAGCGCGACCGTCGCTGAACACACAAGGACCATCATAACAATAACATTCAATTTAGACAAGATTTAGTTGAATATATCTAAAACTATAAGTATTGATTATAAATATTTAAAAACCTTAAATAACCAATTTCGCAATAACTTCAAGATAATATACCTATTTATAACTAAAGCATTATTGTCTTAATTTAAATTGTAACCTACTTGATGAAATATAAGTCACGACACGATCGAATAATCTACTTGTACTATTGATTTTCCGACTATTCACAAGCGCTTTTTAAAGTCTATGTGAATAAAAAGCCGTTTTTATTTTATTTTATAATTTAGTTTTGTAGGATGTTTGGCATAATTCTTAACTCAAAACTGGGAAATCATAAATTGGATGGAAGAGAGTGCTGGTTCGATTTCCCTAAGGCCACCCCAAAAGATTTCCACAATGGAATTGTGTTCATCATTTGCAAGGATATGCCACAATCGCCACGCTTGGCATACAGGTTGGAAATCGCAGTATGATGGTCTTAGTACATAGAGAGACTGCTACCCGTTCTGTGGAAGATATTTTATTGGGACGACTTCTAAGGCCACGGGATGAGACGGAGCGGTGATGTTCGTTACCGTCAGATGCACAGCACACAGTTTTGAGTTTCAGTATCAAGAAAGCATTTCAGGACATTTCTAGGGTTCCGTAGCCATATGGCAAAAAACGGAACCCTTATAGATTCGTCATGTCTGTTTATATCTGTCCTGTTTGTAGCCAACAGTCGTTAAGCCATGTGAGAGGCTTACCGGAGGGCTTGAACAACTCTAACACTAGGGTAACCACTGCCCTTACGATAAGTATGACCAGGTTGGCAACATGACTCACCAGACTCAACATGGAGGCGCCAGCAGCCTGAGGGCGCGACGCCCCAATGGTCATGTTGATGCACCAGTGCACCATGAGCACAGACAGAGAGAGGCGGCCCAGCACGTTCCAGCCGCGCCAACCGTAGAAGCTCTTCATCCACCCTAAGAAAAGGAAACATTACTAATATTATTTAACATTAGAAGTAATAATAATAATATCTGGGGACAATGTCACACAGATCATCCTAGCCCCAAACTATGTAAATCTTGTACTATGGGTATCAGGCGACGATATACATACTTATATAGATAGACAAATACTTTAATACATAGGAAACATTCATGACTCAGAAACAAATATTCGTGCTCATCACACAAATATTTGCACTTACCGGGATTCGAACCCAGGACCACCAGCTTCGTAGGCAGGAGCACTACCAACCTGGCTACGGTGATCGTCAAAAAGAAGTACAATATTCTTATAGACTTTTAATAAAACGAGGGTGATTTAGATCACGCGACTGAAGTGAAAGTGCACGTGTTACGAAACGGCTAAGACAGTCGCCTCGCCGCTTCTTGTCCTGGGTTCGATTCCCGCGCCGGACAACTATTTGTGTGACCCATAAATAGTTGTTCTGAGTCTGGTTGTAATTTGTGTCATTCTATTATATGTTTGTAAAGTACCCCGTGATACAGGGATTAGATTCCCTAGTGCGGGCGTTGTTAAAAAAAGAGAAGAAAAGAAACTTCATTAGCTCCATCTATATATCTGGTTATGAGAGGAAATATGTGCACGCACCTCTCTCTCTTGCTCATACAGTAATTTACGTGAAGTAACTCTCTCCGTTTCTTTCTGCACTAACTTATATCTCTCTCAACTTCCATTCTCCTCGTGCTATTACGTAATGCTTTCGACAAGCATTCACCAGCTTACTCCCGGTAGTGTTGAAAATGACTAAAGTGATTGAATTAGACTGACTGTCATTTACGGTCAAATTGGTCAAAAATGGTCATTAACTGTCACAAATATGTAATTTTCAGTCAATTTGATTTCCTTTTAAGTTTTTTGTCGTTGATACAAGTCTACAACTTCTAAATTGAAACAAAGAAGTGGTTTTTATGACTTACAGTATTATTATATAGTTTTAATCATTTTACATTTCTAATCATGCGTGCATTTAAGACAAAATGGCAACGTCGCGTCGTATCGCCTCGCGCATTGACTTTGATGTCGTCTTATCCTCTCATGATATAATACAAAATAAAACGTTGCTTCATTTAAACTTGCATATAACTTGGGTAACTAAATAAATAAATAATTGGGTGGTAACCGAGAATAGACAAATATATTTGAGTCAAATTGACTGAATTTGACAGTAAATGACCGGTCATTTAAGGTTTATGACAATTGTGACTAGACATATTCCGTCATTTTACATCTCTGCTCCCGTACCAGCGTGCGTAAAGAAGTTAAACTTCAGGAAAGATGCATAAATAAGGTACAGACGCCAGCATATCCAGCTACCCCAATCTGTCAAATTTCTTTTATAGAGTTTCGACTTTATCACAAAAGCATAAGGTTCACTTTCAATTGGGGAAATTTGACAGATTTGTGTTGCTTGATGTGCTGGGGTCTGTACTTATTCAAACAAAAACCGAATAATTAAATTGGTGTACAAAATCCGGTATATGATTACTCCGCGTTGAAGTATGGAGTGAGTTGAAACGGCCACAGCTTGTAGTTCTCATTCTCACCTTCAAAACCGTTGAACAAGCCGATAAGTATGATGCCAACGAGGATACTGAGCACGGGCCGCTCCAGCGCCACGTAACTGGCGACGAACCACGGTTCAGAGTAATGCCGCAGCCAGTTCCCGGCCAGGATCCAGCCCACCATGCTGAGTGGCGCCATGTCGTATAAAGCTCTTAGCCACTGGAAATAATACATATTACTATTTGGCGAATACAAAAAGTTAGTTTATATGATGATAATAAGTTTATATGATGACTAGCTGTGCCCGGTTTTACCCGCGTTAAATTTTATAAATTATCACTGTTCCTCCCCCGTAGGTGATAGCGTGATAATATGTAGCCTATATGTTGACCCGACCTCTTAGTAATATTCATGCAAAATTTGAAGTAAATCCATGCAATACTTTTTGAGTTTAGCCCGGACATACATACAGACAAACAGACACACAGACTAAAATTCTAAAAACTATATTTTTGGCTTCGATATCGTCGCATTGTAGATGACGTCCTAAGTATCCTTTTAAAAAAATATTTAATGTACAGTTTTGACTTTCCTACGATTTTATTATATGTGTAGATAATAATTAAGATAAACAAAAAACAGACACTTATAGCCAACCTGGCCTTTATAGTTAAAATTAAGGAAAAACAAACATTAATTTTCAAAAATAATAACGCCCGCGTTAGGGATATTAATCCCTATGTCGCGGTGTATTTTACAAATATTTCATCAACGGACACAAATTACATCCAGACTCGGGACAACTATTTATGTGTCACACAAATAATTATCCTGGGCGGGAATCGAACCCGAGATACCAAGTGTCCAGGCTAATGTCCTAAGACGTGCAGTCAAACATACATCCGAGTTTACTCCCTTTGGGGTCCGAACTCAAACAGTGGTTACAGACGTGCAGATGCTGGAGAGAGTCAGTTTTAGGGACATTTCGTGCAAACTCAGATGTCGTCTGACTCGAGACACGAATGGGGATGCACTCTGACGCGGGCTACTTAGTTTGCATTTTTATTTTGTTGAAAGGTTCGGAACCTTTCACCGCTACTCTCCAGTGATCTAATGCAACCATCCTTTTTAGGGTTCCGTAGCCAAATGGCAAAATACGGAACCCTTATAGATTCGTCATGTCTGTTTATATCTGTCCTGTTTGTACCCATACAAGTGGGGTGTCTATGGATAGGTCTTCAAAAATCATATTGAGGTTTATAGGTTCTAATATAATTTTTGTCTAAACTGAATAGTTTGCGCGATACACACTTCCAAAGTGGTAAAATGAGTGCCCCCCCCCCCCCTTGTAACTTCTAAAAAAGAGAATGATAAAACTAAAAAAAATATATGATGTACATTACCATAGAAACTAACAACGAAAATTGGTTTGAACGAGATCTAGCAAGTAGTTTTTTTTAATACATTATAAACCGCAATTTGCTTTCATTTGATCAACTGAAATACTTGCTGCTACGGAATCCTTCATGTGCGAGTCCGACTCGCACTTAGCCGGTATTTTTTATTTTTGTGATGGAAATGCACTAGGCATACCTAGCCACCGTTGGGGGCGGCAGTGGGTTATGTGGAACTCCTAGTCTACCCACTCAATGCAGTTATCGTAGGAAGCTCCTACGCTAGCTAAACGTTAAATTTAAAGATATTTTAACTGCACGTGTGGCGCAACGGCTAAGATAATCGCCTCGCCGCTCCGTGTCCCGGCTCGAATCCCGCGCAGGACAACTATTTGTGTGACCCATAAATAGTTGTTCTGAGTCTGGATGTACTTTTTGTCCGTCTATTATATGTTTGTAAAGTACCCCGCGACACAGGGATTAAATTCCCTAGAGCGGTCGTTGTCTTTAGAAAAAAAAGAAAGATAAATACAACCTAACATACTCGTAATCCATCTTTATTAAATTTGAATTTTATAGCATTATTCGTAATGCAAAGCGTCAGTCAAAGCGCTATGCGTTAAGCTACCGGCGTGTATCGTTCGTAGCTTAACGCAGAGCGCCTACCCCGGATTGGTAGATAGCGCAGGTTCGAGACCCGCCGGGCGATTAAATTTATGATTTCCCAATTTTGAGATCCATCTTAATGTTTGGAGTATTCAAACATAACTACATTTCTTTTTAAAAATATATAAAAAAACAACTACTTCCTGTGCCCACATAAAATAAATAAAATATGTATCAACATGTGCCCATACATGTACATGTTGATACATGTGTGTACATGTTGATACATATTTTATTTTGTACTATCTGTTGCATAGAAGCTTACCTTATACGAACTGACTTTAACTCCAGCCTCCTGAATCTCAAAATGTGTATGCGCCACGAAGAGACCGATGAAGCAAGCTGGCAAGCTGCCCCAAGTGGACGAATAGAGCCAGGAGAACGACGGAACTCCGTGATACATCGCACGTATAGGTCTGTGAATAGACCACGGTATTAGTTACATCGTAAGACGTTTGAAAAGCAAAGAACACTTTTTGAATACACACACTTTTGAATTTGGCACAAAAGGGAGTCACCGAAGCAGTATACAAGCGTTCCCGGACCTCCCCCTTCAGGCGCCAGAAGAATACAGGTTAGGCTAAGTCAGTGCGAGTCTGACATGCCCACCCGCAGACACTTTTTGCGGATAGGCATTCTCCTTGCCTTATCAAAAAAGGCAAACACTTGCAATTGGATTGAGTCAGTAATAATTATAATGATGATGATGTCTTCCCGGCCGAATTTCAACCACGGCGGCCCTTCTCAATGGAGATTAGCCAATTGCGCAGGACATATAGTGCACAAGTGTGTGCGCAAACACAGGGGCACTTTCTATTCCATCACTCTCATGATCCGATGGGACGAGTAGCGACACGACCGGGAAAGAGGTCAGGTACAGGACCGACGGCTTTACGCACGGCTGCACGGGGGTGTAATACCGCCAACTTCCAGACTTCGGGCTGATGCTGAGAAATTTCTTTTTACGGAATAATCCCAAAATCTCTTTTTAGCCCGACCCGGGATTTGAACCCAGGACCTCATTATCTGCGGTTGAACAAGCTACCGCTAGACCAACGAGGCAGTCAATAATTATTATAATATCGTGGTAGTAGTACGTATGAATATACTAGGTCCAATAAGTTAGATATCATTTTGATACTTACAATGGTTTTAAAAGATTTTAAATTGATAGAATTATTGGTAACTGAAATAAAACACTTATTGGTTAAAATATGTACAGTAGCTCTTAAAATTCTTACCCTGGATACGAAAAGTACATGATGGACTTCCACTCGAACACGTACGCGAGTCCACCGTTGAGCGCGCAAGAGAATACTACCAGCGCGGCCAGGATAAACAGGGCATGCCTCCGGAGCGGACTCAACGCGACGGTAAGGGCTGACGCAAGGATGTACAGCTGCATGTCCACTGCTAAAAACCTGGTGACAATCACTTAGGA
Organism: Pseudoips prasinana; assembly: GCA_951640165.1. Classification (NCBI taxonomy): domain Eukaryota; kingdom Metazoa; phylum Arthropoda; class Insecta; order Lepidoptera; family Nolidae; genus Pseudoips; species Pseudoips prasinana. The sequence continues at coordinate 32,329,276 of OX621255.1, forward strand.
ATAACCATCCGAGATATTTCATTGATGCACAGGATATGCTACTTTGTAAAAAAGCAAATATTTGTTTTGAAATTTGGTTGATACGGAGATTCTCTGTGTCTCAGAGAGCATGAGAAGCTATCGCGTAGGTCCTGGTTGCTATCATATCCAGGAGGATAATTATTAATTAACAGCCTTAAAGAATAATTAAAGATAGTAATGGGTAACTCATGTCATTAATTACCTGAGTTACCCGTTACTATATTTCATCATTGACTGTCACCGTAGCCTAGGTGCTCCTGCCTACGAAGCTGGTGGTCCTGGGTTCGAATCCCGGTAAGTGCAAATATTTGTTTCCGAGTCATGGATGTTTTCTGTGTATTTAAGTATTTATCTATCTATATAAGTATGTATATCGTCGCCTGGTACCCATAGTACAAGCTTTGCTTAGTTTGGGCTAGGATGATCTGTGTGACATTGTCCCTAGATATTATTATTATTATTATCATATTAGCACCTCACGTCAGTTTTAATAATAACAGCCTTAATAATCTCCTCGACCGATTTCGGCCACGGCGACCTCTTCAACTCCGTTCTATCTGACGTTGATGTGCTCGTGTGTGGCTAACGTAACCAATCTTATTGGTAAAAGTCCGCGCACAGTGCGGGCAAGTGAGCACACCATTGCCGTAATTGTAAGTGATAGCACAAGGTGGGCGTGCTTTCAGTTCATCGCGTCGAGCATCTAGTTCTGAAGCGGCGATTATCCTCAAATTTTTTTGACTCTGGTTTTCACCAAAGACCTCCATACTCGTCGTCGAGCGGCTGTTTGCTGCCAATCTGAAGGCATAATGTTGCATTTTTTCATATGGCGTTTAAGTACATCTTTGTACTTGAGAAGTTGTCCGCCATGCTTGCGCTTGCCTTTCTCAACAGCCTTATAGAATCTGACACCAGCAGGGCGGCTACCGCCTATCTATCGCCGTTCAAATCGATGAAGGTTAAAAATGGCTAACCCCTTCGTTCAATCACCTTCCATGAGCATATGTAACCCCATAAATAGTCTGGAATAAATTTTCAATGTTGACGTTAAACTCACCAAGTCTGTACCAAGCATATATCATCTACATCCACCAGGTTGTTCACATAAAAGACGTGTGCCCAGAACTTGCGGCGACAGATTTCGCTCTCGGCTTCGACCATAGCGGGCCACAATGGGCCTGAGTCTATCTGAACCCACCAGGTAGCTGCGAAGCCGATTACCAGCAGATAGATGGGAGATATCCTGAAATTTTAATGTTGTCAATATGAATAGAGATACATACTAGTTACGGGAAAACAAATCGGTGATATGAGAATTCCCGGCATCGAATAATAACAACTAAACCACAATATTATAAAATAAAATAAAAAAGGTTTTTATTCACGTAGACTTTAAAAAAGCGCTTGTAAATAGTCAGAACATGTTCGCAGTAATATATACCTAATTAATTTATAATTATTTCTAGGTACATATAGATATTTAGGTACACGGATTGTAGGAAATAATTTACAATAAGATTTATTTTATAACAGTAACGATATTTAGCTAACTAAAATTAAGTTATTGTCAAGGATCATGTGAAGGTTTAATTATCTAAATTTATGCTATATTTTTACTACACATTGTCTGAATGGTTCTGTCTATATTAAGGTACGAATAAAATGTTATTGGTTATTTATAATAAAATTATTATTTAAAAAATGTTGTAAGCATATTCTCAATTCGCATATTTTAAATTCGTCTTGTTTACGTATCTCGTTCTTCTATGAGTTGTATAATTTCAGAGCAGAGCGGTTATCATACATTGGGCCGGATATCCCGTAGTTCATAGTATGAAATGTACAAGCATATTTTTTAAGAAAATAAAAGTAAAACATTCTTTGGACATATTCTTAAAATCATAAATAAACTAGATATCCTAAGAAATTAATTATTTCTCGAATGAGAACGGAACTATATAGACGAAGTTGTAATCTAATGTGTAAAGGTACTTCCAATGGTCCGATTTAAAAAAGCCTACGCAAATGGCTAATTGAGAATCCTTCTATACTGTAAAGGAATACCTGGGGCTCTACCGGCTAATTCATCGTTTTCGTGAATAGCGTTCAAATAAATAAAGGTTAAAAATGACTTAATCAATCGTTAAATTGGCTTTCATGGCCACATGTGACGTCATAAATGGTCCAGAATCGATTGTCAACGTTGAAGCCGATTTAACGATTGATTAAGTAATTTTTAACCTTTATTTATTTGAACGCCATTCTAGAAAACGATGTTCGGTGACTTAGCCGGTAGAGCCCCTGCAGCCCAAATAACTGTCTTAAAAAATTTGCATGTCATTATTATATGATTAGATATGTTAAGCTACTATTGTGCTACCAATGTCCACCTTTTAAAACCATATTTACTTGCAAATAAATCTTTCACTTTGAAAAATGACGTGAAATTGCTTACCTGACTATCCTCTTAAGGGTAATATATGGCAGCATCCTGAAGCTGAGTTGGTGAGTCTTCGAGTATAACAGCAAGTTGTATGCGAGCAGGAAGTTGGACAGTATGACAAATATTTGGACTACCGAGGTGCCGTTCAAGAATAACATGAGAGCTGGGTGACGGGAGGCCTGGAAAACATTAAGACATTAACTAAGCCCATGAAAACACAACACTTGTGGCGCAGCGGCTAAGACAGTCGCCTCGCCGCTTCGTGTCGCGGGTTCGAGTCTCGCGCCGGACTATCTGTGTGACCCATAAATAGTTGTTCTGAGTCTGGATGTAATTTGTGTCCGTCTATTATATGTTTGTAAAGTACTCTGGGATTAGATTCCCATACCCGGACGTTGTCTTAAAAAAAGTTCATTATAAAATTAAAGCGTGGCCTATAACAATTTAAATTCAAAATAAACTTGTAGATGGGTTTCACGACTGAAAATCTGCAAAAATAGATTTTGAGTTATTGATAACGGTCTAACATTGTGGAGCTGACTTTATCATATTGACAGCCCAGTTGGCGTGGTTGGTAAAGGCTTGGGTTTCAACTGTTTCAAGCCGCAGATCGTGGGTTGGATTCCCACCCAGGACAGATATTGTGTGCATAAACATATCTGTTTGTCCTAAATATACATACATACATACATAGACTCACGCCTGTTTCCCAGAGGGGTAGCCAGAGACAACGGATTTCCATCTGTCACGATCTTTGCATACTTCTTTTGCCTCGGTTACTGTCATTATATTCTTCATACATGCTCGCCGGTTTAGGGTACTTCTGACCTGCCCTTTCTTGAGAACATCTCCAATTTGGTCAGAGAATGTTCGACGTGGTCTTCCCCTTCCGGTTGTCCCATTCACACAGGCCAGGTATACTTCTTTTGTCAATCTTCTTTCATTCATCCTTTCTAAATGGCCAAACCATCTCAGCATGCCTTTTTAAATCTTTGTGACTACATCCTCTTTCACACCACAACGCTCTCTTACATTAGTATTTCGAATTCTGTCTCTCAAAGTCACACCACACATACTTCTCAGAGCTCTCATTTCCACTGCATTTATTTTACTTTCATTCTTTTTCTGCCATACCCAACTTTCACTTCCATACATTAAAGTTGGCACTAACACTCCATCGTGCACGGCTAGTCGAGCCTTCTTTGATACTTGCCGGCTACTCATAAAGGCGTGTAGTGCCCCATTCACTCTGTTCCCCGCATTTACTCTTCTAACAATATCTTTTTCATATTTCCCATCTCTCGTAAACAAAGTTCCCAAATATACAAACTCATTCACCTGTTCGACTTTCTCTCCTCCAATCACAATATCACACGCTGTCGTGTATTCATCCCTCTCAAATACCATTACTTTCATCTTACCTACATTCATTTTCATCCCTTTCCTTTCAAAAGATTCATGCATACTTGTTACCATCACCTGTAACTCGTCCGCCGATGATGCAAGTAAAACTTGATCATCAGCGTAAAGCAGACATTTGATGAGTAACTCATTCATCCTTACACCGCATTCACTTTCTTTCAAATCTTTTAAACAGCTATCCATGAATAGGTTAAACAACCACGGTGACACTACACATCCCTGTCTAACACCCTTTTGGATGCTAAACCACTCGGTGTATGATCCGTTAATCCTCACGCAAGCTCTGGAATCCCTATAAAGAGATTTCAGTGCTTGAACAAGGTTGTCGTTCAACCCATACATGGACAGTACCGACCATAGTTCACTCCTCAACACTCTATCGTAGGCCTTTTCTAAGTCTACGAAGGCACAGTAAACCTTTTGGTTTTTGCCCAAAAACTTCTCTACTATGCTTCGCAGAGAAAAGACCTGATCCGTGCATCCCATTCCTTTCCGAAAACCTGCCTGTGCATCCCATATTTTCGCATCGGTTTCTTTCACAACTCTTTCAACCAATACTTTTGCATACAACTTACCAACGACGCTGAGCAGACTAATGCCCCTATAGTTTTTACAGTCTTGCCGTGAGCCTTTTCCTTTGTAAAGATGTACGATGACAGCCTTGCACCAATCACTTGGCACTTGGCCGGTGGTATAGCATAAATTGAAAAGCCTGCACAGCTGACTCGCTATGACGCCATGTCCAGCCTTCAGCATCTCGGAAGTTATCCTGTCATACCCTGGTGACTTACCTGATTTCATATTCTTAATAGCTTTCACAATCTCATCCATACCAATGTCATCTTTACATTTGTTCTTGTCTATACTTAGTGAACTACGTTCACTCTCTGTTACACCTCTTTCATACAAACTTTCAAAATACTCCTTCCAACGTTTTAACACGCATTCTTCCCCTTTCACTATATTTCCATCTTGGTCTCGTATGGATTTCAGTTCTGAGGTTTGAGTTATGCCTCTTACTGATCTAACGGATTTCCAGAAAAACTTAATGTTCGTCTGAAAATCCTTAGACAACCTTCTATCAAAATTATCCTTCTGTTCATTTTTCTTTTCGTTCACCACATCCTTTACAATTCCTTTCATTTTCCTATAATCATTCCAGGCCCTTTCTATATCCTCATTCGTCGCCTTTTGCATTCGTTTGTTTGCTCTGGTGGCTAGCCAGTCTAACCACGCTTTCTTCTTTTCACACACAACTTTTTGTACACTTTTATCCCACCAAATATTCTTCATCTTTCTTCCTCTTCTTCTCTTTATTACACCACATACTTCACCAGCTACACTCACCACACCTTCTTTGACTACCTTCCATAGCTCTTCTACTTCTCTTATGTCTTCAGCTCCCTCAAACTTCTCAACCAACTTACTTTTGTACTCATCTGCCACTTCTTCCTCTTGCAGTTCCTCTACTTTTATTCTCTCTAGTACACTTTTAGTGTCAGGGATTCGGTGGCGCCATCCTTTGAATAGACCACTTATTCGGCTCATTACCAGAAAGTGGTCTGTATGGATTGCGGTCCCACGATAGACTCTTGTGTCTAGAACATTCTTTCTCAGTCTTTCATCTACAATCACGAAGTCAATCATACTCTTTCTCACATTTTTCCTCTCTCGTGTAAACGTATGGATTTTTTTATGTTCAAACATAGTATTTGTAACACAAAGATCCCATTCCAAACATATCTCAAGCAGACTGTACCCATTCTCATTCTCACTCTCGTCACTGAATTGACCTAGTACTCTTTCAAAACCATCACGTTTTACACCAACCCATCCATTAAAATCACCTAACATTATTACTCTTTCATTATACTGACTTAACCGCAACACATCTCTCAGGGTCTCCCAGAATGCCTTTCTTTCCTCTTGTTCTCGCTGCATTACAACTGCACTCATATCTACAGGAGAGTACACTCCTACTAGGAAGATACGGGTCATACCAACTTTCATTCTCAACCACATTACTCTTGCATTCACGCATTCGAACTCAGTCACACACTCAGACATACTTGTGGAAAGAATGAGACCCACACCTTGGCAAGCTCGGGTGGTGTTCGGTACTCCAGACCAATACGCCGTGTATAGTCCGTGTTTTGTAGTATCACACCCTTTCCGCTTCGTCTCATTCACACACAACACATCGATCCGCTTTTCACTCATCAGCTTACATACTTCGTCCATCTTACCTTCTATTCCTCCTCCAACATTCAACGTAGCAAAACAGCTCTCCGTTGACCACTTTTCGCCTCTCCGGGAAACGAGACGTGACGGGTGACGGACCACGTCGCTGCCATTTAAAGGATTAAAAGTAATTGTATCCATTGCGTTCCCACGAGTATTAGGGACTAAACGGTTCACCCTCGCAGAGCCCTATACGGGGGTAAGGCGGATCCATGCTGTGTCCTATGACCGCCAACATAGACACCCTCCGTTATCGACCAGAATACCCTCTGGCCAAGGATCCCTCAGCACGGGTCGGATAACACTTTGGATCGGGGTTTTGTTTCAGGTATGCTCCCTCGGACTAAATAGCTCACTTGTGCTCGTCCCCTGCGTCTCAGTGAGCGTACAGTAAGCCAGCTAACTCAGCCTGTGAGCGCCGCCGTTGGTATGCATAATTATGCCTAGGTACTCTTCCGCCGCCGCTCTAAGTTACTATCCTGTACTGATAGTAACTATGCTATCGTAGGCCTCTGATGAATCCTAAGATTCTATAGCCCCCGATAGAGGCAGTTTAAGGTCATACACGGGACCGTGTCCTAAATATGGGTGTAATTATCTATATAAGTATGTATTTACAAAAGAAAAGTAGTATGTGTAGTATATCAGTTATCTGGTCTCCATAGTACAAGCTGTGCTTAGTTTGGGATCAGATGGTCGTCTGTAAATCATGTCCCAGGATATTATTATTATCACAGGGCTGCATTAAATTGTATCGTTCCTGTTAGAGGTAGTGTGTTCAAACTCTAATAATGACCAGGCACCTCATTAAAAAAGGGATTTTCTGACCATAAAAACACGTACTAGCAGTCGGGAAACTGTGACACCGCCCTGCGTGAGAGCATTTAAAAATTCAATTTTTCTAAATTCGTAAGTAATTCCGTTAAAATATTACATTTGTGTGGATCGTGATTATTTTTAACTTATGATGTTTCACTTATCGTAGCAGATCGCCATCCCTTCGCGTTATGGAGTAAGTGATAGAGAGTTGTACTCTGTTGGGACATACTCTGGCACTATTATATAATTTCGGACAGAGACCAGACACCCCTGGCCGAATTTTGGTTACTGTGGTATGTAGCACCGTAACCAAAATTCGGCCAGGGACACTATTAAAACAATAATTAATCCGCCATCATCTCGTCGTAATTTTTATTTAACTAAACGCCCACAGACATACATTTATTAGGAGTATAAAAATATAATTCCAACCTGTTCGATCCACCGTGGGTTGAAGCTGTACAGCATATCAAGAATGCAGCCGGAATGAGTCACGATTATCAGCAACATCAAGAACACTCTGGGAGAATAATAGTTATTGAATTTTAGTGATATTAAAATTTAAATGTATAAAAAAGCGTATTAATCCCGATAGAAAAGTTATTCGTTAACATTACCAACTAAATATTTCACAGACTTAAACTTTGGGGTGATTTTTGATAACAAACTTCTTAGTCTTAAAATAAAGTTGTTAAGTTAACCATTTGCAAATTGCATTTCAGTGATTTGCAAATGGTTAACTTAACAACTTTATTTTAAGACTAATATTCTTTATTTTAAGAAATATTCTCGTTCCAGAACAATTGTAATCAAATTTTATTATTTCTCATTTTTAAGTGAATGTTATTCTGTTTGAGAAATAAATATCTTTAACCCGATATTTTACTACACTTACTTTATAGTAAGTATAGTAAAATATCGGGTTAAAGATATTTATTTCTCAAACAGAATAACATTCACTTAAAAATTCTGTTGAGAAATAAATATCTTTAACCCGATATTTTACTACACTTACTTTATAGTAAGTATAGTAAAATATCGGGTTAAAGATATTTATTTCTCAAACAGAATAACATTCACTTAAAAATGAGAAATAATAAAATTTGATTACAATTGTTCTGGAACGAGAATATTTTGATTTATGAATAAACTTAAGAACTATTAATAGTGTATGATTTAACTTAAGAAATAATAAATGCAACAAAACTAATAATAATCTTTACAATTAACAACAAAAAAACTAACCTTAATATCAGTTAAATATCAGGCTTCTTTCGTTTTACAGTGAGTATTAAATCAAAACGGCAAGCGTTTTGATTCAATACTCGTTTTGTCAAAACGCTTGCCGTTTTGATTCAATACTCGTTTTGTAACTGATTTCAAAAAGAGGATCTATTGGGGGAAGGAGGATCTACTATGAGATTTGTTTGCTTTTTTATGTTACTTTCTTGTTGCAATTTTTATTAGATAGGGAATGCTCTTGAAATGTTCCCATACAAATGTTGTTCAAGTCTATTGATATTAAGACAAGTTGAAGGCTACGGCTATGTTAGAATACTAATGATGACCAAAATTGCAGTTTATATTTACCGGATGCCCTGCACAGGGGAGAGCGCTGACAGTCTTGGGTCACTATCATCGTGCGTTGCTGTTAGTTTCCTCCAGTTGCGACTCACGGACCATGAAATAAGCAGTGGATTTTCTGAAAATGAGATTTTCCTTTCATAATCTTCTGGGTGTCAATGTCATTATTTTATGTACAGACGCCAGCACATCAAGCTACCCCAAACTGTCAAATTTCCCCAATTAAAAGTGCTTCTGTGATAGAGTTAAAAATCTTTAAAAGAAATTTGACCGATTGGAGTAGCTTGATGTGCTGGCGTCTGTACAATGATTTCTCCGTTGTTTGAGAACCGATTTTAATAACTCTTTTTTATTCAATGATTTGAGATTTACATCAATCTGTTATAATCGTATCATAAACTTAGGATTAATAGAAACAGTCGGGCGAATGTTCATTATTTAAATAGAGATAATTCATATTAATCCTACTAATATTATAAATTACTCTTTCACGCAATAACCATCGAACGGATTTTGATGAAACTTTATAGTAGGTACTTTATAGTAGCTTATATATCCAAATGACACATAGGCTATAATTAGTAAACATTCTTACAATTCCCCTAAAACGATAACAATTACAAATTTGTTAAATGTCAAAATGGATGGAATATTTTGCTCTTTACTTTTATATCATCTACTCGAACTTTTATTTATTTCTGTCTATAACCTCATACGTTCACGAAAAGGTCTGTGAAAACTTCTTCTTATTAATAGAAATAGTAATTTTTCTAAAATTATACTTGCAGTGAGCCTAGGAGCCTCCTAGGCTCACTGCTTCGCCGAATAATAAAGACGAGCAGGGGTAAAGCCATCTAGGAAATAGAATAACGAATGGTATTGCCTTTCTTTTACTTATATTTTAACGTATATCCACGTCTTTATCAGCCGAAGTCAGCTAGCTGTCTATCGGTATTGTTTACGAATTGGTGTGTGCTAAAGTGATGCTCCCTCACCATTTTGGAGGGAAGGAGACATTTGTTATAAATTTATAAAATAAGACTTCTGTATTTTATATTGAAATTAAATTAAATACGAACTAAAATAAATATTGAACCGTTATTTTCGTACAAATTTTGATTGAGTGATGGCTTGATGACCAGGATAAGGCAGCTAATGTGTGAAAGTGGAAATATATAAGTAATTACATTAACTTGAAGATTATTCTTCAACCCATTGATATTTCCAATTTATATCTCGGTGGGTGTTCTAACTTATTTATACCAACTACAAATGTACAAGAAAGAATACAAGTTTAGTGCAAACACTATTAAAATGTAATACTCACTTTTGTTATCATCTCCAATAGCAGCATCGTAGACAGTACCTACAGTGTTCATTACCACCAGAGCCACTACTACAAGCAAAAACACTTTTTCGGGCACATCCAAAGGTTCTGGATTATGAGCTCTTGCGTACTCTTGAGCGTGAGTTCTACAGTAGCTCAATTTCGTTAGACTTGTCCGGAGAGATCGTTGCTTGGCCCAATGGGAAGTGCATTGTTCAAAGCGAAGGGAGGTATTGCGTTCAAAGGATAGCGCTGGACATCGGGAGCTGACACAATAGCCGCGGTAGAGTTCTGTGCGGTTGAAGTGGTGGGGATCATTGGAATATTCCTGCAAAATGATTGTTGAAAATACAATAATAATATTAAACAATTGTGAAATAGTATTATTCGCAAGGTATAGCATAAATCTAAACTCAAAAAAGGGAAATTACTAATTTAATTGTTCAGCAAAAATAGAGCAGATGGATGGTACCTCGATTCTCCAAAACAGTGTTAGCAAAAAGAGTTCGTAAATTGATCTGCTAGCGAGTATGCTTCGTAGCTTAACGGCAGAGTGTCAATGCCGGATTGTTGGATTGTTAGAGAAAGAACAACTCAACTCTTTAGTTCTTTAAAGAGACTGTCTGAGTATGCTCCTTAAAGTAAAAATATGAGATATTTTTTCTAGAAATAACCGCTCGACCTGTAAGCTATACTAGTAAACGCGTGTGCATAGTAAAAAGCACAGGGAACAAAATGTGGGCGCGTGTAAGTAAACCGTGCGTGGGAAAAAGTACCAGGAATAGGGAACTGGCCTTGTTTGACCTCCTACCTTTCTGGGCTGATGAGATGAGCTTGATAAGGATGAGATGAGACAAGTTGAGATTGTCTTGTACACTATACACTATTACGAGCCGACCGGCTATTCATACACAACAAATGAATGTGTGTATGTAAAACATTATGTTCACGTGCCAGTCCACGTCGTTTGCTTGTACCACAGATGTGTATCTGCAAACGACGTCAACTGAGTTCGAAAGTGAAACACTAACTCAGGTGCGCGAAAACTTGAATGCACACGAACATAGATCTACAAATCGATGTCTTGGCGCGTACAATACTAATTTACCATTTCAGTCGTAAAATAATACGAGATTTAAAGAACACTCACCACCACTCTATGCCAGCGCCGTTGCTTTGACTGTTTCAGTTCCGATGATTGTTTGCGTCATTTATCCAAAAAATGCTGAACCATTTGATTAATTCGTGGATATCAATCGGATCACTCAGCGTCTTAGCGGAGAGTAGTTGTGAGCTCAAAAGAACCCTCACTTTGAAATACCCAGGGGAAGGGAAGCATAAATGGAAGTACGGAAGGATGAGGAATACTTCGATCTACATAAAGCACACCATAGACCTCCTGTTAACTAAATGATTACAGGTTTGGTTGAATAACGAATTTGAAACATTAGTGTAGTTGTAGACAAAATCGGTCCAAATGTATTATTTGTGCTGTTGAAGTGTGTGTACTTGTTGAGATCAGATGGCCGTGTGTGAATAATGTCCCAGGATATTATTATTATTATATGGGCATGTCTTACTGCGAGCTGTTTTGAGGATATGTTGTCTACCTAAAACAGGTCATGCATGTGTTATTGTGTGTGTTTCAGTGATTCCTGGATACTTATATTGTCAAGATTGAATATATAAAAAACAAGCTCTCGACACTAGTAGGGACATTGCGCAACATAGTTCGATGTATTCCGCGAAGTCTAAGATACACCATCTATAACTCACTAGTAAAGCCGCACCTACTTTATTTGATTGAACTCTGGGACAGTGCTACGAAAACAAAACTGTCAGAACTTCAACGATCGCAAAATAAATTAATAAAAAAAATGATTTTTAACTATCCCTATTTAACGTCCCTTCAAAAATCTATAATGACACTAAATTAATGAACATCAAGCAACTCTATATCTATAATACATGTATATACATTAATAAAGTGCTTAATAAAAAAATACACACAAACATTATATTAACTCAATATCGACAAGTCAGCCAACGAAGCTCACGACGAGCGAGCCTAATAGTGCTACCTAAAACTAGAACCAATCATGGCAAAAAATTTATACATTTAAAGGAGTGCAACTATATAATAAATTACCACCAAGTATTAGAAATGTACAGTCACTCAATGCATTCAAATTTCAGCTCGGCCAGTATTTAACAGGAAGTAAAACACCCTCGCAGAAATGAATGCGTTGGGTGGTAGTTTGTGAAACTGTACATAGAAGTGAAGTCGAACCTTTTTATATTGTTAACATTAATTTATTGTTCTCAACTAAGTGACATTTGTGTATGTTTTATTGAGAATAAAGTTTCTTTAAACATAGATAGGACAACGTCTGCCGAGACAGCTAGTATAGATTTAATTATAAATTTATTTGGTACGAGCTTGACAGTCACTATCATAGTTGATTTTTTTACTATATTTATGTATGTAGTGTTTGTCAACTCTAGTATTCTTGCTCTGGCGGTGTAATTGGTATGGTTATCTTTTAAATTGGTATGGTAAAGATTGACACTCAGGAAGTTATTATTTCAAGACCTTCTTTGTACGACGACGGTTTTATGTGAGATTATGTATACATAGGGTAGAAAGAAGTGAGATGAGAAACAGGGAATTTATTTTATAATGGAATTTGCAAACATAATCAAAATAAATAAATAACTATCTGGGACATATCACTAAGCGCTATTTAACGCAAAGTAATCAAAACTTGTACTATGCACACTATACATACAATGGATGGGAATACTTATTTGTAAATTGACGGTTGACGGTTACCGTAGCCTAGTTGGTAGTGCTCCTGCCTACGAAGTGGTGATCCTGGGTTCGAATCCCGGTAAGTGCAAATATTTGTGTGATGAGCACGAATATTTGTTTCTGAGTCATGGATGTTTTCTATGTATATAAGTATTTATCTATCTATATAAGTATGTATATCGTCGCCTGGTACCCATAGTACAAGCTTTGCTTAGTTTGGGGCTAGGATGATCTGTGTGACATTGTCCCTATATATATATATATATATATATATTATTATATATATATTATTATTATTATTATTAATTAATACATACAATTCATAGAAAACACCCAGACCAAGACAAATAGACATGTTCATGAACACCCTTGATGATTTGTTGTGTACTAGAATCGAACCCGCATCCTTTGGATTAGAAGGCAGATTCACTACCATTGAGTCACGGGGGTGGTCTAAATTAATGCTAATTTATTTATAATGATTAGAATTCTTCATAACTACATTCTTCAGTATTATGGTCGTTAGATAGGCAATCAACGCAAAATTTTGATAACTTTTGACTTTTACTACCACTAGCGACGGAGTCAGTAGAAGGATTATTAGGAACAATTTTGTTAACCCGCTTATCGAGTTCATTTAGAAACATATTTTCCAAAAAGTTTGCACGGTCCCGTAAAAACTGAATGAACGCATCTAAAGTAGGTAGATTTTGCAAAAGCTTCTTGTAATCTTCCCACTTCATCCTTGTGGCAGGGTCTAGTTTAGTACTAGCCATATAAATGATTAGGGTATCCCATTTATCAGTTGGCTCACCTAATTCATTAAGTGCTCTTAAATGTTTTGTTATATGATCAATAAGGAAACGTATGGAACTAGCGGACTCTTGCAACAATGGTTCTGTATTAAATAATGCCTGTATGTGATTATTGATAAGTGTTTTTTGGTTATCACTAGTAATTACATTTTTACTATCATATCTTTCGCAAAGAAGTTCCCAAGCAGCACTGTAATTTTCAGGAGTAAACTCGAGTAATCCTATGACGGCAATAGCACTGCCCTCTAAAGACGACCGTAAATAATGATACTTAGCTATATCGGGTAAAGATTCATTCGAATTGATGAAAGAATCAAAGATATTGCGATAGTTAAGCCATTTTAAGTAATCTCCATAAAAAGTTGGAAGTTTTATTACTGGTATTTGCATGTTTTTCGGTTGAGCTGTAGAAGCACGACTGGGTGGCTGACTCCCTTCCATTATAAGGTATGATTCCACTTTTTCTTTGGCTGTTGAAGTGAGAGTAAAGAATTCAGATTCAACTGCACCCTTTACATCAATTTCTTCTACTATGTTTGCTATTTAATTCTGTACAGAATCATTCTCTGTGAACAGAGATCTAATATAATTAGGTGGAGTTCCAGCTCTTTTAATTGTGTTTTAGTTAAGAAACCAAACTTTCTGTTACTTAGTAATGTGGTACATAAACGTTGCTAAACGTAGGTTTTGTAAATATTACTCTACGTTTTACCAACACATTAACATTTCAATCGTCATTATGATGTTACCACTACTCTACCAAAATTATAAATGTTACACTGAAAAGAGAGAAATCGGATTTATATGAAATCTGCGACACAAATAGTTGATTACGTGGATTAATACATGAGATAATTGAGACTTTGAGAAAAGTGAGATCCCTATGGGATTATTAAAAAACCAACTACAAAACGTATTCACTTGAAATTTTGTATGTATGGCGTCTTAAGAAACATTATTCCGGGATAAAAAGTTTACTTCATCTTATCGTCAGTCAACGCGAATTAACTCAAGAACAGAATCTAGTTCCAATTGAAATAGGAAAACAAGCTATTAAGCAATTTGATTAGTATGCAAAAAAAACCATATACAATAAGGTTTGTATGAGATGCACGAAAATCGAAGTATCTGGATTGGAATGGGAGGACGGGAGATGTATGAATGTTCAGCGTAACTGCATGACTCCGTTCTTTCCTGATCTTGATCTATCTCTGCTGTTCTGCTGGATTGAGTTTTCCACTATGTTTCACCGTAACCGCAATAAACTGTACACACCAACGTAACGTGACTCAACGTCCACATGCCCACTGACTATGTTTATCTATATGTATAACTGAGAATTATCTATAGATATATAGAGTACATCACTGTTATCATTTATCTGTTGTAGATTAAAATGTCGACGATGCGCATGCGAATTCGAACGCTCAAGGTAGATATGTTGCTATTTGTATTATTCTTATTAAATGTGCATGTTGTTTATGTGCGAGAGGGTGGTGCTAATTGCATCCCAGCTTGATTTACCTGATAATTTGGATTAAAATGGAATTAATAATATGTACAGACGCCAGCACATCAAGCTATCCCAAGCTGTCAAATTTCCCCAATTGAAAGAGAACCTTATGATTATGTGACAAAGTTGAAAATCTATAAAAGAAAATTGACAGATTGGGGTAGCTGGATGGGCTGGCGTCTGTACATATTATTGAAGTGAAAACTTTTTTAGGCGCGTTTGGGTGAACTAACTAACTAACTAACATAAAAAATCTACAATATAATAGTTGAAACTTCACGTTGTAACGTTGCATATTTATTTAACGCTCCATAGTTAACTTTTATCTTAACTTAGTTTATTCTCTTATTAAGCTAGCGCCTACTAGCGCGCCTACCTCCATAGGGCATAATTAATTGACGGGCTTTAGTACCCCTGACCATTTAAATTAAAAAAAAAATTGTAAGTGGTAATAGTAGTGGTTTTGTTTTATTTATTTACAAACCACACCTCATACTCTTCAACATTGAGATTTATGCGGCATATATTGATACTCATAAGGGAGCCAAGACCTATAGGGCATACCTATTTTTCTAATCCATTACACCTGATAAGCAATGTGTTAAAGCACAAGTAAAGGGAATAAAACTTAGTACTTACTACTTGCTACAAATAAAAAATATATAGATAGTAATTCTGTAGACCTACACATTTTTATAGAATTTTTATGATAGTGTCAAAAATAGGCGGCAATAGAACAAGTTCACAGGGGGCCAAGGGACCTCGTAGTATAATGGCATATCACCTGGGCTGGATTGGTAGTGGGTGCCGATTTTATTGTTAATTTAATTATTTCTCAGTTTTAAATTTAGATTTATGCTTTACGTTTCTAAAAATACTATTAAACTACAAATTGAGAACATATAAGATTGGTCTCAAAAATGGGAAATCATAAATTTAATCGTCCGGCGGGTCTCGAACCTGCACCATCTACCAATCCGGGGTAGGCGCTCTGCGTTAAGCGAACAACGAATACGATACACGCTGGCAGATCAATAAAAATGCTGGCAATATGATATGATCTTTAACATGCAAATGTGAACATATCAGTCGGCCATGTTTCTAGAAAACAAATCCGATAGATAACACCTACATCCACCGGAAGGGTGTTCGCAAGGGAATCCTAAATTTGATCTGCCAGCGTGTATCGTTCGCAGAGCGCCTACCCCGGATTGGTTGGTGCAGGTTCGAGACCCACCGGACGATTAAATTTATGATTTCCCATTTTTGAGATTAGATAAAGCTTTGCATTGCAAATAATGCTATAAAAATTTAAATTTCAATAAGATTGGTGTTAATATCAACGATGATTGACCTTCATCAGATTATAAACAGGATCAGGTTCTTTAGCCGGTGTGATGTGGAAAGTGCCGAGACAGTAGAGTCCGTCCGGCTGCGCCAGGCAGCTGGAGTAGTCGTCCAGGTGGTACAGCCGGGGGAACTTCACGTAATCCTCATCTGGAAACAACAAAAGCTAAATTAAAGGAAAATCCTGCAACCTTTATCTCTCAACATCCAATAATAATAATATAATAATTACTGGACAATGTCACACAGATCATCCTAGCCCCAAATTAAGCAAAGCTTGTACTATGGGAACCAGGCGACGATTTACATACTTATATAGATAGACAAATACTTAAATACATAGAAAACATCCATGACTCAGTAACAAATATTCGTGCTCATCACACAAATATTTGCACTTACCGGGATTCGAACCCAGGACCACCAGCGTCCTAGGCAGGAGCACAACCAACTAGGCTACGGTGACCGTCACTAATGAGCCCAGTCTGTGAGTGATCGGCGAGGTTAAGTTTTGAAGTGAGTAACTTCTGTACGCACGCTTGACTTAGGGAGTAAACTGGTGAATGCGTGACGAGAGCGTTACGAAAAGTGTGCTCGGGCGAGGTGAACAGAGGTTTAGAGGGAGATATAAATTAGTAACGATAAAACGAGAGAGAGTTATTTTCGCATATCCCTGTAGGGGCGAGAGAGAGAGGTGCGAACACACATTTTCTTTCTCTCATAGCCATTACGTATCGTATAATTGTAAGTTTTATTTCAGTCGTGTGGCCTAAAGCATACTCGCTTTTTTCATTTATTGGAACGAAGTTCCTTATCGCGCGTTGTGAAAGGGGGCTAGACGGAAAAAAATCTTACGAAAAGTTGTCACGACACTTTTTGCAGATGTGCGGCGTGCGCATGTTTCTCTGTCTCTCTCTCTCTCTTATAGAAAGCAAGCCAGATATTTTCATTTCTATTTCGCATGGAACAGTGTGGTGTCGCGACGATTATTTTTGTTGAGTGTATACAGGTTTTTAGTACATAATAAATAATAAGAAATAACTTCGTTCCATCCGGGTGTCCCTTGACACCTCTCAAGTTTTTTTTTAATTTAAGATGGCATTTACAGTTATCCTAGGAGGCTTTGCTTCACCAGACAATACACACAGTTAGTCTACAGAGACTGAATGTGTGTATTGTCTGGTGAAGCATTGAAACTGTATCATCTGTATGAGTAACAGCTTAAATGGTTTAATTTCGGAGTGTCTCAGTACATCAAAAACATTTTCGGTCCTAGTTATAGTTATTTGAAAGCAGTAGTTTAAATATGTCAGAATCCAACAGGGCCGCTTTAAAAATTATGACAGTAAACTAATCTGCCCATATGAATATATAAATGCAAATTAATAATGAAACGGAAAGTAATAAATAAATATAAATCTCGTCCCGCGGTCTACCTCAGAACGGGCAGCAGCATCTCAGTGAGTACTATGACCATCGTACTGCAAACCTGTCTGCCAAGTGTGACGACTATGGCCTTCGCCTGGCAATGGAAATCTTATAGTTGATATGAAGAAATAAATTATAATTAAGAATTTTATAAATAATATTTGGAAATCTATTCCCTAACTGATGAACGGTATGGTAAGTTGTATAAACACACGTCAATTTTAAAGTTAAGAATATAGAAGTTTGTAAATCCTACTAATATTATAAACACGAAAGTTTGTAAATATGGGTGGATGTTTGTTACTCTTTCACGTAAAAACTACAGAATGGATGTTTATGAAACTTTACAATAACATAGCATATACATCAGAATAACACATAGGCTACAATTTATAAAGATATTGTATTAATTGTCCACAATATGACGATAAGTAAGTATGAAAAAATCTACCATCTGTGGGCTATTCCGGTGTGCACTGCCAAAACCGCTAGAGGTACACATCCTACTAATATTATAAATGCGAAAGCTTGTGAATATATGTAATTATTTACGCGAGTGAAACCGCGGGGCATTGCTAGTTAATCATAATTATGTTTATATACAAAAGCCTATGAGTATTACCATTTTGGAGCTATGAAATTATGATCACAATTTTTTTAACAGCCATTCACGGCATAGTTAAGTTAAAAACAAAAGAAATAATCGTAGCAAAATCCTATTAAGTGCGTTCGAAAAATTAATAAAATTGTTGTGTAATTGATCTGTAAATATTTATTTGTGTTGAAAAGCGAAGTACACGTTCTTCAAAATATTGTTAACTTTTATAGATATACGTTCTCAAGTAAGCGAATAATGTATTATTCTTATTGAGAAATAGAGATTCTTTAACCATATTAATATATAATTACAGTTACTAATACATGTTTGTTCGTCGTAAGTACTTCTTTAATACATCCTTAACCAAATTAGCGTCAGAGTTAGTTCACCGAAGCCACAAAAGGGAGAGACACTGCCAGTAGCTAACCGACGTGTCGTTGCCTATTTAACATAAATGAATAGAATTAGCTTTTATTACAGTTCACTTTGAGTTACTACGTGTTAAAACAAGTTAATATAAACTAAAAATGTGTATTTCTTTAGTATGAAAATGGTGTTAAAAGTAGTTAACAGTGCTTCAACCTGATCTCTTGATTAACTCATACGATAAAACGTAAAGCCGCTAAGTCTAGTCAATTCTAATAATGAGATCAATTAAATCTAAATTTTTTGTCTTCATTTTTATCGTATTAACTGCCAATGTGGTATTTTTCTATGTTTTCATAGACAGTTGGTTAAGTGCTAAAACTGAAGTATTGAAGAAAGTGGTTCTCGATTTGGATAATGTGATAGTGCATTTGGATTTGAAAGGTGCTCCCCCGAGGTTGAAGTATTTGGAGACACTGTTGCCTGTGTTCAAAGACAATGGGGTGACTGGGGTGCTCATGGAGTATGAAGACATGTTTCCTTATGAAGGGAAGTTGGTCAATTTGAGTGCCACGAACTGCTATCATAAAGATCAGGTTAGTATTACAAATACTTACTGTTTATAATTTTTTTTCTTATATTTTAAAGGCAACGCCCGCATTAGGTAATTTCATTCCTGTGCCGCGGTGTACTTTACAAACATATAATTAACGGACACAAAGTTTCCAGACATCCAGAGTTGCAACAACTATTTATGGGTCACACAAATATTAGTCATACGCGGGAATTGAACCCGGGGCACAAAGTAGATTGTCTTAACAATACGTGCACACTACTGACAAGGTTAAAGACCAATGAAATGACGTTTGACTTATTATGCTAGCTTATTAGCTATACGACATTATAAGTACGACTACGTACTTATAATGTCGTATAGCTAGATGCTCTCAAAAATAAGTTAGTGATCAGATAGGTTAAGCACGTAGGCTCGCGGTCATTCCATAGATGGTTGACGACCAAAGTTGTTTAGTTTCAGAGTGTCAGTTGTAGTTATAAGCCAACAATCGCTGAGCTATGTCAGAGGCCTACTGGGCGGATAAAACTACTGTGTAACTAAGGTTACCATTGCCCATACGACAAGTAAATGAGTTATGTCAATCCATAGTACCGAGTGTTGCAGACTTGGACACAAGTTGTATTATAAAGCTGGTATACCGTAAAACTAGGGTATTCGATTGTAGAGCCATGATTCTCTAGACTCAACTTTATGTAGATGTAAATGTTATAAAGTCATAAATCAAACTGTGAGAGTCAGAAAATGGCCGCCGTTGCTGACATTCGGCCACTATCTCTATTATTATGACCTTCCTGAATGGCGCAGGACTATACATCAAGCTGCAGTGCAATACGAGGCTGCCAGGTTTAATAACATAGATGCCGATCGCCAACACGAAAAATTAAAGCCCAAGCCAGTATATAACTATACATACAACTCTAATAATCAGTTGTATTGCGTGTCATGCGATAGAGTGTTTAAAACTAAATTTGGGTATGCGAGCCATATTCGCGCCCACAACTAAAAATCATAGCAGGGTTCGCCATCGACTGACACTTCGCGGAGAACATCACTATAACCAACAAAATAGTTTTATGGACTTTTTATTTCAGCTCAAATCACACCTGATCAAAGCAGTAGCAGCGGGACTGGAGATAATTCCACTGATTCAAACGTTTGGTCATATGGAGCATGTGCTAAAACTTCCCGAGTTCCGACACCTGAGGGAGGAGCCGATGTACCCTGACTCCATTTGTCCGAGCAGGGACGAGAGTACGGAAGTCATCAGGGAGATGCTAAAACAGGTTAGTAGTGCTAAGACTGCTAACACTGTTTTGGGAAGCAGTTAGGATTGTCTCGTACCGCGGGAACCCATACCCATACCCGATGGGTTATCTATACATATAATAAAATCGTAGGAAAGTCAAAACTGTACATTGAATATTTTTTTTAAAGGATACTTGGGGCGTGATCTACAATTGATATCGAAGCCAAAAATATAGTTTTTAGAATTTTTGTCTGATTGTCTGTATGTATGTCCGGGCTAAACTCAAAAAGTACTGCATGGATTTACTTAAAATTTGCATTAATATTACTAAGAGGTCGGGTCAACATATAGGCTACATATTATAACTCTATCACCTACGGGGGAGGAGCTGTGATAATTTATAAGATTTAACGCGGGTAAAACCGCGGGGCACAGCTAGTATGCCATAATCCGCACGAAAACGACCTCGCTCTTGAGCAGAATAAGAAGCTGTCACAATAGCATCCTAATGTGTGGTGGCCAATACTTCCTCCACCATAGGAAGGTTATGTGTGAGAAGACTTACTTACACCTAAATATTTCGTTGTTCTAGTGGATGGGTAGTCCTTTCATTAATTTTTCTTTAGTTAAGTTACTAAAAATAGTGTTTCAGTGTAAACTTGTTACTAACAATTTATGGATATCTTAGTTAAATAATAATATCCTGGGAAATTATTTACACACGGCCATCTGATTCCAAACTAAGCAGAGCTTGTACTATGGAAACCAGATTACTGTTATATTACATACTAGCTGTGCCCCGCGGTTTTACCCGCGTTAAACTTCATAAATTATCACAGGTCGTCCCCGTAAGTGATAGCGTTATAATATGTAACCTATATGTTGACCCGACCTTTAAGTAATATTCATGCAAATTTGAAGTAAATCCATGCAGTACTTTTTGAGTTTAGCCCGGACATACATACAGACAAACAGACAAAACTTCTTAAAACTATATTTTTGGCTTCGATATCGATTGTAGATCACGCCTCAAGTATCCTTTTTAAAAATATTCAATGTACAGTTTTGACTTTCCTACGATTTTATTATATGTATAGATACTACTTTTCTTTTGTAAGTACATAGTACATAGTAATAGATAATTACAGTCAAACTCAGGACAAGCAGACATGTTCACAAATATCTGTTCTGGTTGGGAATCCAATCCTCCGGCGTGAAAAGCAATCATTTGCCAAACACGCCAATAGGCCGAAATATTTTTTTTTAATACAACGCCCGCACTCGATAACTAATACCTGTATCGTAGTACTTTACTTTACATAACTGACGCACCCAGTACATCCAGATTCAAGAAAACAATTTATGGGTCACACAAATAGTTATCCTGCGCGAGAATCAAACCCGGGATACTAAGTGGTGAAGCGGTTGTCTTAACCGCTGCGCCTGCGCCACACTTGTTGTCTAGACCGGTGATATTGGTGCTATTGAATACATACATTCTCATGACATGGGTACCACGAAGTGGTAATTTGAGTTTAGGAATAAGAAAGAAGTCAGCTGGAGCCATATCTGGTGAATATGGTGGTTGCTGGATGGTATTTGTTGAGTGTTTGGTCAAAATTTCGTTCACAATGATGGCCTTGTGCGAATGCGCATTATCGTGATGCAAAATCCAAGAATTTTCTTTCCACAAATCTGGCCTTTTTCGTCGAATTTTATCCCTTAAACAATATTCTTCATTTACCGTTCATACATATAATAAAATCGGAGGAAAGTCAAAACTGTACATGAATATTTTTTTAAAAGCATACTTGGGCGTGATATACTATCGATATCGAAGCCAAAAATATAGTTTTTAGAATTTTTGTCTGTTTGTCTGTATGCATGTCCGGGCTAAACTCAAAAAGTACTGTATGGATTAACTTCAAATTTTGCATGAATGTTACGAAGAGGTCGGGTCAACATATAGGCTACATATTATCACGCTATCACCTACGGGAGTCCTCCCCTGCTGCTGTGGTAATTTATAAAATTTAACGCGGGTAAAACCGCGGGGCACAGCTAGTGTATAATATAAATGGTATTTAACTTTTGGCTGATGGTTTAAGAAGTAAAATAGTATACTTACTAGTTGCCACCCGCGTTTTTTTATACGGCCGCCTATATTTTGCGCGCCGATGGTAGTGTTAAATAAAGACATGCTGAAGTTGTTAAATGAACTATCTAAGTATATTGCAACTGATTATTTGCAGGTTATAGACTTTCACAACTCTGTGGCACCTTTGAAACATATTCACATCGGCTGCGATGAAGTTTACCATATCAACGCCTGCTCAATGTGCTCCTTGAAGAGACTGGATAACAAGTAAGTACATCCGAACAGTGCTGCGTGATTACTTACTTACTTATCGTATGGGTAGTGGTTCCCCTGGAGTCAGAGTTATTCAAGCCGCCTAGTAGGCTTCCGACATGGTTTAAAGACTATTGCCTAATGGCTACAACCGGGACCGACAGCTTAACGCGCCTTCCGAAGCACGGTGACTAAGTATACTGCGATCGCTAACCCCTCTGTCAAGCGTGAAAATTATGGAATATCCCCAAGATATTAAGGGGAGACTTTTGTCCAGCTTTATACGTCTTTCTGCTAAATTGACATTCGAACCGTATAAATTCAAAACACTTTATAACGCTTTTATTTCGCCCAACAAATAGGTATTGCCATACAGCGTGGTAATGCTGCCAGTATTCTGGGAACATTACCGATACAAGAATATTTAGAATACCTTTAATTTAATGCTTAGTTTTTATTAATTAAATGTGATACTTTTTTTCGTATATTATGTTCTATATTGCAATAATACAAGGAAACACTTTCAAATAATAAATTTGATATTCGTGAACTCAACTACAAACAAAGTACCTATAACGTAAAAGAAATATGCATGTTTGTCCATGGACTTGTGGCAGTTTCTTTTTTATCCATTTGCTGTGATTTTCCACAAATTAAAATATATGTCGTGTCAGCCGAATAACGACCACTGTTGGATAATGACCTCCCCAAAATATTTCCACAATGGAGTCGGGTCCATGATTTGGAGGTATATAAGCTATAATACCCGATAAAGCCCAAATGTGTGGATAAAAGATCAAATCTGTTCTAGAATTAAGTACTAACATAATATTATGCTAATGTAATATGCTAATGTAATGGAAAAACCATCTGAGCTCGTTAGAGGTGGACGTAACAACTTTTTTTTCCGCATAGTCAAAGTTAGTGTGACGGAAAGTGACTCTTAAAGATATATAGTGAACTGTGTGTTTTGCGTGAACCTAAAGTGCATCCAAATTAAATAATTTAATATTGACCGGAGTCAAAGCGGACGCAATCAGCGAGCGGGGTGTCCTCACACCTCACCCCTCCGATAAGAGATAGCCTACATAATTGCTTTCTCTCTCCGGCGCCTGAGCAAAGTACCGGTTTCTTAAATAATTATCTACAACGATGAAGCGCTGCGCTGCCGAATGCGAGAATGCGGACGATTTAGATAATAACTACTTGAATTGTATACGTTGTATGGATAGCTATCACTATCACTGTCTGAATATATCCCCTGAGCATGTGGTGTCTCTGACACCTGAGAACAAAGGTTCCTGGTCATGCCCAAAGTGCATTGGTAAGCAACCTAAAGGCGGAAACGCAAATCTACCGGTACGCCCATCCACACCGACGTCTATGGCAGATATTACTTTCAATGTCACTCGTCGCAAGGTACAACAAAAGCCAGAACCCTTACAGTCGTTCTCTGCGTCATCGGACTACGTAACACGCTCGGAACTCAGAGATCTTATACGTGAAGAGATGCGTTCCGCTGTAAGGGAGTGCATTGTAGAAATGAGCAGCTCCTTGGACATAAAACTTCGGGACATTCGGGAACAAATCACTAGCTTCAAAGATACCATGCAATTCCTGAGCGCGCAATATGATAGTATGCATAAGAATTCACAGTCACAGTGAATTGCGAAATATAAAAAAAGAAAATGAAAGTCTGCGCGCCGAGTGTAAAAACCAATCCGTGAAACTGTCACAGATGGATCAGCTGTCTCGAGCTTCAAACTTGGAGATATTGTGCGTTCCGGAGGGTAAATCGGAAAATGTTCTATCGATTGTGAAGGAACTTTGTCGTGCGGTCAAGTACAATTTGAACGAGGACTCAATCCATCACTGCGCCCGTACTGCGAAAATGAATCCCACTAGCACTCGCCCCCGATCTATCCTGGTAAAATTGAACTCGCCACGTACTCGAGACTCGTTACTAGCAGCCGTAGCATGTCACAATAAGAAACATCCCCAAGCTAAACTGAATACCAGCGACCTGGGTCTCGGCAACAACGCACCTATCTATGTAGTAGAAAACCTATCTCCCGAGTACAAGGCGCTCCACGCTGCGGCGCGTCATCGCGGCAAACAACTGGAATATAAATTTGTGTGGGTACGCGGAGGTCGTATCTTCATGAAGAAGTCCGAATCTTCCGATACGATATTTATACGCAGTCATGACTCTTTGGATAATTTACGGTAAATTGTATAATTTGGTTAAAATAACAACAGTAATAAGCCTATTAGGTATAATGCATCTAGTATATAAAAAACAAACATTTATTTCTGTAAACAAAATATTTGGTTTGAACTATTATTTAGCTGTAACTTCTTTCACAAATTATTATCGTATTATAAACTTACATTATAATATTACCATAAGTTTGTCGAATGTTGTCTTTGTTTACATTTATTTAATATTACAGTGTCTTAAACTTAAAATGATTTTACTACGTGAAAGTTTGAGTTGTTATTTTGGTGTGTGCGGTGATGACGGTTTGAATACAAACCATACAAATTTAAAAGAAATTGAAAGTACACGTAAGTGTATAATTTGTCACTTCTTAGAATATATTGTTAATCGCGGGGCAGTCTTGAACACCATTGTAGAAATTGGGAAGTATTTCGCTACTCAAAAAGCTTATATTTTTAATAGGTTTTACTATGAAATTACTACAATATTACTGGCCGACAATCACATATCTCGTTGCTTAAGGTTGATCCTGTTTAAAGGTTATAATGATCTCAGAGTGGCATATATGCCTTTTCGTTGCGTTTGGGTTGGTTCATTACTTGTGTGTGTTGTGCGTTTTATGCGTAATTGAACGCGATATACACATACATACATAGACTCACGCCTGTTTCCCAGAGGGGTAGGCAGAGACAACGGATAAACCCAATTTCGTATATTAGCTTATTTTCTCTAGCTTTAGTCAATTTATTAATTATATTAATTTCTAATGGAGATGGGTAGGTTAAATATATATTACCAAAATGTACGTGGGCTCCGTACTAAATGCCTTAACTTGTTCAACGGCATACAAAGCAATACTTATGACATTATTTTATTCACTGAGACATGGCTTCAAGACGATATATTGAGCTCTGAACTATGTGATGCTAGGTATGATGTGTTTCGTCGCGACCGAAATTTGACCGAAACAGGTAAGAAAACGGGCGGTGGTGTGATGATTTGTTGCAAAAGAGAATTCGGAGCGACTATTTGTAGTGACATAACAAGTGATAAAACCGAATTACTCTGTGTCACATTGCCAGCATGCAGTATGGGCACAAATGCCGACATACAATTATTACTTGTTTATATTCCACCTGATTCGTCTAACATAGCTTATCATTTAGAAGACACATACCGCAACATTTTATATTTAACTGAACAAAACCCTACACACGCTACCATCCTCGTTGGTGATTTTAATCTGCCCTGTCTGCAGTGGTCACACGGTGGTTGCACTTTGGAGCACATTGGATCACAAGACATTCAACATAGTGCCATAAAATTTGTCGAGGACTTGTCTTTCTTAGGTCTCATGCAGTACAATTACATAACGAACGCGAAAAATCGAACCTTAGACTTAGTTTTCTCTAACACCCACGTCAGTGTGGATCGATCTTCGGACACTATTGTACCAGAGGATAGTCATCATCCATCTATAAGTATTGATTGCACTGACTTATTCCTAACTCCGCTGAATGAAGAGGTATCCATGCGGTACAATTTCTACAAGTGCGACTATGACTTAATCAACTCACACTTAAACAGGATCAACTGGAAGGACATGTTTGATGATATTTCAACTGACGACGCAGTCGACCAATTCTACACCGTACTGTATGAATGTTTTTTACTGTATGTTCCGTTAAAAGTAAACCATAAGTCACGTAAATTGCCGGCGTGGCTTAATCGGTCCCTGATGAAGATAATCAACGAAAAATCTAAGGCTCATAGACGGTGGAAGAAATATAAAAACCCCCGAGATTACAATGAATTTTCTCTTCTTCGTGAACGACAGCATCGAATACAGAAAAAGCATATCGATGAGCATAATGCTCGCACCGAGCACACAATTTCACATCAACCCAAAGCGTTTTGGGCTTATGTAAAGTCGAAACGGGGAGGGAGCCAATATCCTAAATCTTTTACCATAAATGGTGAGCTGTACGAAGAAGGAATTGCCATAAGCAATGCGTTTAATGATTTCTTCCAAAGTGTTTTCTCTCAACCGACAAGTCCAACTGTAGACAATGCCGATTATGATACCGACACCACATGTAACCTCATATCTAAGTTAACTGTAACAGAGGATGTTGTTTATAAGCTGTTGAACTCATTGGATAAATCTAAGGGCCCGGGTTGTGACGGAGTTCCTGCCATATTTTTGTCGAAATGTGCTAGGAGTCTATCAAACCCAATCACAATAATACTAAATATGTCTCTGCACGAATGTATTTTCCCCCAGGCCTGGAAGAAGGCACATATAATTCCAATTCACAAAAAGGGATCTAAATCCGAAATAAAAAATTATCGACCTATATCTATCCTTAATACAATAGGTAAACTTTTTGAGAAAATAATTTACACACATATTTACCCCATCATATCTGCTGGCATACCCCACAGTCAGCATGGATTCCTTAGAGGTCGATCCACTTCATCAAATCTGACTACCTTCAGTCACTATACCCTAAATGAAATGGAAAGGTCAGGTCAAGTAGACGCGATATACACTGATTTCGAAAAGGCATTCGATCGCGTAGATCACATAATTTTATTAGAAAAACTGCATAGCCTGGGCATCCACGGTGATTTACTTCGATGGGTACAATCTTATCTCACAAATCGCTCACAGGCAGTAGTTTTAGGTGGCTATAAATCAAACTTCATTAATGTTCCCTCCGGTGTTCCACAAGGATCACATTTAGGACCTCTTTTTTACTGTGCATACTTAAATGACATTTCTAAATGTTTTGATAACGCTAAGCATCTTTTGTATGCCGATGATAAAAAAATCTATATGCGTATTCGCTCCACAGAAGACTGCGAAATGATACAGCAAGATTTAAACAAGTTATCTAAATACTATGAACTTAACAATATAACCGTCAACATTAATAAGTGTCAAGTAATTAGTTTTAGTCGTAAAGCCAATCCTATTATATACAATTATAAGTTCGGCGACTGTATAATTAACAGAGCGGAAACGGTGTGTGATCTGGGAGTGCTTCTGGACTCCAAGATGCTGATCTCACAACACATAGACAATGTAACCAAAAAAGCATTTCGAAACCTTGGCTTCGTTATACGTACTTGTGCACCTTTCAAAAATCCTCACACACTCAAAATTGTATATTATGCCTATGTTCGTAGTATCTTGGAGTACAGTAGTCCAGTCTGGTCTCCCAGGTATAATGTATATAATGACCGAATTGAACGCATTCAAAGACGATTTATAAAACACCTTAATTACAAAACACACAAACGTCATGACACTTACATAGAAGACTGTCGTCACTATAAATTGCTACCTCTTGTTGATAGACGTGTGATGATAGACATGTGTTTTCTTTTTGATATTTTGCGTGGTGTACTCGACTGTCCTGAACTCTTGTCATCTATCAGGTTTAACACTCAAAAAACTCGTACCAGGAACACTACATTATTTTCCGTACCTTATCACCGCACAAACTATGGTAGCCACTCAACTATGTCACGATTGCTTCGTACATATAATGTTAAATTTAGTTACATTGATATTTTCTTATTGTCTAAAAATAATTTTAAAAACAAGATTGTTCATGAGCTCGTCAAAAGTCTAATTAGAACAAGTGTCACTTAAACTACCTAACTTTTAAGTCTAGTTATAATTAAATCTAAGGTTGTGTCCATGTTGCATTGTCGTGGAACTCTGTAATAGGCTAAGTGTTCTTGTATCGTAAAAAACAATTAATGTATTCTGTTAAAATAGCTGTAGAGTTTCCTTAATTAATTAAATAAATAAATAAACCTACTAACATGATTTTTATATTATTTTATTTTAATACTCTTTAATTTGATTTTATATTGATACTAACATAGAATAACTGTATTGTTACTAACAAAATGAACCCTTTGTTGGACTGAAAATAAATGATTAATAATGATATTATAGCCACGCTTGGCAGACGGGTTTGCGATCACAGTATGATGGTCATAGTATACAGAGAGGCGCTGCTGCCCGTTCTCATGTATATATTCCCTCGGGACGACTTCTACGCCCCCCCACGGGATGAGACGGAGTGGCTATATACTGTGCCGTCAGAATCTTGTCACTAATATTTATGTTAATTTAAATTTATTTTTATTTCAGAGACATATTTTTAAACCATGTTAACAAAATAACGAACATTGTGAAACAACTAGCGCCAAATGCAATAGTCCTCATGTGGGACGATATGTTCCGCGAAATCAAAGTGCCGCAGTGGAGCAGCGCCAAAATATCCAATAGCATAGAACCAGTTTACTGGGATTACGACCCAAGCTTAGCAGTGTCTCACGTACACCTTATGAAGTACCATAAAAAATTCAACAATGTCTGGATAGCATCTGCTTATAAAGGCGCAGATGGCATAACAGCTACAATACCTAATTTCAAAAAACGCTTTGATAATCATCTCAGTTGGATGGACTTCATTATTGACTACAAGTTTGCTGGCGAGAACAATGTTTATCATTTCAAAGGTATTATCCTAACTGGTTGGTCTCGATACAGTCACATGGACCCGCTTTGTGAATTACTTCCCGCCTCCCTACCAGCTCTCGTGTTTAATCTAATACTAATTGGAGCTGTAAGAACTGGGAAAACATTAACTAATGGTAAAATTGAAAGCAATAAACTTGTTACTGCAATTAACGAACAAGTTAAGAATACATTTAAATGTGAAACTGAAGAACACGTAGATACTGACAATAATCTGGCTTGCGCGTTTCAGTGTATTGAACTCTATTCTGGACTTAAGCAATTTCTTCAAATAAAAAAACATATAGACGGTAAAATAAGCAGTGAATATGAGTCCTATTCATCTATTGAATTCTACTCTAAGCTGAACAGGATAAACATGAATAATGCGGTGGCCAACCTAGAATGGTGTACCCAGACTTTGAAAGACTTATTAGATTTAGAAAGAAAATTAAATAACATTTTGTATCAATATTACGAGATGGATGTTATCGAAGAATATTTGAATTATAAAATACTACCTATAAGAGCCAAATTAATGAATGCACAGAAGATGTTGAGGTCGTATGCGATATCGCGTTCATGGGAAAGAGGTCCTGGCCAAAATAATGTTACTGTTGATTGGAAATTTCTGTTGTGACGTAGATATGCGAACAACCCATCAGCTGTCCTCGCGCTCTCGTCGCGTGTGTTCATGGGCAATGGTGACTAACTTTCTCGTTTGCCTTGCTATTCTAGAAATAAAAAAAATACAGCAATATTAACAACATTGTGTTTTCTGTTCGATAATTGAAATCAGTTTAGCGATGGTACTAACTAATACATAGACAGATAAAAACTCCAAAACTTATACAACATCAATATTGTATCGGACGTGGGGTAACTAAGTTGTTTTTATCGATTTTTTCGACGTCTTACGAAGTTTGTAAAGTCATCTTCATTCGGAAACCTGCTGGTGCCTCAACATTTGTTCTGCTATAGAAGATGAGGTGTCATTAAATTTGCTTTAATATTGTCAGTACATATTGCGTCACGCCAAAATTAAGAAAGTATAAAAATAAAATTGTCCTAAGATGTTTATTTTATAATATTTGTTAACGACTCTGCACCTAGTCCTCTCCCTGGTCGTGTCGGATTGCCGATTCACTATTAGAGCGAGGGCATTGAGATTTTGTATCACTGGAACACAATTATAATATATCCTTCGTAGTTGGTTAAACTCTCTTGAGACTGGCCACCGTAGCCAAACAGCTAGGAGCAATACAGCTCCCAGAACTGTTACAATTAATGAATCATAAGTATTTTGCGTATTTCGCTTTTCTACAAATTGTTTAATTTCACTTCTAAATTGATCCAGATCGCACGGTGTTCGTTTTGCATGCTCAATAAATATACAATGTCATTACTTTTTTGTCTGAAGAAATATCTATATCTTCATCATCATCAGATCCAGCGTGCCCAGCCTGCCCCGCCACATGTTCATGGCAGGATCTTAGGGATGCCACAAGCAGGGCAATCAGTGTGGCCACGTTGCGGGCCACAAAAATTGAATGAGTTTGCCATCGAAACGCTAAGAAGATCATCATAATATCAGCCGCAAGGCACCCACTGCAGGACAAAGGCCTCCACCAAAGATCTCCGCAAGTGCCGGTCTTGTGCTATCCGCTTCTAGCGACTTCGGAAGTTGCCTAATAAGTCAAAGCCTAATATGTATTTAAAAACCTGTAGTGACAACAACTACAGTATAAAACCTACTTTTTACAATTTCTCTATGATAGTGAGTGACGTTTAAAAAAGAATATAACTTCAAAAAATTAAGTGAGAGAAAATAAAATATTTTACATGTTAACTCGCTTCTGATTTTCTACTCTTTCTACTAATTTGTTAGTCTCACTAAATTGGTGACTCCTACTAAAAACCTATAAGAAATGATAATACAATTGTACATAAAAATAGCAATGGAATTAATTAAACAATAGACTGTATCTGGTTCTGTTATATTTGCCTTGCTTTTTATAATAGTAATGATAATGTCCTCCTAGCTGAATTCCGGCC
Source organism: Pseudoips prasinana (assembly GCA_951640165.1). Classification (NCBI taxonomy): domain Eukaryota; kingdom Metazoa; phylum Arthropoda; class Insecta; order Lepidoptera; family Nolidae; genus Pseudoips; species Pseudoips prasinana. The sequence continues at coordinate 32,361,001 of OX621255.1, forward strand.
ACAGCGGCCAGTTTCCATGGATGCGTGGGATATATTGTGCATAAGAGAACATCCATACAAAATAACATCCATGAAAAACAATTAGAATAATTTTTCTAATACAATTCTCATGCTGTGGATGTAAGGAGTTTGATGAGTCATCAGATAAATAATCGACAAATTCGGTAAATGATTTGAATATATCGTAGGTCAGCAAAGCGTTGCCCTTGACCTCGATCGCATTTGTGGGCAAAAGTTCAATTTCGTTTCCCAAATCCGAACGATTTGTTTTGGACTGATCGCCCACTGTTTCTATAGCTATTATGTCACGTTGACACCATTTTCTTAAAAAGGTATTCAATACCATATAATAATAATAATATCTTGGTACAATGTCACACAGATCATCCTAGCCCCAAACTAAGCAAAGCTTGTACTATGGGTACCAGGCAACGATATACATACTTATATAGATAGATAAATACTTATATACATAGAAAACATCCATGACTCAGAAACAAATATTCGTGCTCATCACACAAATATTTGCACTTACCGGGATTCGAACCCAGGACCACCAGCTTCGTAGGCAGGAGCACTACCAACTAGGCTACGGTGACCGTCATATACCACTTAATATTTTTAATGCCTTTGGTATAATAATGATATCCTGGGACATTATTTACACGCGGCCATCTGATCCCAAACTAAGCTGAGATTGTACTACGAAAACCAGCTTTTTTTACCAAACAAATATTTACAAAGTTTGAGTACAGTTCTTACTGCCACTTAAACCACAGGGGTTTGTGTGTGTCAGCAAATTCGATTCGACTCAATTCGGTCGGTTTAGTATACAATACTAAGTAAACATATAACTAAAAATAACAAAAACAAAAATAGGTACTTTACTTTATTTTATTTTATTTATTTATTTGTATCAGGAAAATGTCATTACGAAGTTACAATTGGTCTAACATGTGTTCTTTTAGAACAGTTTTAATGTTGTACATTTTTATTTTATTTCTTAGATTAAATAAGCGGTAGTCCGCTCGCCATAGAAGTTTGTAGCTGGTGCAGTAACCAGTTTATTTTGCGCGACGTGTTGTTTATACGCAGGATGATTTATTTTGCATTGGTGATGCTCATCAAAGAATTGTTCTTTAAGCAGATTAAATTTAACTTTTATATTTATTGGAAGTGTTTCACAATACTTAAAAAGTTGAGACACCTCGGTAAGCTGGCTTTTACGATTAGATCGAATAATCAATATAAGTATTCTGCACTGTAAGTTATAAATGGAATCCAGGTATGTTTTGTGTGTCCGCCCATAACTAGAAAGGCCATACGATACGATGGAGTCGAAAAAGGCATTATATAGAAGTAATCTGGTTTTAAATGGAATGCGTTAATTTATTACATACATTTTGGCCAAAATTGCACGTAATTTTCACCTGTTCGTTCAATATGCGGACCCCAGTTGAATTTGTCGTCTATAAGTAATCCTAAGTACAAGTGGGTGTTAACTTGACCGATACTTGGGCATTTTAAATCACATGGTGTCAGTTTATGCAGACAATGGTGCGTATGGGCTACTAGTTTAGGTGTTTAGGGGGTGTAAAGGGGTTTTGCATTGTAGGTAAGGAGATTTTATGTGCATTACTTTGGTTTTCTGAGCGTTTAATACTAGACCAGCGTCGTGACACCATCTACATAATATGTCAAAATCTTTTTGTAGTAAGTCAGCAATAGCGGTGGGGCTTTTCCCAGTAATCAAAATGTGTCAAGTCAATGCGTGGCAGCACCAACAGCATCCTTCGCATGATCGCTGATCGGCTAGACTGTATGTACGTCAATCATTGCTGCGCCATTTCGCATGGAATGACGCAGCATTTTAAAAATACTTGTTACTAACTTTGTCAATCAAAATACAGGTGTCATCAGCAAATTGGAAAGAACCATTGGAATATGTAATCATTGTTTTTTTTTAAAGACTACGGCCGCAATAGGGAATCTAATCCCTGTGTCGCGGGGTACTTAACAAAAATTATACTAAATAGTAATAATAAAATAGTTTATTTCTCTCTTCAAAGTTTATACAATGTACTTCTAGTTAGGAACAATTACTCATATACATAAAAACTTTTGAGAGAGCTGGAGTTCGTACTAGGCTCGAGACCTGTATGACAAATCTCCAGGCCCCCTTCTTGTCGATCTAGTTTTTGTATCCTATACAAATAGTAATATAAAAGTATACCAAGTCACAAATGAAACACGTCGAGAGTTTAAACAAGAATAAAAATAACAAGTAAAATAAAGGGTGGTGTGTCTGTGAGGGTGTGTGCATGTGTGTAAGAGGGCGTGATGAGCTTATTTAAGAATGACAAGTAAGTTTTCGGTATCATCGTAATTTAGGTTACTTAACCATTTTTTAATTGTGTGGTTACATTTTGCCTTGTGCATAGGGTATATGTTAAGCAGTTAATTGACCTTATTGTACATGAAGCCACTAAGAAAACCAAAGGACCGTTGAGCGTTAATTACATCCAGACTCAGAACAAATATTTATGGGTCAGAAAAATAGTTATCCAGCGCGGGACTCGAAACTGCGACACGAAGAGGCGAGGCGACTGTCTTAGCCGCTGCGCCACACGTGCAGTCGAGTATATCTGTCGATAGTACTATTCTAAATACTAGCCGATATCTGACATATCATTCACATAAGCTAAAAGTGAAGCGGTCCACTCACTGAACCTTGTGCCGTACCGTTAGTGACATAAAATGCATGACTGAGGCTGTCGGAAATCTGGGGCTCTACCGGCTAAGTCGCCGAACATCGTTTTCTTAAATGGCATTCAAATAAAAGGATAAAAATTACTTAATCAATCGTTAAATCGGCTTCAACGTTTACTATCGATTTCGGACCGTTTATGACGTCTCATGTGTTCATGGAAGCCGATTTAACGATGGATTAAGTCATTTTTAACCTTTATTTATTTGAACGCCATATAAGAAATCGATGTTCGGCGACTTAGCCGGTCGAGCCCCTGAACCTGGTATAGATATACAACATGTAACGTAATTAACGCCCACCCTCAAACACCCCAATTAGAATATTATGTTGTAATCATAATACATACACTGAATTTTTTATTTAACATGTATATGCATTGTTATTTACTACATTAATTTCTTGGAATAAAGTTTATTTTTCTTTATTTTGTATTGAATGATGGAATTTGTGCGAATACAAATAAAAAATTCGATTTAAAAGTCTTATTACTTTGACTTACGGTCAATTTCAATTTGTTTTGACTGTATTGGGTTAATATGACTATAATTTTCGTAGTTTTAATTATTTTGAAATAAAAAATTACCTGTATTACAAATGATATAAATCGATTTAGTAGACTATTCTGAACCAACTATTTTCAGGATGTGCGTTAATTAAGTTACATGTTGTATATACTACATAATATACTACTTTTTTTTTGTAAATACATACTTAAATAGTTAATAACACTCAGACTCAGGACAAACATACATGTTCATGCACACAAATATCTGTCCTGGGTGGGAATCGAACCTACGACCTCCGGCGTGAAAAGCAAACATTTGCTAACCACGCCACCAGGCCCATCTATTTTTTATTTTATTTTTTTTCTTTATTGGTACACAAAACAGTTATACATTACAGTATTTCTAGCAGATTATATGATAACTTAAATTAAATAAACGCATAACCCACACTAATGTCCGCAAAATAATTACATGTGTTAAAAGAAGATGAGCTGTGCGCATCTTGTTGGGAAAATTGTATATTGGTTTCTCATAAATTTTTGTTCGTAGGTATACTCCGAAACTAGTGCATCTATGTTTATTTTAATAAAATTTTATTTACTTTGCTTTAAAAGCTGAGTGTGAGAGTGCAAAAATATCAAACTCCACAAAGTGTGTGTTATACGTATCTACGAGACGGCATAGAGGAGCCCGTGCCCCGGCATTAGTTCTACATCTCGCGGTGTGAAACACCCGGCGCACGCGCACCTCTCGCTGCATGACAGTTCTGGGTACAACATAACATAATTGGTTAGTGATATCTGTACAATCAAGCTTATTATTACATATGCCATGCAGCATCATAACCATGAGTAACTTACGTCTAGACTCCATATCATTATTCCGATATTGGTCTACCATGAAGCTCCTCCCTTGTCTAACTTAGGGTAAGTAAGATCGACTGAACGTCTGGCGCATGGCGCAGCGGTTAAAGTAGTCGCCTCACCACTAACTCCTTGCCCTCGTGTTTGGGGTTCGATCTCTGCATAGGACAAGTATTTGTGTGACCCATAAATGTTTTTACTGAGTCTGGGTATGGTTTGCGTCCAGTAATTACAAGGTTTGGACATTTAGAAAGGATGAATGGAAGAAGATTTACAAAAGAAGTATACCTGGCCTGTGTGAATGGTACAACCGGAAGGGGAAGACCTCATAGAACATTCTCAGACCAAATTGGAGACGTTCTCAAGAAAGGGCAGGTCAGAAGTACCCTTAACCGGCCATTATGTATGAAGAATATAATGACAGTAAATGAGGCGAAGAGGTGTACAAGGGTCGTGACAAATGGAAGTCCGTTGTCTCTGCCTACCCCTCTGGGAAACAGGCGTGAGTCTATGTATGTAATTGCATGTTTAAATGTATTTCGCGATCCAGGGAAACGCAAAATACAAAACGTGACTTTTGTTTCCTTTGCTGTACACAAACAACTCAGGTAACTCGTAGAACTGGTTTTAGTGGTCCAACTATGTAGTGGCATAAAAAGTTCATAGTTATGTATGCAATGAAATTAATTAGATGAGCTTCAACTACAGCTATGGTGGGCTATGAGGATAAGATCGATCCTACAGCTCGGGAAACGGTCAGAATCAAAACAAAAATTACCTGCTACCACGAACTGGCTGCTACGAGCCCTGCATGTGATTTCAAAGTTGCATTTTTCCGCATTTGCTTAGAATTCTTTCATAGGTTTAATCCCGGTTTGCTAATTTATTTCATTTGTGTCGGATCTTTGATAAAAAAGGTAATGAAATCCTACTAACATTATAAATGCGTAAAAGTTTGTGAGTATGGATGGATGTATGGATGTTTGTTACTCTTTCATGCAAAAAGAATAATTAAACCTACACATGATCCATGACAATAACTTAATTTAAGTTAGTTAAATATCGTTACTGTTATAAAATAAATCTTATTGTAAATTATTTCCTACAATCCGTGTACCTAAATATCTATATGTACCTAGAAATAATTATAAATTAATTATATATTACTACGAATATGTTCAGACTATTTACAAGCGCTTTTTTAAAGTCTACGTGAATAAAAACCTTTTTATTTTATTTTATTATTTAAAACTACAAGACCGATTTTGATGAAACTTTGTAGTAATATTACTTATATATACATCCAAATAACACAGGCTATAATTCACAAAGCTTAACGCGGGTAAAATCGCGGGGCACAGCTATGTATAATATTGGTAGTTAGATGGTCGCATAGTGTCTCCAGGTGCTCATAGCCAGATGATCTCAACGGTCCGTAAGTGATTGGCAAGGTCAAGCAACTAGGCTCGCGGTCAGTCTATAGATGGGTGACCGCCAAAGTGGTTTAATTTCTGACCGTCTCCTTGCTGGCACGTTAAGCTTTCGGTCCCGTTAAGCCTATTGGGCGGCTTGAACAACTTTGACACTAGGTTAACCACTGCCCATACGACTTTTAGATGGATAGGACCCCCCCCCCCCCAAGGAACCTCTCAATGGCCGGTCTTGGACTTCCCGCGACCCTTGAATGATCGTCGGTCCACCTGCACACGCTTCCGGTTCGTGGTCGTCACGCGGGAACCTTTCTGCCCCAGCGGCCATCAGTTCCATGGGATATGTGCCCAAGTTTAGCCAGATTAAAGTAACTTGTTTTCATTTGTGAGTTAATAGATTCATAATATTTAAGTAAGAATTCACCTTACCATAAATATGGGTACCAATGTAACTGTTAGATTTACGGGGAAATTTAGCGCGAGTTTGTGGAAGTATTCACTTAGGGTTACTTTTAAAACTATTCTTTAAAATAAAATAAAATTAATAAAAAAGGTTTTTATTCACGTAGACTTTAAAAAAGCGCTTGTAAATAGTCAGAATATGTTCGTAGTAATTTCTAGATTATAATTATTTCTAGGTACATATAGATATTTAGGTACACGGATTGTAGGAAATAATTTACAATAAGATTTATTGTATGACAGTAACGATATTTAACTAACTTAAATTAAGTTATTGTCAAGGATCATGTGTAGGTTTCATTATCAAGATTTTAAATTTTAGCTATATTTTTACTACATATTGTCGAATGGTTCTGTCTATATTAAGGTACGAATTAAATGTTATTATTATTGTGTAAATCCAACATAATGTGCCTCCAGAGAGCTCAGAACAATATATTGAGGACAATAAGTGGCGCAACTTGGTTCACTCGCAACTCAGAGATTCATGAGTACTTGGACATGAAAACTGTGATTGAAGATCGCTTGAAGAATCATCCTAATCCTCTGGCAAATATGCTTCTGCAAAGAAATCATATAAAACGATTGAAAAGAGTCAATGTGCTTGATGACTGAAGAGAGTTGGGGCAGTAGCCCTAATCCTCTAAAACTTATTTCACTTCAACCAACCTGATTATAGTCACATGAGACAGATTGCAGGTTAATAAAAAAAAAAAAAAAAATATTGCGGACCTTGTGTTTATAACGACGGTCGCGCTTTAATGCTACCACCGGATCCAATGCGCCCTAACTGAGAAGACCCAGCGAAACAAACTCATCGGGTGTCTCTACTACCGGTTTCGACACGGCCTTTATTAATTATTAGTATTTATTATTTATTCACATTCATAACAGTCAATACAATAGTATGAATTTATAATAATATAAAGTTCCCTTTCCAGCGTGTATTTTGTGATAATATTATAATAATATCTTGGCACATTATTCACACACGGCCATTTGATCCCAAACTAAAAAGAGCTTGTACTATGGAAACCAGATAAGTGAAAGACATATACTACTTTTCTTTTGTATGCATGTCATACAGACTAAGGATAAACAGACATGTTCATGTACGCTAATATCTTACCTGGGTGGGAATCGAACCCACGAACTGCGGCGTGGAAGGCAAGCATTTACCAACCACGCCAACCGGCTGTTAAATTTTATATATTATAAGTATTAAAAGTTATTATTTATTACTATGAATCCATAATAATATAAGGTTCACTTTCCAGCGTGTATTTTATGACTAGCTGTGCCCCGCGGTTTTACCCGCGTTAAATTTTACAAATTATCACAGCTCCTCCCCCGTAGGTGATAGCCTGATAATATGTAGCCAATATGTTGACCCAACCTTATAGTAATATTCATGCAAAATTTGAATTAAATCCATGCAGTACTTTTTGAGTTTAGCCCGGGCATACATACAGACAAACAGACAAAAATTCTAAAAACTATATTTTTGGCTTCGATTTCGACCGTAGATCACGCCCCAAATATCCTTTTAAAAAAATATTCAATGTACAGTTTTGACTTTCCTACGGTTTTATTATATGTATAGATGATGTGCTGCTATGAGCAGCCAACATCCCAAATGTCTCTCTGTATCGCCACATTTCAGTAAAATACTTGAAGATACGATAAATTAATAACTTATGTAACACAACTGGATACGAATGCGAATGTTAAGGCCGAGGTAAATACCGAAATTATTGGAGTCAAGTGCAATAATTCTCGTACAATACCTACATGTTATATAATTGCCTCGTTGGTCTAGTGGAAGCGTGTTCAACCGCAGACAATGATGTCTTGGGTTCAAATTCCGGATCGAGCCAAAAAGCGTCGTGCGATTATTTTGGCAAGAAAAAATCTCAGTATCAGCCCGTAGTCTGGAAGTTGACGGCTTATATTCGTCGGCCCTGCGCCTGACCTTTTTCTGGTCATGCCGGCTAGGCTGTCTCATCGGATCATAAAAATGATGGAATGGAGAGAGTTATTTTTATAATTTCAGTTTAGTCTGAAAGGTTAGGCGGATCGAGGAATTCATTTCTCTAATCATTTGTACTGCGTATGTGTATTTTAGCGGTATGTGAGCGTTAAAAGTGTTTACAATCAATACTTGAAATTTAGTAAATTCATTTTAAAATTTAAAATAACGTTTTCATCTCGCATTCAGTATAGCTTTATGTAGTTCGTAAAGTAATTATGTCGCCACGGGACTTGCCCTTTCATTTCTCGTAGATCTGTAGTAATAAAATCAAAGGACATTGTAATATTAATGGCAAACAAGATTTACAATTACAATTAGCGTGTTATTGCTCTTCGGATCATTCCAGGTGGTAAACAGTAATTTATGTCCTTAACTAAGCCTGCTGATTTTTGGATTAATAATAATAATAAATTCTTTATTTCTCAGTACATGGTGCATTGAGGTCTTACATTTTGATTGCATTTATTACCAGCAGAAATAGCATGGCTATAAAGACATTAGTCAAACACAGTGGACAGGCGTATGCTCAAAAGAAATTACATACTCTTTGTATGTTTTCACCGTGATGGTTTGAATAGAATAGAATATATTTATTTGCATTAAACATGGTCACGATATTACAGGTCTTAAAATTAAAATATGTTCAACATGTTTAACCAGGGACTGGTATACAAATTAATTAAAACATAAAATAACAATTCATTACATTAATTACATTTACATACATCAAATAAAATTACATTTATATTAATTATTAAAATATTAAATTATATTCGTTATCATATTTTCAAATAAAAAAATAAAAAACCAATCAAAATCCCTTCAAATCTAAAAATTCTTGTGCAGTGTAAAAACATTTTTCAATTAGCCTTTTTTTAAATTTCATTTTGAACATTCTTAGGGGAAGTTCTCTTAGTGGTTTTGGGATTTTGTTATATATCTTTATACACATAAAAATGCTGTTCCGGTGATAAAGTGTAGTTCTACATTTTATTAATCTGAGTTTTGTTGGATCTCTTCGACTAAGCAGACTCAACCTTGTGTCTAATAAGTCCTTGAATGGTCGCGTTAAATCAGTGGCGTAGATTAACTTCTACTCGACTGCCTTATTGGTCTAGCGGCAGCGTGTTCAACCGCAGATAATGAGGTTCTTGGTTCAAATCCCGGGTCGGGCCAAAAAGTGACGTTGGGATTTTTCCGTAAAGAAAATTTCTCAAAATCAGCCCGAAGTCTGGGAGTTGGCGGTATTTTACCCCCGTGCCTCAGAAAACATGTAAAGCTGTCGATCCTGTACCTGTATCAGAAAGAGGTCACTCTTTCCGATAATGTCGCTAGTCGTCCCATCGGATCATGAGAGTGATGGAATAGAAAGTGTTTGCGCACACACTTGTGCACTATACTAAATCCTGCGCGGTTGGCTAGTCTCCATTGAGAGTGGTCGTCGTGACTGAAACGTTGGTCTGGAGGACATTATATAGTATAAATGATTCAACTTCTAAAGTGTGAAGTTGACTCCGAAATTATTTTTAGGGTTCCGTAGCCAAATGGCAAAAAACGGAACCCTTATAGATTCGTCATGTACGTCTGTCTGTCCGTCCGTATGTCACAGCGACTTTTTTCCGAAACTATAAGAGCTGTACTGTTGAAACTTGGTAAGTAGATGTATTCTGTGAACCGCATTAAGATTTATACACAGAAATAGAAAAATAACAATAATTTTGGGGGTTCGCCATACATAGAACTGAAACTCAAAAAAAAAAATTTCATCGTGCCCTACATGTGGGCTGTCTGTGGATAGGTCTTCAAAAATGATATTGAGGTTTCTAATATCATTTTTTTCTAAACTGAATAGTTTGCGCGAGAGACACTTCCAAAGTGGTAAAATGAGTGTCCCCCCCCCCCCCCCTGTGACTTCTAAAATAAGAGAATGATAAAACTAAAAAAAATATATGATGTACATTATCATAGAAACTAACAACGAAAATTGGTTTGAACGAGATCTAGCAAGTAGTTTTTTTTAAATACGTCATAAACCGCAATCTGCTTCATTTAATCAACTGAAATACTTTCTGCTACGGAACCCTTCATGTGCGAGTCCGACTCGCACTTGGCCGGTTTTTTATTATTTAATCAAGTGACATTTAAACAAGACCAATATACTCATAGTAACGCATGAATTAATTATTTTATCTTGTTCTCGTTAACCAGATAAAACACAATTATTTTATCTTATAAACGCGTTCATATAGGGGTCTTTAGGAGATCCGACCCTGCTGTTATCGATATCTTTTTTTACAAAACGCGCTATGACTTTTATATCGACTAGCCTGGCCTAGTGGTCAGTAACCCTAAAAGCAAAATCTTTGTTTGACTTTTATATCGACTAGCCTGGCCTAGTGGTCACTGACCCTAAATGCAAAATCTTTGTGTGACTTTTATATCGACTAGCCTGGCCTACTGGTCACTGGCCGTAAATGCAAAATCTTTGTGTGACTTTTATATCGACTAGCCTGGCCTAGTGGTCAGTGACCCTAAATGCAAAATCTTTGTGCGATTTTATATCGACTAGCCTGGCCTAGTGGTCAGTGACCCTAAATGCAAAATCTTTGTGTGATTTAGAAACATACCTATAAGTATTTTTATTAATTGTCTGGTTGCCATAGTACAGGCTATGCTTGGTTATGGATCAGATTGCAGTGTGTTAATGTCTCAAAATATTTATTATTAAAATAAAATTTTCGTGCACTCCCGATTTAAAAAGAATAAATACCATCATAAAACAGGAGAAGATCTCGTAGAACATTCTCTGATCAAATCGGAGACATTGACAATAACTTAATACAAGCTAGCTAAATATCACTACCATTATAAAATAAATTGTATAAATGTTTTAACATTCCGTGTACCTAAATATCTGTAATAAGTAATTAGAAATAATAACTGTATTACTACAAACATGTTCTGACTATTTACAAGTGCTTTTTTAAAGTCTACGTGAATAAAAACCTTTTTTATTGATTTTATTTTAATTGTTATTTATTTTACATTCTCAAGAAAGGTCAGCTCAGAAGTACCCTAAAACGGCGAGCATGTATGAAGAATACAATTTCAGTAAACGAAGCGAAATAAGTGTGCAAGGATCGTGACAAATGGAAGTCCGTTGTCTCTGCCTACCCCTCTGGGAAACAGGCTCTACAATCTATGTATAAAAACAGCACGAGTCCTCCCTTCATTTCCAACGCAATATTTGTACTGTAGAAATCTGAAGTAGAAGTTAAACAATGGCGTTGGCCGTATTTTGGCATGATCGTAGCAGAAGGTATTTGCTTGCTAGCTACTTACTTGGTTACCCAAGTGTCAGAGTTGTTCAAGCCGTCGCGTAGGCCTCTGATATGGCTTAACGACTGTTGCCTAGTCACTACAACGAAAACCGACAGCTTAACTTGTCCTCTGAATCTCGGAGACGCTCATTAATTAAACTACCATCTATGGACTGACCGCGAGCCTAGTTGCTTAACCTCGCCGATCACATACGGACCAGTGAGATCATCTAGCTATGAGCTTCGATTTCAAATGACTTTGTATCTGTCGCCAAAGGACAAACGGGGCCTTTCACAGAGAATGCAACGCGAAGTGAACGCCCTTTGGGTCTGTTCATCCTTGCAGCCAAATAAACTCTACATTCAGTTCTGCTGTCGGAAGTTTTGATACGCATAATATTATTGTACGTAGGTACCTACTACACGTTACGACAAAGCATTGACTTTATTTCCCCTTTGTTGACAGTTGTGTCTTAAGCGGCTGACATGCTTCAATTATTAACGAAGTTTACAAGAAGGAGGTCATCGTCAGTTCGAGTATTATGCTATTTTTATATACAACATGTAACTTAATTAACGCACACCCTGAAAATAGTTTATTCAGAATCAAACGATTCTGAATAAACTATTTTCAGGGTGTGCGTTAATTAAGTTACATGTTGTATATAAAAATAGCATAATACTCGAATATATACTGAATCGATTTATATCATTTTTAATATAGGTAATTTTTATCCCAAAAATAATTAAAACTACGGAAATTATTAAATTAACCCTGTATAGTCAAAACAAATTGAAATGGACCGTAAGTAGTAAGACGTTTAAAATCGCAGTTTTATTATTATTCATACATATTCCATCATTCAATACAAAATGAAGAAAAATAAACTTTATTCCAAGAAACTAATATATATACATAACAATGCATATACATGTTAAATTAAAAATTCAGTGTAGGTGTTATGGTTATAACATAATATTCTAATTGGGGTGTTTGAGGGTGTGCGTTAATTACGTTACATGTTGTATATAAAGTTTAACGCGGGTAAAACAGCGGGCCGCAGTCAGTTCTTGATAAATTTTAGAGACAACAGAGTTTTGATCATTATAAAATGTACTTAACTTGACTAAAATTGACTAAGGATTTTTAATGATGTAACTGTGCAATTTTACTATCAAGGAAAATAATCTGAATCCTGTTTGGGATTATTGAGTTTCTTAAAATGTAGTCAAATTATAATTATTTTTATAAGTACGGTAAATCGATTAGTATGGCTAAAAACTTGCGGAAAATATCTTATTTGGCCTTTTGATTTCCTTATTGGCCTAGTCGTATGGTATTTTATTGGTTTCGATTCCCGGGCTCTATTGTGTAAGGATTTATCTGGAATATTAATTCTCTGTAAGCTCTAATTCAGAAAGTCAATAGTCTTCTTTCGCCTTTCCAACGCACCCCGTGCGTTGGAAAGGCGTGAAGACGACTTCAACAATCAATAAACATGACCTGCAAAGAATTAAACCATTATGGCGGGCTCCCATCTATAGGCTGTCCTTAGTTCGTTACCTCACCGATTACTCACGGACCAGCAACTGGATATGAGCGCCATTATAACACCCAATATTCCAGCCTTAACCATTATTATTATTTTATTAATTTACTTAGTTGCGTAGTTAGCTAACTATAATTCGGGCCTACCACAGACGTTGGGTCTATGTGACCCGCAAAATTAATTAACCATACTACGCTTCTAACTGCGACCAAAGCCAGTGTCCTCGTACTACAGTTTCATCATTTTCACCCTAAATATCTCCCCAAAGACAAAAAAAATCAGGTTTATCAGCCTTTTCTAATTCATTTTATTAAAAAACAATTTATTAGCATAAACTGTAAACTGTAAACAATAGATCACCAGTTTTGCGTCTGGATTAACGCTTAGCTAAAAATTTCAATGATGGAGCATCTTTACCAGTTCTGAGCGTAAATCTAAGGCAAGACAAAGGCCTCTCCGAAAGATCACCACAATGTGGTTGTGTCCATCATTTGGAGGGGTATGCCATAGTGGCCACGCTTGGCAGACGGGTTAACGATCGCAGTAACCGGTCATAGTACGCAGAGAGACGCTGCAACCCGTTTTCTGGTAGAAATCCCCCCGGAACGACTTCTGCAACCCCACGGGATCAGATAGGGTGATGATATTATTTGCCGCCAGCCACGCAAAATGATGTAGAATTAAAATTTGATAGTTTGGGAGGTGTATTAATATGATATGATCTTTCACATGCTACTGTTAAACATATCAGTCGAACATGTGTCCACAAGATGCACCTACATCCTCCGTATGTCACCAAGGGAACTCTTATTCCTTCGTAAGGTAGGTAAGTTGTTACCAAAGGAATTCCTAAATTCAATCTGGTGTGTATAGTTCATAGCTTGGTAGATAGTGTATGTTTGATTCCCGCTAGACGAATAAATTCATGATATTTAAGTTAAGATAACACCTGTGTTTTTTTTTGACGGAGGTAAAAAATTGAGAATTAATAACATTCACAAACTCCATCTCAGCTTCTCCACCTTAACATGGATTATTTATTTTTATTATTACTTTTTGAACAGCCATGACACTTGTCATTTTGAATTCCTACAATCCGTTCAATTAAAACTAACTTGAAATAATGCAAGTGTAAAACAGCAGTACGAGTTTGTCGGCTTCCTTTCTAAAACGACTTCAATATAAATACCTTATTCTTCTGTAAGCCACGTTAATTATTATCTTAAAATGTTGGCGTACACATGGAGTTCACTTTTTAAACTGAACGTAAATATTTATTAAGTAGATATTGAAATACATTCATAAGTTTGGTAATATGTGTAAACCTCTATCTTTATTTATTCCTAGAATATAGAGTACCTCAGTTATGTTTTGTGAGCGGACAAGGGGGAATTATATGTAATAAGATCATCATATCAGCTGAAAGATGCCCACTGCTGGACAAAGGCCCCCCAAAGATATCCACAATTGCTGGTATTGCGTTACCCGCACCCAGCGACCCTCACAAGATCATCGCCCCATCTAGTGAGGCCTGCCCAGGCTGCGTATTCCGGTTCGTGGTCGCCATTCGAGAACTTTTCTGCCCCAATCGCCGTCGGTTCTACGAGCTAATTGCTTTATATGTACTATGTAATATAAAGTTAATTATATTACATATAGTCTTAACCCAAAGCTTGATACTAAAACACTTTAAGCACACGATGTCCATAATATCATGGTTAAAGCAAGAAAAAACCTGAAAACTTGAAAAATATGTATACTTCAACTTACCGCTTATATCCAAGGATAGTACAGGAGATAGTAAGATCAAAACCCACAACATTGTCATACTACACATTCAAAATCTCACGTATAAAAATTGTCAAGTTCGTTCCGCCGATTCGAAGGGAACACTATTGCACGACCCTACTCGAAGTATTCGCGGCACTTAATGAACTGGATTTTTATTTTATATCTAAATTAACATTGACCGAAGTTGCGGGTTTTCGAGCCGAGGCTGATCTGTATATAGGCAAAGAATATATGAAGTTAAATGGTTCAGTATGATCTGATGGTCGCGGGTTTTTGTTTGTGTTTTCGCAACGTAAAGTCATGTCAAAGTCAAAATGTCAGTGGCATTGAAGCTCCTAAAGTGATGGAATGCGTTTGATACAGATTTCCGATCGACTTTTTTCCGATTGTCTTTATGGTAAAGGTCGCATCAGAGGAAACCGCTAGGCGTTTGAGAGTATCACCATCACTATAAAAATATCTTTGATACGGGATACCTATATACGAATATTATCTGTGCCCCGCGGTTTTACCCGCGTTAAACTTTATAAATTATAGCCTATACTCCAGGGTATCAGCTAACTCTATACCAAATTTTATTAAAATCGCTCCAGCCGTTTAGTCGTGAATTTTAGGAATGAAATTCGAGTTGATAGTAGATATCTTTATGTAAGTCACAAGCATTACGCCTCTTGTATGCGACTTTATCTCTCTCTCTCTCTCCGTCTCTAGCCAGAGGTCGTAGATTCGATCCTCACCTAGTTCTAATCTTTATATGATGATCACGATGATTTGTTCGGTGCCCGGGTGTAATTTAATAATAATAAATAATATCCGGGGACATTATTTACAAACGACCATCTGATCCCAAACTAAGCAGAGCTCTACTATAGAAACCAGATAACTGATATAATACATATACTACTTTTCTTTTGGAAATACATACTTATATAGATAATCAACACCCAGACTCAGGACAAACAGACATGTTCATGCATTCATGCACACAATTATCTGTGAGACAATTGTCAGACGAACCAACTGCTAGACTAGTATATTTTGCTTACTTCCATAGCATTATGTACTATGGTATTCTGCTGTGGGGCTCAGCAGCTGACATAAGTGCTATTTTCGTATTACAAAAAAGAGCAGTCAGAGCTATTTATAATCTAGGCAGTCGCGAGTCTCTACGAAGCGTTTTTAAAGAGGTAAACATACTTACTGTTCCATCTGAATATATATACCAGAATATAATGTTTGTACGGAAAAATATAGATAAATATAAAAAACGGAGTGACTTGCACAATGTCAATACTAGAAATAAGGACAAACTAGCTATACCAGCCTTTCGAGTTAGCAAAACTAATAAGTCATTCATGGGAAATTGTATTAGGTTTTATAACAAGCTCCCTATTCATATAACTAAACTACCTGATAATAAGTTTAAGTCACACATTAAACGTGAACATTATGGCTAAGGGTTACTACACTACTAAGGATTACATTGACGATAAAGACATTTGGCGGTCGGCATCTACCTGCACATAGTCCGCTGGGGATCTTATAGCCATATAGGCATGAGTAATCTTTTATGTTACATGAACTATCTGTAATAAAACTATCTATTATTAAAATATTCTACGAATTTCAGAACTGTTGGTTGTGTCTCAAAATGATTAATTCTCTTTTTAATAAATTAAACCTAGAATAAATACTTAATCAGACAACCGATCGAGTATATATTGTGCTTGCCTGCTAAATAATTTCAGTTAGTGGACCAAATCTCGTGTATATGCCCCATTGAGTATGTTTCGCCGGAGCGTCTCAACTGGGCCGTGTTGAAACCGGTTGTAGAGACACCAGCTGAGTTTGTTTCGCTGGGTCTTCTCAGTTGGGGCGCATTGGATCCGGTGGTAGCATTAAAGCGCAACCGTCGTTATAAACACAAGGTCCACCATAATAATATCATTTAATTCGTATCTTAATATAGACAGAACCATTCAGACAATATGTCGTAAAAATATAGCTAAAATTTAAAATTTTGATAATTAAACCTACACATATCCTTGACAATAACTTAATTTAAGTTAGTTAAATATCGTTACTGTTATAAAATAAATCTTATTGTAAATTATTTCCTACAATCCGTGTAAATAAATACTAACTATATGTTCCTAGAAATAATTATAAATTAATTATATATTATTACGAACACGTTCTTACTATTTACAAGCGCTTTTTTAAAGTCTACGTGAATAAAAACCTTTTTTATTTATTTATTTATTTACTCCTCCTCATGATCCGATGGGACGACTAGTGAAACGTCGGGAAAGCGGTCAGGAACAGGACCGACGGCTTTTCGTGCTCTCCGATGGCTCCGCAGGCTCCGTGGCTGTGATACCGCCAACTCCCAGACAACAGTCAGCCTGCTGAAAAAAAATCTTAATAGAAAATTCCCAAAATTACTTTTTGATTCCACCCGGGATTTGAACCTGGGACCTCATTATCTGCGGTTGAACACGCTACCGCTAGACCAATGCGGCAAAATTCTAGTGACTGACATAAACTGAGGAAGTGCCCAGTGCTTTTGTTTTACAGTTGTTTCTGGAATAATGTTTCGTAACGTTACAACTTACGTACAGACGCTAGCACATCCAGCTACCCCAATCTGTCAATTTTCTTCTATAGATTTTCTACTTTATCACGAAAGCACTTTCAATTGGGGAATTTGAGAGATTGGGGTAGCTTGATGTGCTGGCGTCTGTACACTGAGCGCGCACTAATTTAATTGAAACTTATTTGTTTTCGTTTGAAATCATATAGGACTTATAATGTTTCGCTAGTAGCCCGCCCCGGCTTATAAGCCAACTAATTTATAATTTATACAATTTATCTTAGTATCTATCCTGATAGGAATATAAATTAGTAACTTAAATTAGTACCTGCTTAACAGCAAATAATTAAGTTTCAAACATCTTTTAAAATGAGTTGTATAAATTATAAGTGCAGATGGGAATCGAACCCACGAACCACGGGGTATCCGGCCCCCATGTTCGTTAACCGCTCCGTCGCAGTGGTGCTCAGACTCAAATTTAATACTTATTAAGACGCTTTTAACGCCATCTTATCGATACCTACACAGTCAGCAACGGTTGGAATGCCAATATTCGATTGAACAATTGTTATGTTAATTAGTTTAATTTTTATTAAACCTAGAAAACTTACAACTATACTACTGTACTACTACAACCCATATCATACCCCCGTGCCTCGGAGAGCACGTAAAGCCGTCGCGTCGGTCCTGTACCTGACCTCTTTCCGGTCGTGTCGCTAGGCGTCCCATCGGATCATTAGAGTGATGGAATAGTAAGTGTTTGCGTCTCCTGTGTTTGCGCTCACACTTATGCATTATAATATGTCCCGATGGCTAATCTCTATTGAGACTGGCCGCCGTGGCTGGAATTGGGCTAGGAGGACATTATTATTTTATATATACAATTTCTATAAAATTTTATAAAATTATAACATTTATAAAATTTTCAAGTAGTAGTAGCAAGTTATCTAGGTTTAAAAATGTTCTAATGCTTGCGCCACAGGCTAAGATAGCTGTGCCCCGCGGTTTTACCCGCGTTAAACTATATAAATTATCACAGCTCCTTCCCCGTAGGTGATAGCGTGATAATATGTAGCCTATATGTTGACCCGACCTCTTAGTAATATTCATGCAAAATTTGAAGTAAATTCATGCATCACTTTTTGAGTTTAGCCCGGACATACATTCAGACAAACAGATAAACAGACAAAAATTCTAGAAACTATATTTTTGGCTTCGATATCGATTGTAGCTCACACCCCAAGAATCCTTTTTAAAAACTATTAAATGTACAGTTTTGGCTTTCCTAAGATTTTATTATATTTATGTATAGATATACAACCTAAATTTTCAAGTAGTAGTAGCAAGTTATCTAGGTTTAAAAATGTTCTAATGCTTGCGCCACAGGCTAAGATAGCCGCTTATCACCTTAACCAATCCGCTACAACTCGTGACAAACCTGTGTACTTGTACATCCAGCTACCCCAATCTGTCAAATTTCTTTCATAGATTTTCAAATTTATCGCATAAGCATATCATGGAGAATGCGCTCAAGACGTCCATGAACTTATCCCTCCATCTCCCTTTTTTCATCGGACTACAAGGCTCCCCACCGCTATGTCGTTGACATCCCATTATGCCGTACGAAGCGTTTTGTTTCCTCTTTCATCATACGCACGGCTAAGCTGTGGAACAATCTCCCAAAAGACGTGTTTCCAGACTCATATAACATGGGTTTATTCAAGGTTAGAGTGAACAGGCATCTTATGGGTACGCGCGGTCCACCTTCGACCACATCTTCACTTACCATCAGGTGCGATCGTCAAGCGCAAACCCATTTTGCATAAAAAAGGTGCACTTTAAATTGGGGAAACTTGACCGATTGGGATAGCTTGATGTGCTGGCGTCTGTACTTAACGAGCATTTAGCTATTAGCTTGCTTTAATTACATACACTTTATCAGAAACAACATATTGTTAATAATTGATGCATCATTAGCGTATATCCTATACGATGTCCGTAAACATTGTCCAATTAGTAAACGGACGTGGGAAAGTAATTAACTATTGCTAGCCGACTTCAGAATAGGTGTGGGTTCTCAATACGAAAATTAGGTAACTGATTTTATTTTTATTTTATTATTTTGATTTAAGAAAGGTACATTATCAATAGCATGGGCGTTATTTTAATTACATGAAATGCTCTAAGAAAATTACTACAAAGTATAACCCAAGGAATGTCTGTCCGTCTGTCACCATGCTGTATCTCATGAACCGTGATAGTTAGACTGTTGAAATGTTTACAGATGATGTGTTTCTGTTGCCGCTGTAACAACAAATAAATATTTAAGGAGGCTCCCATACAACAAACGTGAATATTTTGCTCGTTTTTATACATAATGGCACGGAACGATTCTTGCGAGAGCCCGACTCGCACTTGGCCGGTTTTTTATTATAATTAACAATGATTTCATTTTATACTCTTCAAGAAGTATTCAAAAATGAAAAAGTAATTTAAAAATCGCCTTCTGTGATAATTTTTAATACATCCACTTCAATTCCTAGTCGGTACGTGCGCGCGAAGATGGCTGCTATAGCCAATCTTTTTAGTAAAATGTTTCTTTAAAAGTTTCCCATCAACATAATTGTATTAAATCTTTT
The DNA here is from genome assembly GCA_951640165.1 of Pseudoips prasinana. Taxonomy (NCBI): domain Eukaryota; kingdom Metazoa; phylum Arthropoda; class Insecta; order Lepidoptera; family Nolidae; genus Pseudoips; species Pseudoips prasinana. Next base: position 32,380,957 of record OX621255.1, read on the forward strand.
CCACTTAATTATATAACCATAGCTATAAATATTAATAATTATATATTAATTAAGGTAAAACAATTGATAAAACAGAACTTTTTCACTTTTTGCGAACGCATATTAGAATGAAAGAAAAAAGATTTATTAAAAAAAAAAGGAAAATTAAATAAAAACATAGACACTTGTTGTCCGTCAAGTCTGAAATGGCCCCACCTCAGCATTTGCTAGAACATTTTATTGTTCTAGCGCTGGTAATTCTGATGGTGCCATTAGAAGGGTCTCAGTGTACATATTCTGTGCGACTGGAGTATGAAGAAGATCATGTCGTCCCCGTGGCCGTGACTTTCCCCTTCCCGACTACATCTTCATACATCATCAGCCTAATATCGTCCACTGCTGGTCATAGGCCTCCTGCAAAGGTTTCTATTATATGTCGTATAATAGATTTGCCGTAGTCACCGCGCTTGGCATGCAAGTTCCCGACCGCGTAGCCAGTACACAGGTGGCGCTGCCGCCCGACTACCTGGTGTATGCCTTAGTGGCTTTTTACGACACCCACGGGATGAGGTGGCTCTGCTATTCTTTTTAGACTGGATATCACCCTCCCTGACAACAATGACCTTACTTGCACTCAAGACCACAACCATCTAATATTTTGCAAAAAGTTTTGGCAGTGACTTGGTACTATATTAAACTGAACTAATAATTATACTCCAAGCCGAATAGCCTTGGCGGTCAGTCTCATTGGACATATACAGGTGTGCAAAAACACTGAGATTTTATTCGGCTCATAAGAGTGAGGACATAAGCATAAGCAACAAATCTTATGCCCTCACTTTTATGATCCGATAGACCCAGGTCGATGAAAAGAAGTCACGTACCAGACCGAAAGCTTAAGTCTGCTCTCCGCTGTACCGGCCTGCCATACGCAGGGCTAATACTAAGATTTTTCTCAAGGGTAATATATCTATATCACTTGTTAGCCCGACTCTAGATTTGAAACCCAGTACCTCGTTAGCAGTTAAATCCGCTATCGCTACACTAACGAGGCAGGACTTATAACAAAACATTAAAATCGAATTGAAGAAGTGCAGTGACGTACAAAATGGGGTTTACTGCAATTATAAATATTTAGATTAATACCCAATCATTTGCGGATACAGAATTTGATTAACTATGCAGCTATCAAATATGGTTAAAAATAACGCATCATTGGGTAGTGTTCATACATTTGTTTCCTTTAAATAGTATTGAACTTTTTATAATAATAGTAATATATGATTTATGCGCCACACATATTATTAAAAAAAGAAAAGGTACAAATTTGATAAAACATAGTATAAGTATTAACAAACAATATGGTAAGTGGTACTAGTACCTCTACATATATATACTCGTAGTACAGACGCCAGCACATCAAGCTACCCCTATCTGAAAGTGAACCTTATGATTTTGTGAATAAGTTAAAAATCTATAAAATAATATATTTGACAGATTGGGGTAGCTTGATGTGCTGGCGTCTGTACATAAATGTTCCCTTGGTGAAATATAGTGTGCCGAAAAAGCAGCTCGGCAATTCCGCAGTCAGGTTGGTTTTACATACCTACAGTTCGATTTTCAGCTGAAGCTGAAGAGGATAAACAGAAAACTCTACCATGGTACATGTTAAGTTTGCGTAATGGCGGAGGAGTGTCATTCCAGCACGAGGTTGCGCTATACTTGAAGCTAACACACAACGCAGTAGTTTTATTTCGCGGAATGTTCAATGTATATGAAGCTAAGCAAGTTGCATACTAATTACGGTCGCTCTTCCAGACCAGTTTAAGTCACTACGATATTACATTTCGATGACATTTAGATAAAGAGTTACATGATCTCTTGGTGAAATAGCGTAGCAAAATCGCGCACAAGCAGTTTTTCTACGTTTAATAAGATGCTGTCTCTGTCAGTAATCTAGGCCCATAAGCCCGGTTCAGATACTTCAACTTTGATAACACTAGTGAGTCAACTAGTTTTCACGTAACGTTAGACAATAATAAATATATAGGGACAATGTCCCACAGATCATCCTAGCCCCAAACTAAGCAAAGCTTGTACTATGGGTACCAGATTAATACATATATACATAGAAAACTTCCATGACTCAGAAACAAATATACGTGCTCATCACACAAATATTTGCACTTACCGGGATTCGAACCCAGGACCATCAGCTTCGTAGGCAGGAGCACTACCAACTAGGCTACGGTGACCGTCAAGACGAGGATGCATTTCATAAAGCAGTATTAAGGTCATAGCACACATATCAACTCGTAAACGAATCGTAACCATATCAACTCGAGTCGCTCAGTATTCTTTGTATGAAACCCTAGTCGGAACCGTAACGTAAACGACTCGCCTCGGGACAAGCTACCTAGCCGTAGTCAAGATGCCGCGCCGCCGCCTAGCCGTAGCCGAGGCGTCGCCTAGCCGTAGCAGAATTGATGTATCGAAGTTACTGATCCGCTTTGGATACGTGCTTACGTTAGGTTGACGCCTAGCCTGTTTGACGGTGAGGCTAAAGGCAATACGGTGATCCGTTTCAGATTGATATGTGTGCTTTTCCTTCTGCAATGTGCATCTCGAAACCTAATTCTTTGTCCATAATTAGTTTTCAAGATTACGGGTCTAATACACCCTTTCCATATAATTACCATTACAGTTCAGTTGGAACCCAGGCATATGGATATGTTAATATAATATTGACAACACCTTCCAAAGTATTAAATTCCAATGTTATATTATTATTCGCAATGTAAGGCATAAATCTAATCACTAAAATGGTAAATCATAAATTTAATCATCCGGCGGATATCCAACCAGCACTATCTACCAATCCGGGGTAAAAAGGCCTCAAAGACTGCAATGAACAAATTATTGATTTATTCAGACGCGGATCTTAAATATCAGCAAAGTTTAATTATTACATTTTTAATTGTGCAATTTATTTTAATGATCGAGTAAATAAACATGGATGATGAAGTCCATATCTTGAACGTAGCTCAGAAACCGCCCGCGTTAGTATTTAAGCCTACTTTAAACTATATATATGTCTCTCATAAAAAGTGAATTGTAATTCTTTTGAGAAAATAAAATATCTTAAACCCCATATCTCAATCTAGCCAAAAGAACTTAAACTCAAACTTAGACTCAAATAAATTGGACTTATGTGACTAACGAGTCCTAGGTAGTCTTGAAGATCTACTCAAATCAAGAAATTAAAACTACATGACTCGAGTTTTTTACAACACTACCCAGTAAGCCTCCGACATGGCTTAACGACTGTTGCCTAATGGCTATCACCGGGGCGACAGTTTAACGTGCCCTCTGAAGCATGGAGACGCTCTGAAATTAAACCGCTTTGGCGGTCACTGATCTATGGACTGACCTCGAGCCTAGTTGCTTAACTTCGCCGATCACTTACGGACCGGTGAGAGCAGATGCTCTCACCGGTCCGTAAGTGATCGGTAGATACCTATGAGCGCCTCGAACCACCCTATTGGGGTTTGAACATCGATTACTGAGGTGGCATGAGACGATGTTGTTTTTGAGAGGTTTTGTAAAACTGTCTCAGTATGTTACGCAAAAAATCCGGTGTCTTGTCCGATTGGAGATCGGACGTGGGCGTTTCATCGAAACGAATGGAAGCTAAGGGTCAAAGACGAAGCCGGTGGTCGCGACGAGTTCACGGTCGTACTCATTTATGGCAATAATGTTTTATAAGTTACTAATTTATTTACGTTTATTTAGTCCTCACTATTAGTTTTACCTGCTGTGTGGTGACGGCCTAAGAATATCACCACCCCCTCTCATCCCGTGGGGGGACGTAAAAGTCGTCCCGAGGGAAATATATACACCAGAGAACGGGCAGCAGCGTTCTCCTGAGTACCATGTCCACCTTACTGCGATCGCCAACCCGTCTGCCAAGCGTGGCGATTATGGCAAATCCCCTCAAATGATGGACACAACCAAACCGCGGTCCCCAGTCCCCGGCAGCCCTGCTATTCCCAGCCGTGGTAACAGCCGTGGTTACGGCAGGGCAGGGGGTGCTAAGAATCCCCGGCAGATTCCGCGTTACCAACACCGACGACCTCTGGCCCTGGCAACATATAACACACGTACACTGCGGTCCGACGAGAAGATAACCGAACTGGAGGAAGAATTGAGCAGGTTACATTGGAATATTGTAGGATTATCTGAAGTCCGTAGAGAGGGGGAGGACTCGATAATACTGAAATCCGGAAACCTGCTCTATTACCGGGAGGGTGACCAAATATCCCAAGGTGGTGTCGGGTTCATAGTCCACAAGTCCCTCGTGAACAACCTAGTGAAACTCGAGTGTGTCGACGAGGGTTGCGTATCTTATACTCAGAATCACCAAACGGTATTCGTTGAAGGTTATACAGGTATACGCACCCACTTCGACACACTCCGACGATGAAGTCGAGGTTAAGTATGAGGACATATCCAGAGCCATACATACCTCTAACTCCTATTTCACTGTGGTCATGGGGGACTTTAACGCGAAGCTGGGCAAACGATTCGGTAATGAGCTAAGAGTGGGGCAATTTGGAACTGGAGACCGGAACCCCGGGGCCAAATGTTGGCCGACTTCATGGAGAAGGAGGGACTCTTTATGATGAATTCCTTCTTCAGGAAGCCGGATCACCGCAAATGGACCTGGGTGAGCCCCGATGGTAAAACTAAAAATGAGATAGACTTTATCTTGTCGACGAGACGACAGATGTTCAATGATGTCTCCGTGATCAATGCGGTTAAAACCGGGAGCGATCACAGACTGGTCAGAGGCTCATTGAACCTTAATGTCAAACCCCAGAGGTCCCGACTGATAAAGTCTATGCTCCGACCTCTACCTATCCACGTCCAAAACCCCGAACCATTTCAGCTCGAACTGCAAAACCGTTTCGAATGCCTAGCAGACTGCGAGGAAGTGGACTCATACTATGACAGGCTCGTAGAAGCTGTCCATACAGCTGGGTCTAAGGTCTTCAAAGCCCGTCGTACAGAACTAAAAAGATCTCTGACTTTACCCTGCAACTTATGGAAGATAGACGGAAAATGGTTCTGACATCCTCAGATGATGCTACCAGATATCGGCAGCTCAACAGACAGATCTCAAAGTCTTTGACTCGCGACACGCGGCAATTTAATACAATTAGTATTAAAGAGGCTATCGAGCGGAACAAAGGCTCTAAAGTGTTCGCAAGAGCTCTGTCTGTTGGACAGAGCCAACTGACGAAGCTGAAGACTGAGGATGGTAGAATCGTCACGTCTAAGCCTGAGTTGCTGGGAGAGATCGAGAAGTTCTACGGACAGTTATATACGACAACACAGCCACCTGTCAAAGGTCATGCCTCAGATCCCAGAGCACGACTAACCCGACATTACACCGAATACATCCCGGACGTCAGCCTGTACGAGATCAGAATGGCTCTCAAACAACTCAAGAACAACAAGGCGCCTGGTGATGATGGAGTTACAGCAGAGCTTCTGAAGGCGGGTGGTACACCAATCCTACGGGCCCTTCAGAAGTTATTTAACTCCGTCATACTAGATGGTCAAACGCCACAAGCATGGCACAGAAGTGTGGTGGTGCTCTTCTTCAAAAAGGGCGACAAAACCCTATTGAAGAATTATAGACCCATCACACTGCTGAGCCATGTTTACAAGTTGTTTTCGAGGGTCGTTACGAACCGTCTCGCGCGCAGGTTTGGCGACTTCCAGCCTCCCGAACAAGCACCATAGACCACATACATACGCTGCGGCAAGTTATACAGAAGACCGAAGAGTATAACAAGCCACTGTATTTAGCGTTTGTGGACTATGAGAAAGCCTTTGATTCTATCGAAACATGGGCCGTGCTGAGGTCTCTCATAAGGTGCCAAATTGACTACCGGTATATCGAGGTGATAAAGTGTTTGTATGAAAACGCGACTATGTCAGTGTGACTCCAGGACCAGATCTCGAAACCTATCCACTTGCAGCGAGGCGTGAGACAGGGAGATGTTATATCTCCGAAACTGTTCACCGCTGCATTGGAAGACGTCTTCAAGCTTCTGGACGGGAAAGGCTTTGGCATCAATGTCAATGGCGAGTACATCACTCACCTTCGATTTGCCGATGATATCGTAGTCATGGCTGAGACCATGGAAGACCTCGGTACAATGCTCGATGACCTCAGCAGAGTCTCTCAACAAGTGGGTCTGAAAATGAACATGGATAAGACGAAAATCATGTCAAACGTCCATGTTGCACCCACTCAATTGAAAGTTGGTGACTCTGTACTCGAAGTTGTAGAGAACTATATTTACCTAGGACAGACCATCCAACTAGGTAGGTCCAACTTCGAGAAGGAGGTCAATCGTAGAATCCAACTCGGCTGGGCAGCGTTCGGGAAGCTACGTAACATCTTCTCGTCCAGAATACCGCAGTGTCTCAAGTCGAAAGTCTTCGACCAGTGTGTGTTGCCAGTGATGACATACGGAACAGAGACGTGGTCGCTCACTATGGGCCTTATTAGAATGCTCAAGGTCACCCAAAGAGCAATGGAGAGGGCTATGCTCGGAGTTTCCCTGCGGGATCGCATCAGAAATGTCGAAATCCGCAGGCTAACCAAAGTCACCGACATAGCCCGAAGAATTGCCAAGTTGAAGTGGCAGTGGGCAGGGCACATAGCTCGTAGAGCCGACGGCCGTTGGGGCAGAAAGGTTCTCGAGTGGCGACCACGAACTGGAAGACGCAGCGTGGGCAGGCCCCCTACAAGATGGACCGATGATCTTGTGCGGGTCGCTGGAAAATGCTGGATGCGAATAGCACAAGACCGTCAATTGTGGAAATCTTTGGGGGAGGCCTTTGTCCAGCAGTGGACGTCTTTCGGCTGATATGATGATGATGATGATGATTAGTTTGACGGGCCAGTTGGCGTGGTTAGTAGATATTTGATTTTCACGTCGCAGGTCATGGATTCAATTCCCACCCACGACAATATTTGTGTAAATGAATATGTCTGTTTGCCTGAGTCTGGTTATAATTATCTATATAAGTATGTATTTACAAAAGAAAAATAATATATGTATGTGTATAGTTATCAGGTTTCCATAGTACAAGCTATGCTTAGCTTAGTATCAGACAGCCGTGTGTGGAAATTGTCCCAGTATATTATTATTATTACCCGCTGCTCGACTCGCCGACTCTACACGCAGATATGCGTCAGAGGCCTATAATAAGACGAGCAACTGTAAGAAGCCTTGAAATTAAAACTTGAAATAAAGTAGCTCAATTCACACTCAGGAAATAAATAATATAGGTGTTTAAAAATGTAGCAATTTAAGTAAACACTGATTTTATCGAGATATACATACTTATTATAAGTTCTTAAAGCGTTCTTAAAACATTTTAAAGTTTAATTATAAAATGTTACAAAGTTAGAAATACACCTGCCACTAAAAAAGTCCGCGTAACTAAACTTGCTCACTAAGAACTCTGGATCATTAAGGCAGTCAGATCAGGCAGACAGTCTTCTGTCTACCTTAGACAGAAGACTGGCATCAAATTTGAAACGCCAGCATCAGTCGCTGCTGACAAACAAACATACGAACAGACGCCCCAGAAGACACCATTAACACGAGCTTAAGGTCGTTAAATAAAAATAAAAAACCAATAAAGTCAAGAAGAATTTGAACGTACATACATTGACTAACGCTTGTTTTCCAGAGGGGTAGGTAGAAAATAATAAATAAAATATAATTTATTAGCAGTCCAGTAATTGTATAATTTGATTGACAGTGATAGCCTCACTAGACAATGCCTGTAATTACCTACTAGCTAGGACTAAAATTAGAATACAATTAAATATTGGCAAAATTAAACATTTAATAACATAAGAAACAATTAAAATTAATTAAAGGATTATGCTCATGGATATATGGGATCCCGCACCATCTTGCATCATATTCAAACGTTGTTTTTAAGAGACTATACTTATCATGCTAACTCCTAAAGAAGTTTTTTTGTAAAGAAAACCCGGGTTTTGGAGTTATTTTAAAAAACGTAAATAACCTAACCTAACCTAAAAAGTAAGTAGGTAGGTATATTTTTTCGATGAAACCAATGACGTGTAAGTATATAACGTAAGTATTACATAATATAGATACACACAAATGAACATTATTGTTCCAAAAAATCATTACGCGATACAGGGTGCGCGAGTGAAACTCGTTGATTTATTCGACAATTATATTTAACAATTTTATTTATTTAACAATTTATGTACACATAAGTAAAAACATAATAACATAAATAAAACAAGGAAAAGATTGTACAAAGGTACTGCTTATTTCAATAGAAATCTCTTCCAGCAGACCCGCGAGAGGAGAAACTAACTAGAAAAGAGCATATTATGTGTAGTTTACGCTACTATATACGACATACAAAGTGTATGTATACACTACATACTAATAATACACAGATACCTATAAGGGGAATATATATATATAAGGGCAATATAATATACTACATATACATACTATTATCAGGATGAGGTTAAGAGAAAATGTTCTTTCACTCGTTTTTTAAATAACGTTATTGTATTGCTATTGCGGATGTTAGGTGGAAGAGAATTCCACAGCCTGACCGCATGCACCATAAAAGAGGAGTCGTAAAAATCGGTTTTATGGATAGGAAATTTAAGGAGGGATCTGAGGTGTGACCTACAGGAGGCATCAGGTGAATGAATAAAGGAGAAACGCTCCCGTAGGTAGGCGGGGTATGAGGGATTGTGAAGGACATTAAATAAGAGATGCAATATGCGAGCATTCCTACGAAGACGGATAGGGAGATCCTTGCGAAAGTTAGAGACATGATCATATTTCTTGAGACCAAATATAAAACGAATGCATAAGTTTTGCAAGCGCTCAAGTTTATTTAGCAGCTCCTCAGTAGCATCAAGATAGCAGCAGTCCGCGTAGTCCAGAATGGGTTGTATGAGTGTCTGAGCTAGTGAGATTTTCGTTTTCAGGGGTAAGAAGTTTTGGAGGCATTTTAAAGAGTGGAAGGTAAAGTGAACCTTTCTGCTAACTTCCGATACCTGAGCTTTCCAAGACAAAGTGCTATCAAGAATTATGCCCAGATTTTTTGCAGTATCAGTATATGCTACAGGATGACCATTTAAACATACCGTAGGGAGTGATGCGAAGTCAAGATAGTTACGCATGTATGTACTACCAATAATCATGGCCTGGGATTTTTCAGGATTTATTAACAGACCATGAGACCGTGTCCATTGGTTAATTAATTCCAGATCACGATTCATGGCAGCAATCGCGCCATGAGCATCTTCTCGAGTAAAAAATCTGTAAAGCTGCAAATCGTCTGCATAGAGATGGAAGTGTGAGGAAATGACTCGTGTGATAGAGTTAATGAAAATGGAAAAGAGTAAGGGAGAAAGAACGCCACCCTGAGGTACGCCCGCAATAAGAGAACACCAATCTGAGTAAGACTCGTCAAGTTGTACGCACTGCGAACGTCCCCGAAGATAAGAGTTAAACCACAAGACAGTACTAGAAGAGAAGTTAAGAGACGCCAGAATACCGAGAAGGACATCAAAATCAACAGAATTGAAAGCGCTGCTAAAATCCAATAGCACTAGAAGAGAAAGGGATTTGTTTTCCATGGCCCAGCGGATATCGTCGGTCACTTTCAGCAGAGCAGTGACAGTGCTGTGGCCAGTACGGAATCCAGATTGGAAGGAGCTAAGAAGGTGGTTATTAGACAGGAAAGAAGAAAGCTGACGATGAACTATATGCTCAAGGACCTTAGACAGGAAAGGCAGAATGGAAATAGGATGAAACTGGGATGGAGTAGCTGGATTACGTATTTTGGGAAGTGGTATTATGTGTGCTTGTTTCCAAGCTGTAGGAAAAGTAGATGAGAATAAGGAAAAGTTGAAAATGTGAGTTAGAACAGGAAGTATAGTTGGCAGAATAGGATGAATCATCCTTGAGCATATGTTATCATGTCCAACTGCAGAAGAAGATATTGAAGCTGTTGATTTTTTGACGTCCTCCTCAGTTACAGGAGATAAATTAAAGGGAGAACAATGCGGTACCGGTAAAAGGGAAAGATCTTGTAAAGTAGCCAATTTAATTTGAGAGTCCAGATAAACGGGGGGGTTAGAAAAATGAATGTTAAGACCATTCAGATCGATATCTTTACAAGCCGTGGTGGGAGATTTACCAATTCCGTTGGATTTGAGAAATTTCCAAACTGTGGAAGAATCACGATTATCAAGCGATTTGTAAAAGTGGCGCTTCTTAGCATCACGACACAGGCGATTGCAGCGATTACGTAGAAATTTATAGCGATTTAAATTTCCCTCCGTTGGATTAAGGTTATACCTGCGTTTAGCTTTATCCCTGCGTGCCATAGCTTCCTTAATTTCAGCGGAGATCCAAGGAGCAGGAGAATGTTTAACTTTCACTCGACGTTTTGGAGCATGGCGATCATATAAGGCTAGTATTTTACCATTAAAAAGATTCACTTTATCGTCAATGTTCGAAGAATTATAGATTTCGGACCAATCCAAATTCAAGGCATCAAGCTGCAATGCTTCCAAATGAATACCCCTGAAGTTACGAAGAAGAAGGTAGTGAGGTTTCCGCTTAGGAGGTCTAATTGTGTACGATAGATAAACCAAGTCGTGGTAGGAGAAGGAAGAAACTAATTGGCCATGAGTAGCAACACGATCAGGAGAAGAAACGATCATAAGGTCCAAGAGAGTAGGGGTGCAATTAGGGAAGTGATGCGTAGCAGTAAGAGGGAGAACGTGAAGATTGATAGAAGTTAACAGGGAGAGTAGTTTCGCAGAACGATGATCGTTCTTGATCAAGCAAGTATTGAAATCACCCATAAGGACTACATGGTCATAAATCGGACATAAATTATTTAAGAGGGTATCAAGTGATTCGAAGTAATCGATTCGAAGATTAGGGCTGTAAAAAACACCAAGTAGCATCTTAGAGTGGTGGACAATAATTTCAATCAATAAATGTTCAGACGAACCAGAGTATTGAGATGGGGACATGCTGAAAATCTTATACGGGATATCAGCCCGCAGGTATATTGCCACACCACCGCAGCCCTTATCCGTTCGATCATTGCGTATCAAAACGAACCCAGGGAGAGAGAAATAAGGAGAAAGAAGAGAAGGCTTAAGAAATGTTTCAGAAATCAATAATGCATCGATATTGGTGCCACTAAATGATGCTAGAAGATCAGAATAGTGGGCAGGAACACTCTGCGCATTGATATGGGCAATATTCAGATTATGAGGAACAGTGCGTAGATGTGAGGAGATTTGGTCATGCAAAGTGAGTGAAGTAAAAGAATCATCCGCGCTAGCGTAACTTGAGAGCGAAGAAGAACAGGAGAAAAAACTATCATCAATATTTGGTAAATCATCATCCATAATAATAATTATTATATATACTATATATTACATAAATATATTTAACAAAAAAAAATATATATATTTATTAATAAGTTCTGTATAAATATTAACAGAATTAAAGTCACTAAACACACCATCTCGCCGGAAAACTAGAAAAAAACTTTTAAAGAAATTAACATAAGTATTACTAAAGCTAAATAAAGTAACATTAAAAAACAATAATAATAATCTATAGAGACACGTCAAGCTGGATACCTCAGAAAGACATGTACCTTCGAACACATTACGCCACAAGCCTATGTGGGACTCACTTAGACTAGTAACAGGCGGGACACAACAGAAAAAACAAAATAAACTAATAAAAGTATGCTCTTAATTGAACATCTGACAGAAGTATCGCAAGGTACACCAGTTTGGATCGTATCTCATAAAATAATTAATATTTGAATTAGTAGCGCAGCTGCGCAGCAAAAAAAAAATAAAAAAACAAAAACAGATAAAACAAGTTATAAAAGTAAATTAGGTAATTAATGAAATGGTTTCTAAACGAAGCTGTCAGTGCCAAAATAAACTAAAATTTACGAAATGTCAAGATTGAAGTGATAGGTATACGTCATTATTTTACAAACTGACTGCAGAAAAATAAAAAATTGTCAAGTAATATCGGGGGTAAAAACAAGTTTTGTTAAAAATAATTATACAGTTACCCCGTGTTTTAACGTAATACGGAAGCTACGCTACCAATTTCAAGAGTACAATATTAAAATGTAAACAAACGTAATGCATTGCTTATCTGACTAAGGTATATCAGCGGCGTGTGGCCCTTTTGGCTTTGTTGTTCTTGGAGACAGGTGGCACCAGCCCAGAAGAGTTGGAGGGAGCTTCGGCTTCAGGCGCTGTTACGGTCGTTGGAAATTGAGCGATCAGAGCATCAAGTTGGCCCATCGTTTCGACTTTGTGACGAGTTTGATCCGGAGTTAATATAATAATATTACCTTGAGTGGACCAGCATTTAGAGATTGAGAAGTATTCGCGTGCTGTAGTAAACACTCTGTGCCTGGCCTTTGTTAAAAACTCTGAGACAGTAATACCAGTACCCTTCAAAGCAGTCTTGTGATCCCATACCAAGTGGCGGTGCTCCATATTGTTAAAACGAATGAGGATGGGACGGATTTTCTTCCCTGTGCTGGAACCCAGGCGATGACAAACATCAATGTTGGAAGAACCAATGTCAAGCAATTTCATTTTGCCGGTTAATATCTCAACAATAGTGGTGTGTAATTTTTCATCACGTTTCTCTGGAACACCATGGAGTAGCAGGACCTTTCTTCTCATTGCAGTTTCATGACGGTCCAGCCCGAGAAACAGTAGCTGAAACTGTGTTTTGAAGTGCCCCAGTGTTGTGAGGATGAAAGATTTAAAATCTTTAAATTCCTGTGATAATGTAGCAATATCTGTATCTGGATGAGGATTACCAGTCGTGGCTTTTTGTAGCTTTTCTTCATGGACCTGCATGCGTGAGTTGAAGAGCTTCTCAAACTCCTCAAAGCTTTTTTCAAACCGGCTATCCATTTTGTAAAGGTAAGATGTGAAACTATCTTATGTTCAGATATTATGGAATGATTATATTTCCAGCAAGAAAGGGTGTGTTTAGCAACAAGTTAATACATAAGTATATGCAATTAAAACAGTTTAACAATTATTAAATTGCAATTAAATCAGAGCACAAAATAATTTGTGTTTCACTCTAAACTACCCACCAATATATTACAATGTGAGCGGGTTACTTATCTAATTGTAATAAACAGTAATAAGGACATAATATCATTGGACGCTACTGTATGATACCACCAATACCAATTTGATGCATGAGACTTCTTGGTACCATTTTTGGTCATTCTCTTTTGGATTCAAAAGTTATAAGGAAAAGTTACAAATGATTTAAATACAAATTCTCCTAAATTACAAATGACAACGAATTTCCATTTGTCACGCTCCTTGCAATGCTCTTTCGATTGTTCCAATACAAATGGCGGTAGTTTTTCACTTGGGAATTTTCTGTTTAGACGTTGTGGAATAAAAAGCCTGGTATGTTAGGGGTGTACCCTATGCCTCGGAGAGCACGTAAAGACATCGGGTCATGAGAGTGAGAATAGGAAGTGCAACTGTGTTTGTACAATGTAATATCCCACGCAGATGGCTAGTCTCCATTGAGACTGGCCACCATGGCTGAAATTTTACCAGGAGGATGTTAATGTTACCGAAATACTGGCATATTGTCTGCCCAACCGCTACACGGTGCAATTTAGAGTGACAATACTGACGATATGCTGGGAATGTTACATACAGGGGCGATTAAAAAATAATTTAATTTTGCTTATAAGTGCTTCTGCAAACATCCACAAAGCGCTACAAAAACGAGGCATTCCCAACAGCATTCTGAAAATATTATTGTAAACTACTCGTAGGGCAGTACATTTAAATTATGAACTCCACATTCAAACAAATCTAGTTCAAGGAAACACTTTTAACGATTCTAAAAATGGCTAATATGGTATTATCCATATACATTTTTATTGATTGTCAAATACGGCGGCAAGCAAGTCCTTACCAGCCGACAAGGGCACCTGCCAAGGTAGAAGGTTATTTGTCGTAAAATAATATTTTAGTAGTTTTGTGTTACTAAACATTTGTTATATTAATTATACTAAATGTTAATTATAATCTTATTTTCAAGGTCAAACCACAAAATATTCCGCCGAATTCATTGGCATCTTTTGTATTAGTTCATTGTTGACACCAATTAACATTGAAATATAGCGCGTGAACACAACTTATAGACTTATTGTATGTTCGCAGGTATAGAATATCGCAATACTCAGCATAATGAAATCCTTCGGTCTTCCCACAACCGTCTTCTTCAATATCCTCTTCATCGTACTGACTCTATCCATTCTTCTTTTTTCGTTCATTCCATTCTCCTCTGGAACTCTTTGAAATCAGAATGGCAAAGAGTCGTTTTTCTTTTTGGCAGAATCAGCTCAATAGTATTCTTATAATTTTGTTATACTATATATATTTTATTTATATATGTATATACTTGTATTTATTTCTAAATATATATTAGTTTATTTTAAAAGTATTTGTGTATCCTATTTCTATGTAAGTATAGGATTCTTAACCTTCTCACATAACAGTATAAAGTGCACCTACCAAGATGTTCTCTGCATCATCCTAACTAAGGTTGACTGGTAGAGAATGCCTTTGGCATTAAGTCCGTCTTGTATGTACAAGATATGATTGATATCTTTAGCTAATGATGTCATTGTGCTAAAGATTTAAATAAATAAATAGAACACCTCGGTGTCGCAGCTGATGGCGTATAGGGTTCCGTGGTAGGCCATCGAGCCAGAGGTTTCGTTTAGTCCGTCATTGGGTTCTTCATTACCCCAAATCGAGAAGCCACTCTCGACCATCTCACCATTACAGCCATACGAAGAAAATCATGGCGATGACACAATGCCGAAATTAGGTAAAAACAAGAAAGCATTTAATGAATGCCATGAAAACCTAAACAAAGAGTTTCTCCTTGAACGAGAAATACAAGTTAAAAATCATTGTAATAACTTATCACACTCCATAAATAACGTATTGTCAAAAAGCACTCTAATTAATGGGGAACAAAAGATAACATCACAAGGACATTTTCTTAAAACAAGTGACAACCCTTGTAAAGAAAATCTGAAACAAAGGAATAAGATAGTAGTAATTGCGGATGACATGGGCAGAGGCATTCAACGTATATTGGGACACTTGGCTGGAGAACAATAGCAAGTAAACTGCTTCTGGAAATCAGGTGCGCCTCTATAGGATGTCCTCTTGTCTGAACAATAATAAAAAATAATAATAATAAAAAGTTTATTTCAGAAACATACAACTGCTACAGCATATCTTATGTAGGGGTCTCCTTTTAAGTATTACAAATACCTGTGCTAGGAGGCCCCGCTCTTCTTAACTAATATATAATAATGTGTAGGAGTGTGTATGTAAAACAAAACAGAACAAAAATAAAAAATATAGTTAGAATTAAAATACCTAATATCTAAAAGAAAATGAATGAAAGAAAATTTATACAGCACAATAGGGAATCAACATTATCGTGTTGTGTGTGAGTTTGTGTATGTATGTGTGTGTGTGTGTAGGTGTGTGAGTTGGTGTATGCGTGTGTGTGTGTAGGTGAGTGAGTTTAAACAATCGTGTGTAAAAGGCTCTCTATCTCATCGTAGGTCTTGGTTTTTAGCCATCCCGTAACAGTAATTTTGCATTCCCGATGAGTTAAAGCAAATATATTGAGCAATTTATTTATTTTATTATACAGGGAGGCGGATTGACTGTTATACTGCCTTTTTGCATATGCTGTTTTTACAGATACAATTGGTGCCACAACGTATTTTCTTCTTTTATTGCTAGTGGTAGGATTATAAGGCAGGGCTTTGTGTAATCTTAAAACAGCATGAAGAATATACAATTTTCTAACCGTGAGTAGACCGCTTAATGAAAAGAGACTTTCAGTGGGAAATTTATACGGCTTGAAGTACATTACCTTCAAAAGTGACCGCTGTGCTCGTTCCAGCTCAAGAAATTTGACTTTTGTTGCTCCACCCCACACAGGAATACAATAGACTAGCACTGACTGGGCCAATGAGACGTAAATCTGATTTAAGAGTGTCTCTGTGGTAACATGCCTTAAAGTTTTAAAAGTCCAGATGAGCTTTCTGGTACGGGCCATGACCATATCTATATGTTTATGCCAAGACAGTCGCTGGTCAACCACGATACCTAAATACTTTATGTCACTTACTTTTGCGATTTCATTACAAGAGCAATTTGTGCTATAGTCAATGTCACAGTTATTGTGGATCTTAAGACTATGAGTGGGTCCAGGTTGAGTGCTGTTATAATTACTAAAAGCTATGTATTTGGTCTTAGAGGTATTTAAGGTTAGTAAGTGAGAGTTTAACCAGCGAGCAATCCTGGCAAGCCCCACTTCAGCGGATTTATATGCGGATGCCCATGTATCTCCTGCAAAAGTTACTACTGTGTCATCTGCGTAAGAAGATATGCGCCCATTTTCAAGTCTCATTTTACAGAGATTATTTATATAAATCAAGAAAAGAGTCGGGCCTAACACACTTCCCTGTGGAACGCCAAAACCTATATTCAACTCCTTACTAACGTGATTGCCCACTCTTACACTTTGCTTTCGATCTTGGAGATAATCTTTTAGTAACGCCAAGGGCACCCCTCTTATACCGATACACTCTAGTCGCGCTACAAGAATGGAAATAGAGACAGTATCGAAGGCTTTTTTGAGGTCCAGGAAAACAGTTAGACACTTTCTTCCTGAATCCACTTGGTCAACAACATGAGAAGTTAGTGCTGAAACCGCATCTTCCGTAGATAAACCCTGCCTGAAACCGTATTGAGACTCTGATATTATATTATATTTGTTAAGGTAACTTATTAATTGGTTGTTTATTAGGTTTTCAATAATTTTTGAGATTGCAGGTAATACAGAGATGGGTCTATAGTTACTCACATCGTCTCTATCTCCACCTTTGTGCACTGGCGTAATGATAGCTTGTTTCAGAGCTGAAGGGAAGATTCCTTTCCTAAAGCACAAGTTAACTAGATGTGTGATTACAGGCACCACCACCTCATGGGCAGATTTTAAGAATTTGGTAGAAATGTTGTCCCATCCCGGGGCGCTCTCAGATTTAAGGCTCATTATTACGTCATACACTTCCCTAGGAGTTGTTTCTAAGAGCACAAAAGAGGATGCATGCGAGCTTCTTATGTTATAAGTATAATTCTCCCGCGGTGGGTTGGCTGAGATAATATCTTCAGCGAGGGTTCTCCCAACGTTAGAAAAATATTGGTTAACGTAGTTTACTGAAACAAGTGGATTCGATTTTGTTTCAAGTAATTCCAAATTTTGGGAGTTATTTGGTTTACGATTCGTAATACTATTTATAACAGTCCATGTTTTTTTAGTATTTTTATTAGCATTAGTTAATTTATCTTTATTATATTTCCGTTTAAGTTTTTTAATAAGGTTGTTTATGTAGTTACGATATCTTCTGTATGTAATTTTTAAGACTTCATTTTGAGGATCTAAACGTAATTTTCTCTGCATATTATTTCTATTATGGATACAGCGTAATATTCCTACAGTTATCCAAGGTTTAATTATGCGATTGTTTCTCGGAATCAAGGTAGTTATGGTATTTTTCATTAAACAATCCCTAAGTTTATTGATAAAAATATTAGTCAGTGTAGTAGGGTCTTCGATTAAGTTCAGGTGTTCTAAAGCATTACTTTCTTTCAAAGTAGATATCGCTCTCCCAAAGTCTACTACCGTTTTGGATTTCGGCAACTTGTACTTATTTCTTACATTAGATAACTGTAGAAAAATCGTGAAGTGGTCAGTAATCGTTGTATTGAGAACAGCAATGGAAGCATTTCTATTCTTCTCGATTTTTAAAATGAAGTGATCCAGACAATTTTCACCTCTGGTTGGCAATGAATGTCCGGGTAGTAAGCCATGTATTGCCAGCATATTTAAGTAGCTTAGTCGATTTGAACGCTCGTTACTTTGTTCGTTAGCCTTATATATAATATTAATATTGATATCGCCTGTAATCACAACATTACGAAAAGATTTTAACGAGTTCAGATGCTCATTTAAAGAGTTTATGAAGCTATCAGCGTTGTTGTTTGAGGGGGAACGATAGATACCGAGGACAATGAGATTTGACGTTTTTATTTGTAAGCATGATGCGTGAGATAGCAATATTTCTTTAACAGTCACTTTGTAGGCATTTTTAACATATGCAACAACGCCGTCGCATCGGTTAAGGTGCCTAGTAGTAGAGAAGGATAGGTAATTGTTCATTTCAGGGATAGGTTTATTAGCATTCAATCTGCATTCGCCCAAAATTATCAGGTCCACCCCGAACTTAAAACGAGATAAAGTAATTTGTAGGTCGTCTATATTACTATAAACGCTTCTAATGTTTTGTGAGACTATTGTGAAATCCGAGTTTATGATATGAAAATGTTTTGAAAAATCCTCGATTTGGAATTCATTAGACTGCGCAATCTCTATGTTGTCAATATGTTGAATAATTTTATGTGTCGTATCCATTGTTAGAATACTGTTCAAATATCAGTACAACTATGTCATACCTATACAAATTACAATGTATTTGGGCGATATGTTCAATTATGATAATGTAAAATTTGTAATGAATATATTGTATATTATACGTTATGTTATTATGGATGGTCTGTGCATGTTTTATGTTTTTTACTTTTATATGAAATGTGAAACTACGTTTATACATAATTTTCTGATAAAGTGTGTGTGTGTATGGTAGCGTAAAATTGTGTGTTGTGTGATTGTTTAGGGTATAAAGTGTGTATATTTTTGTAATTGTAGTAAGTGTGTATGAAATGAACAGTGAAGTGGAACCTAATATAACATTATTTAGCAAGCAAATTATTTTAAGTACATTTTGTGGCATGCAGTAAATACCTTGTGATACTAGTCAAATATCTTGCATTAGATGTTGTACTTGGGACTCATTTTTAATTATGTAAGTGGGTGATTCGTCATGTTTTTTGATGTAAACATTTCCATAGGCTGTCCAGCAATATTTATACCCTTTTGATTTAGCGAGATCCCGTGCTAAGAAATGTAAACGCGCTCCTTTTGCAGTGAGTTGTTCTGCTACAAAGATGGGTGTGTCCTCTTTACTTTTGAGGCCTAGATGTTTGGCGCATAGCTTCATTTTGTTCTTAGCATTATGGGCCTTACACATCTTGAGGATATCAGCCTTTAATATAGTGGAGGAGAGCTCAACAATAATTGGAGTATTTGGTGTATTCTGTTTCTTCCCCTTTATTCTATAAATATCTTTTATATCCGATTTCATAATTTCATAATTGATTGATCTTGTTAAATGACATACCATATGGATTAAATCTTCCTTACTTTCTTTCACTTGCTTGGGTACGTTCTTTATTTCAATGTTCGATTTCCTGCTTCCTCTCTGCAAGTCTTCTATTTTTTCTTCCAATAAAGATATGTGCTCCTTGTCCTTTTTAGCTTGAGTCTCCATGTGTTCTATTTTCTTCTTAAACTCTTCGTTTTGTGCTGTGAGGAAAGCCACAGCATTTTCTATGTTGGAGTTAGTCTGTTTAATTTCCATCAGTGTCGGAGTTATTTTCTTGAGCTCATTTTCCTGTGTTAATAACATTGATTTTACCATGTTAATCATATCTTCTTTTAACACATCCAGCTCATCCTCTCTCCTTCTTTTATGACGTAAAGATACATAATTCGGGGGGGTAGTAGTAGCATTCGCTGTATCCAAGCTTTGAACAGCTAAATTCGATTCAGATAGCGACTTATCCATTTTAGGTACCAGGATATTATAAGCGTAGAAGAGGTATCGAATCAGCTATGCAGGGCAAGTATATACACAATAAATAAGCACTCACAAATATATGTTCACCGCACTGCGACCGGTTGTAGCGTCCCACGATGTACCAGGATAGCAGAGAAGCAGTGGAGGTGGAGGCGTTCGCAGCGCCGGCGAGTGGTGTGGGCGGGAACCACGGTTGATTCAGCAGGGGGGCGTTTCCAGGGCGGGTCTATGCGCTTACGCAGGCAGGGATGGAGTCTTCTCAGCCAATAAAGATCTACTGGGTACCAGGTTACCAGCGGCGCAATGGAGTTAGAGTTATAGTACTGTCCGCGCTGTACTAGTGTCACTATACCTCTTTAGAATTTATGCACTCCTGTTTATTCGTTGATTTTATATTTATTTTATTAATTTTTTACTAAATGTTCAAAACAAAAGAATAATACACTGACTACACGTCTACAGCGTCCCACGATGTACCAGGATAGCAGAGAAGCAGTGGAGGTGGAGGCGTTCGCAGCGCCGGCGAGTGGTGTGGGCGGGAACCACGGTTGATTCACGAATCGCAGTAGGGGGGCGTTTCCAGGGCGGGTCTCTGCGCTTACGCAGGCAGGGATGGAGTCTTCTCAGCCAATAAAGATCTACCGGGTACCAGGTTACCAGCGGCGCAATGGAGTTAGAATTATAGTACTGTCCGCGCTGTACTAGTGTCACTATACCTCTTTTGAATTTATGCACTCCTGTTTATTCGTTGATTTTATATTTATTACTAATTTATTACTAAATGTTCAAAACAAAAGAATAATACACTGACTACACGTCTACACCTTACGGCGGTCCGGGGGAAGAGGGACAAGAAGAAATACAATCACTAACGCAGAATGATTATATTATTGTATTACGTGGCATTCACGATAGGTCTCCATGTATATTTAAAACATGTGTTAGCAATTTTTTATGTTGTACACGTCATACAAATGTGTTAATCTCCGAAATTCCCTACAATAAATGTCTTAGAGAATCAAAACTAAACTATGAGCTTAAATTTGTATGTAGTAAATTCACAAATGTTAAATATGTTGACATGAACTTTTCCAGACAATTACCCTATCGTAGGTTCTTTGCTAAACATGTATGTCAATTGTTTATGTTATATGTTTCACGCTCATAACAAAAAAATGAGTATTTCTTCTAAAAATGTACTACTTGTTGACAAGTGTAGTCAAACTGAAAACGAATTAACCACAGGGACAATAAATATGCTTCACAACAGCCCAGTTTCAAATACACCCGATGCCTTTTTTCGTTTATAAGAAACTGAATATTCTTCATCAAAATATTAATGGTTTTTTGAATAAGTGTGACCTATTGTATGTGAATTTGGACAAGCTTCTGGAAGATGGCAAATCCGTTGACGTGTTGTGTGTTACTGAACATAATATGGTAAAAAATGATTTCCAATTATTAAACATTGCAAATTTCTCTCTGGCAGCATCATTCACTCGTAAAAACCGTCGTGGTGGTTCATGTATATTGGTTCGCAACAAGCATGAGTGTAAAACAGTTCCATGTGTTGAGAAATATGGTGTTTCTGGCATCATTGAATGTTGTGCTGTGGAACTGGTGGTACATAAGATTATTATAATCAGTATTTATAGACCTCCACGAAATAAAGGTCAAATATTGGAACAATTTTTCACAAATTTAGATTTATTAATGCATGAAATCAGTTTTGGTGCAAAGAAAATAATACTTTGTGGAGATTTTAACATCAATACTCTAAAAAAAAGTAAGGAAACTAGTAATCTCATTCAAATCTTACAGTGTTTCAATCTCAAATTAGCAATCAACGAGCCTACCCGATTAAAAAGTGGTACCTGCATTGATAATTTTATGTACAACATAAGGGGATGCAAATATAAAATTTATGAGTTTGCGTTGTCTGACCATACGGCCCAGTTGTTAACTTGTCCAGTTAAAGAAACTAGTACACTTTCACATTGGTACGTGAAGAAAAGAGATTACGGAAAAGAAAATATTTACAAATTTAAACAATGTTTAGAATCACTGTCATTTGATGAAGTTTATAGTACGGATGACCCTGACACAGCATTTGACATTTTTCATGACTTATTTTCCCTATTTTATGACTTATGTTTTCCAATGAAAAAAATTAAAATACGATGTCAAAAAAAGCTTAAATGGATTACAACCGGAATACGAAAATGTTCAAAACGAAAACGCGATTTGCTCTGGCTTTACAGAAAAAACCCCAATGCATATGGTAAAAGAACGTTCAAAATGTACTCTAAGCGTTTAAATCATATAGTTAAGCTGACTCAAAAATCTCAGAATAATTATGTGATCCAAACTGCTCTTAATAAATCTAAAGCTACTTGGTCTGTTATAAATTCTAAGAAAAATAATATACCTAGAGAGCAAATCAAACAGTTAAATTTGAATGGTGTTACAATTGAGGATCCATGTCATATTGCGGAAGCTTTTAATTCATCTTTTGCCAATGGGATGATGTCAGATTCTGATTCCAATCCCAGAAATGAATGTAAGCCTATAAGTTCTCATAATAAATATTTCCACTCAATGTTTATGGCTCCAACGACATCTGATGAAATTGAAAATATAATTAGCTCCCTAAAAAATACAAGCAGCACTGGTTATGATGGCATAAGCACTAAAATTTTAAAAGCTGTATCTCAAAATATATCTCATGTTTTAAGTTACATAATAAACATATGTATAGTTGTGGGCGTCTTCCCAAATAAATTAAAAACAACAATAATCAAGCCTTTGTTTAAAAAGAATGACCGACATAATATTAACTGTTATAGACCCATAGCCCTTATTCCAATACTTTCAAAAATACTTGAGAAAGTTATCAGTGGAAATCTGTATTCATTTTTCGAAAAAAATAGTATATTTTCAGAAGCACAGGTAGGGTTCAGAAAAAATAAAAATGTAAACCTGGCAGTGCATCATTTCTTAAATACTATTATGAGTGGGCTTAATAATAAGAAAATTGTTTCTGCACTTTATATGGACCTTCAAAAAGCATTTGACTTCGTAAACCACGATATTTTATTACAAAAGTTAGAAGCATATGGTGTCCGGGGAAATGTCTTGAGTCTTTTTAAATCTTACCTCAAAAATCGACGACAATGCACACAAATTACACGTATATGTCAGAAAACAAAAACAGAAACTGTCTACTTGTCGAGATATCATGATGTCACCCGAGGTGTACCTCAAGGCAGTGTACTTGGTCCTGTACTGTTTATCATCTATATTAATGACTTACCAAGTGTAGTAAAACAAAAAATGGTCTTATTTGCAGATGACAGCACGGTTATGTTTACAAGCAATTGCAAAGCTGAACTGGAAGCAAATATGAATCATGCTCTCCAAGAAATAGTTAAATGGTTACATAACAATGAATTATCTATAAATTTTGACAAAACTAATTCGATGACATTTATAAATAGGAAAAATAATTTTAATAATTTTAATGTTAATTATGACGGACATACTATCAGCGATGTGAATAATGTGAAATTTCTGGGGCTCCACCTTGACTCCAATTTAAATTGGAAAGCCCAGATGGAAAATAACTGCAGCAAACTCAACCAATTTTGTTATGCACTTTATATGCTTCGTAAAGTTGTGAATCAGTCTGCAGTGATTACTGCATATCGTGGATATGTTGAATCAGTTTTAAGGTATGGCGTTATCTTCTGGGGCAACTCAGTCGACAGAGATACCTTATTTAAGGCCCAAAAGAAATGTATGAGAGCAGTTTGCAATCTTAAACCTACAGACAGTTGTCAGCCTTTTTTCATAAGCTTGAAAATATTAACACTGCCATGTATTTATATTTTTGAAATCTCTGTGTTTGTAGCATCAAATTTAAATGTATTCGAACATCTTAAAAGTAAACGACACAATAAAAAAATATGTTTCCCAGTAAATCATAGTGCTCAATTTAGCAATAGTGTTTTTTGTATGGCACCACGCATATTCAACCATCTTCCAGGGGAAATATTAAATTGTTCCAATTTACAGGATTTTAAAAATAAATTGAAAAGTTTTCTTGTAAAAAATGCATATTATAGTGTAAAGGACTATCTTATTGACAAGTTAAATTTATAGTTAATTATTATGACATTTTCATTTTAAATATTTAAGTATGGCATTCAATTTAAGATTAATTTTGACACGTTATAGTATTATTTATTGTACAATTAAATTGGCTTTGGTTTTATAATTAGTTTTGGGTTAAGTGCATGTATAGAAGTACAGTGTAGTAGTGTTTTTTTTTTTATTTATATAATTTTGTATGCCTAACAGGCAGAACATGGATGTACTTTATGTTATTATCAATATCACCTGTATTTATAACCTATGTTCACAAAATAAATTTGATTTGATTTGATTTGATTTGACTCTCTTTAAAAAAAAAAAAAAAAAATTGTCATACTATTATTATAACAACATTTTATATGTACCACCAGGATTACCAGCGCTAGAACAATAAAATGTTCTAGCAAATGCTGAGGTGGTGCCACTTTGGCCTTGCACGGACAACAAGTTAGTGTCTTTGTATTTACTGTATAATAATATGTTTGTTGTCTGCACTTTTTTGGAACGAAGTTCCTTATCGCGCGTTGTAATAGAGGGCTAGACGGAAACAAATCTTACGAAAAGTTGTCACGACACTTTTTGCAGCTGTGCGGCGTGCGCATGTTTCTCTGTCTCTGTCTCTCCCTCTCTCCCTCTCTCTCTCTCTTGAACAGTGCAGAACATTGAACAGTGGGGTGTCGCGACGATTATTTTTGTTGAGTGTATACAGGTTTTTTGTACATAATAAATAATAAGAAGTAACTAAGTAAACCGGGTGTCCCTTGACACCTCTCAAGTTTTTTTCTTCTTTAAAATTCTTCGAAGTTCATGGCTGGGTCAAAACTATAGATTTTAAAGACAAGCCCGGGCTTTGTGTCGGGAGTCACATGTATCACCAATCGGTGTAAAAAAGGAAGAATATAAGAAGGGCACTGTAAAAGTCGGTTATGAGATGAACGGAATTTTTTTTGTAATCAGAAGACAGATATTAGAAATAGGGAGCTAAATAGACCATTTTAGTGTGGTTGACAAATGCTTGCTTTTCACGCCATAGGGTTCGATTCCCACCCAGGACAGATATTTGTGTGCATGAACATGTCTGTTTGTCCTGAGTCTGGGTGTAATTATCTATATAAGTAGGTATGCATTTACAATAAAATAATAATATACATATATCAGTTATCTGGTTTCCATAATACAAGCTCTGCTTAGTTTGGGATCAGATGGACGTGTGTAAATAATGTCCCAGGATATTATTATTATTTTTAGTTATCTGTCTTCTAAGTAACTTGTAAACAAGTTGGTAGGTGCTTGATTATTATTGTACAGGAGAGCGAGTCAAAGATAAAATGATTACTACTTTTTAGCTTTTTATTAGAATAGTGAGTTTTCAAATTAGAGGTTTGACAACTGTTTGGTTCATTGGTGACATAAATTATAATCATAATTTATTATGTTTCCAATATATTCTTCTTCTTATCGTGTGGGCAGTGGTTACACTAGTTCAAAGTTGTTCTAGCCGCCTTGAAGGCCTCTGACATGGCTTGCCGACTGTTGCCTAATGATTACAACCTGCACCGACAGCTTAACGTGCCCTCTGGAGCACGGAGACGTTCAGAAATTAAACCAATTTGGTAGTGACCCATCATGGATTGACCGCAAGCCTAATTGCTTAACCTCGCTGATCACTTACTGACCGATGAGTTGATACAGTCAGTTTATAATAATTATAAAAAAAATACTTACAGATTCAACGATAAAATAAGTAGAACTTGAGTAATAATAAGGTAGTCGATCCAGTTTAAAACTAGTATTATGACTAAATATGTACGCAGTATATATATATATATATATACGTATGCGAGTGCTAATATAATAAGAAACTCTATATGACTTTGCATTAAAGCAATATTTAATGTGCATGAACATCTAATTACCATTATTATTTTTTATGTAAGAGGGCGACAAACGAGCAAGTGACCCGATGGTAAGTGTAAAAAAGGAAGAATATAAGAAGGGCACTGTAAAAGTCGGTTATGAGATGAACGGAATTTTTTTTGTAATCAGAAGACAGATATTAGAAATAGGGAGCTAAATAGACCATTTTAGTGTGGTTGACAAATGCTTGCTTTTCACGCCATAGGGTTCGATTCCCACCCAGGACAGATATTTGTGTGCATGAACATGTCTGTTTGTCCTGAGTCTGGGTGTAATTATCTATATAAGTAGGTATGCATTTACAATAAAATAATAATATACATATATCAGTTATCTGGTTTCCATAATACAAGCTCTGCTTAGTTTGGGATCAGATGGACGTGTGTAAATAATGTCCCAGGATATTATTATTATTTTTAGTTATCTGTCTTCTAAGTAACTTGTAAACAAGTTGGTAGGTGCTTGATTATTATTGTACAGGAGAGCGAGTCAAAGATAAAATGATTACTACTTTTTAGCTTTTTATTAGAATAGTGAGTTTTCAAATTAGAGGTTTGACAACTGTTTGGTTCATTGGTGACATAAATTATAATCATAATTTATTATGTTTCCAATATATTCTTCTTCTTATCGTGTGGGCAGTGGTTACACTAGTTCAAAGTTGTTCTAGCCGCCTTGAAGGCCTCTGACATGGCTTGCCGACTGTTGCCTAATGATTACAACCTGCACCGACAGCTTAACGTGCCCTCTGGAGCACGGAGACGTTCAGAAATTAAACCAATTTGGTAGTGACCCATCATGGATTGACCGCAAGCCTATTTGCTTAACCTCGCTGATCACTTACTGACCGATGAGTTGATACAGTCAGTTTATAATAATTATAAAAAAAATACTTACAGATTCAACGATAAAATAAGTAGAACTTGAGTAATAATAAGGTAGTCGATCCAGTTTAAAACTAGTATTATGACTAAATATGTACGCAGTATATATATATATATATATACGTATGCGAGTGCTAATATAATAAGAAACTCTATATGACTTTGCATTAAAGCAATATTTAATGTGCATGAACATCTAATTACCATTATTATTTTTTATGTAAGAGGGCGACAAACGAGCAAGTGACCCGATGGTAAGTGATCACCGCCACCCATGGACACTCGCGACACCAGAGGAGTTTTGGGTGCGTTGCCGGCCTTTAAGAGTCAGCAAACAAGTTTTGCTGACCCTACTCTCCACCCGATGAGCTCTCTCGACCTTACTCACACGCCAACATTATTTCATTAATGTTATTGTTGAGGAATGTCTTCTGTAAGGTGGAGGTACTTCCCCAGTCGAGCGCTCTCTGAGCGAATTAACGCTGTGCCCTACCTCTCGTAATTTGATTCTTGTAATAATGTCCTCAAATTTCAGCCACGGTGGCTTGTCTCAATGGAGATTAGCCATTTTCACGGACCATATTATAGTGCAGTAGTGTGTGCGCTTATTTATATTATAGTGCAGTAGTGTGTGCGCTTATTTATATTTATTTAATTTTTTTATTGGAACGCAGTTCCTTATCGCGCGTTGTGAAAGGGGGCTAGACGGAAAAAAATCTTACGAAAAGTTGTCACGACACTTTTTGCAGCTGTGCGGCGTGCGCATGTTGCACAGAAAATCACTTCATTGCCCGACCCGCGTTTGATCTCAGGACCTCATTATCTGCAGTTTACAAGCTGCCGCTAGACCATAGAGGCAGTAACGTAACAAACTACTAGTAAAAATTCTATCATATCCAAATTAACTTTGACGGTCACCGTAGCCTAGTTGGTAGTTCCTGCCTACGAAGCTGGTGGTCCTGGGTTCGAATCCCGGTAAGTGCAAATATTTGTGTGATGAGCACAAATATTTGTTTCTGAGTCATGGATGTTTTCTATGTATTTAAGTATTTATCTATCTATATAAGTATGTATATCGTCGCCTGGTACCCATAGTACAAGCGTTGCTTAGTTTGGGGATAGGATGATCTGTGTGACATTGTAAAAAAAACGACATATTTCATTGACTATGTATAAATCTTGGTACAGTACTAATGGCTCAATCTCGTTAAACCATTTGTAAGGTAATCATTATTTTAATTACTTATTACTGAGAATCGAACCCACGATAACCACGGGGTATCCGGCCCCATCTACGTGAAACGCCCCGCACTGTCTACGTACGTTCCGTTTTATACTGATAAAACGGAACGTAAACGGAAACGTAAACAAACGGTCGAAACGGCACACTCACACAAACATGCGCATCGACAAGACCCCTCGGTTGTCGCGGTGCCGTCAGTTGAGAGCAAAGACTACTATAGTGTACTGGGTATAGACAAGCAATTTCACCTTTTTTTCAATGGTCGGACGCAGAGTCATCTAGTTTATCACTAAGGTAACTTTTGTCGCTAAAGATTTTATAGATGGCGCTGTTATTAATAAAAAAACTTTATTTTCGTTTTATTCCAAGTTGCGTGCACATTGCGTAGTATACGACTGTTTGAACTCGACTTCATCAAAGCGGGAGCTTTCGTATTTTATTCATCCTGCTGATTTATAAAATAAATATGTATTCATAAAAAAATAGGTATATATAAAAATAAAAGTTAGCTTGGTTACTTTACTGTTCATATTTATACTGTCGCACTGTGGTGTTTGATATCGAATTTATAAATACAATACATCCGATGCCATCCTATCTTACTCAATGAATAGGTATATTATTCCATAAAAGGAATAGATAGTTCGATATGACTTAATATTTATCTCAAGTTATCTCATAACTTCCAAACGACTGCATCAAATTGGATAAATCTTTCTTTTATGTGTTCGTTATTGACAGGGAAAAAAATAGGTTTGTATAAAAAAAATATAAATATTGTAAGATGTCAGAAAAGTGAGTGTGCGAATGAGAGAAAATAATTAGAGACGTTATCTTTATTTGGTCGTTGTCTCATGAACACTATTTGTTTTCTCTACGGAAAGAAAAACGAAAAATATTTTACATTACAATGCATTAAAATATAAGACATGACAGTATTGACGAGGTAAAAATTGGCGGTAGGAAGTTCGCCGGTACTGCTAATTTTATATAATAAATTCATTGTTATAGATGCAATTTTTCATTTATAACACTATTTTTGTTTGATAATTGATACACATGGTTATTAATTATATCAAAGCCCTTTAATAACGTTGACTTAAACAGTGGTAAGGTTTAAAATAAGGCCACAGGTTTGCTGATTTAGTTGTAATAAAATGAAATAGGTAAAATGCAGGTATTCAACCTTCGTTAGTTCATGCGCCTATGGTGCGGGAGTATGTCTCCACAGCTTCGGCGCTTCGCTTCGCCGCTGTAACTTCGTGTTCACAAACGAAGCGCAACTTCATATCGCAGTGGAAGCCGACGAGGGTCCCGTTGTAGGCCATTGCGCCGCACTCTTCACTCGGCTCCCCTCCTGCCCAAACTGAGTAGCCACTTTCTTCTAACCTAACACCTGTAAAAATAATTGTACCTATTACCGATCTCTTTTAATTAGTTACTATGAGCTCTATACTACGATAGCCAAGCGTGGCAATTATAGTTTACACAATTCAAATGTTAGACATAATTCTATTGTGGAGGTCCTTGGCGATGCTTGTGTCCAGTGGTGGGCGTCTTCGACTGATATGATGATTATGCGAATTCTTCAAAAATCAAATCTAAAGCAAAATTCATTTATTCCGTAAAAAAATTACATTTATGTGGAATCGAAATTTTTTTTACCCTATCGTGCAGTGTATGACTTTGGCAGCTACTGAGTAACACTGCCAGAAAACTCAGTAGGAATCCTTTTTAAAACAAAATATACTTACGATTAATTACAATCATGTGTGTCGACACGACTCAATCCCAAGCACTTTTGTCACTTAAATAATCAGAAATTTTGTAATATGCCCTGCTACACAATTTGGCTTTAAATAATTCTTTTAAACTTATTCGTAGACAATTCTCTAATATCATTGGGAAGTTTGTTATAGAATCTTATACATTGCCCCATAAAAGAGTTACTAATTTTGTGGAGACGGGTGGTATGCAATATGAGATTATTCTTATATCTAGCATTTACATCATGTGTATCGCTCCTTTTACAGAATGAATCGATATTTTTATGCACAGTAGGTTTTCATATATATACTGAGATGGTACAGTTAGAATCTTAACCTCTTTGAACTTTTCTAGTAGAGACACTCTCGGGCCAAGATTATAGATAGCTCTTACAGCTCTTTTTTGAGGTATAAATATGTGTTAATGTCAGCAGAGCTACCCCAGAGAAGAATTCCATAGGACTGAAATAAACCATTCTAGCTGTGTCAACATCAGTCAGCCATCTAATAGTTTTCACTGCATATGCTGCGAAACTTAATTTGCCGGACTTTCTTTTTCTATTTGTGGGCCCCATTGTAGCTTTGAGTCAATAGTGATACCCAAGAACACAGTTAATTCAACAGGGGCCAACCTAGCTCCATTAAGTTGTACATTGGTTATCGCCTGTATCACATTCGGTGTAGTGAATTTTATAATTTTGGTTTTCTTATCATTAAGCTCAAGATTATTGGCATTAAACCAATGAACAACTTTAGAGAGTGCTAATTTCAAGGAAGTATCATCTGCAAACGACACAATCTCATGCATCCCTTACGTAGTAAGGTAAGTCATTTATATAAATTAAAAACAAAAATGGGCCAAGAATTTACCTCTATGGAACGCCCATTACCACTGGAGATCCCGGAGATATTTTACGGTTTATTTCAACCTTCTGAATTCTATTGCCCAAGTAAGAAGTCAGAAGTTTGAGAGCCTTGTTCCTAATACCGCAGTGGTGTAATTTTCTGACAAGAGTATCATGATGAACGCAATCGAATGCTTTGAACAAATCGCAAAAGATACCTAATGCATCTTGCGAGTCTTCCCAAGCCACGAATACACTTTTTAATAAGTTGACCCCTGCATCTATGGTTGAGCAACCCTTAGTGAATCCAAACTGTTTCCGATGTAGTAAATTATGTATATTAAAATGTCTCAGGAACTGGCTAAGCATAAGCTTTTCAAATATTTTACAGGCAGCACGGAAACAGGTCGAAAATTTGAAGGGTCTAAAGAATCACCAGCTTTAAACAAAGGAATGATTTTAATATACTTCATCAAGTCGGGAAATACACTTGATGCAACACAGCAATTGAACACAGTAGGTAATTATGGGGACATTATAGTAAACAATCATTGATGAAACAGTCTTAACAGATAGACCCCACAGATCCTTTGTGTTTTTCATATTAATACTCTTGAAAGCTTTTAAAATATCTTTAGGGCTAACCACCGAAAATTAAAAATCTGTGTCACACGACCCTACGCTTTGCTTGAGCTTCAAACCAAGACATGCTATTAAGCCATCTCAGAGTGTGTACACAATGTCAAAAAGATCTAAACTCGCGAAACCAACTAACTTATTATAATAGATATACTGAAATAAAGATTAAAAGCAATATTACGCGCAGGACATCTATTTGTGTGACCCATAAATAGTTGTTCAGATTCTACATGTACTTTTGTGTCCGTTAATTATATGTTGGTAAAGTACCCCGCGACAGGGTTTGCAATTATTGAAATGTTTTTTGAATTTATAAATTTAAACGGCCCTAAAATGCCAGTAGACTCATAATAAGTTCAAACTAAGACATAAGGCGACATAAGGCGTTCAATCACGCACTGCCAGTATTTCCTCCTTATCTATAAACTCGGTTGAGTTGCTCTTAAAGCAAAGTAAAGCTATGCTCTACAACTACACACTTAACGAATTTAACTGCTATATATTATATATACCAGAGAATACTGCTTAAACGCTATAGCATTCGACCCGTACTCAAAAAATTCATAAATATTCAGTTTACTAAAAAGATTGGCTACGGCAGCCATCCTGGGGCACACCAACGCCGTACTGACTAGGACTTGAAATGGTCGCCATATCTGAAAACGGGTCCACCAATCACGATCATCAAATTTAAAAATATTGATAATATACCCACCTTTAACGGTTTGCCATCCATCCCCTGTTCTCTGATGAATCCCTATATGTACTGCTCCACGGACGTAATTAAGTCCAAACTGCTCATTAGGCTCGGCGGCCGTTAACGCCACGAGAGCGTCAGCTTCCTGCTGCGAGTTGATGACTGCCAGGTGCGACTCCTCGGAACCGCACAGGACATGTGCCTCCGTCCACGTTGTAGGTGAC
This sequence comes from Pseudoips prasinana, assembly GCA_951640165.1. NCBI lineage: Eukaryota > Metazoa > Arthropoda > Insecta > Lepidoptera > Nolidae > Pseudoips > Pseudoips prasinana. Next base: position 32,413,304 of record OX621255.1, read on the forward strand.
CGGCTAAATCTGTAGCACTGGCCTGTCTCATTGCTGTATACGTAACCTGGAGCAATGTAGTTCACGTTGTTACAAAATATTCCTTTTAGCGAAGAATATTTTTATTTAGTTATAAGTTTATTTTCGGACAATACAATTGTTAGTATTATAATGACTAAAAACTATGTTAGTATAATCATCAATATTAATTTAAAATTTCCAATGCCCCAGTAGAGGTCAATCGGGCCTCTCACAAATAAGTGCTCCGTCGTATGCGAGGGGTCGGTCCTCTCTCCATGTCTAAGTAATCTTTTATATCCTCGGTTCGAATGTGACTGAGATACTTCAATTGTGCGACCCTGTTTAGGGTCAGATACTGGTTTCGCCGAGCTCCCCAACTAACTCATGGAGGTAAAGATTAAAGAGAGCAGGCGAGATCAGGCCTCCCTGCCTCACGTTATACTCTATTTCATACATTTCCGGAAGGGCACTAGACCATCTGACTTGGTTAGTTTGGTGGCCATATCAATATTCAAAGATACTTACGAGTTCTTCGGGTAGGTATACCTCTCTTACGCTTACAATGCATTGGCCAGATGATATTGTAACTAACTAGGTCAAATGCCTTGGACAAATCAAAAATAAAAGATATAAATTAATTGTAAATAAATATCTTGGGACAACTAACCCACTACCATCTCATCTTAAACTAAAAGCCCAAAGAAAAATATTTATGTAATCATGTATGCTTGTTCAGATTATGGGTGTGATTTTTATCAGTTTCTAGCATGTTTGTGAAGTCTCGCGTGGTACAGGTATGTATTTCTCTAGAGCGGGCATTTTATTCAAAAATAATGTTATGAAAAATATAATATTTTGGTACCTTTTACTGGCATATTACATTGTTCATTCCATTGAAGCGACTCCAGAGTCTTTTTGCACACAAATGGATGTTTCTCATTAACATTGCGATCGTCATATCTTCCATCAGGCTTCATTACAACACAGTCTTCGTTGTTGTCAGCGTTGTTCGGCTCGTTGGGAGACCAGTTGGTATAAATATTGTCTAATGGTATACCTAGAGCATTAAAAATGATAAATTGATACCTGGTAAAATATAATCCAAGTAAAATATACAGATCGGTCTACCTACGTCCTACGGTCTTCACTAAGCCATAAAGTTGAGAGTTAACATCCATTTTTTTTATGTCACGCCCTTTCCGCTCGTATAAAATTGGATAGATTAAAATAGAGTGAATTATCAAAACGAGTTAAACAAAATCTACTGTCGGGCAAAATATAATCTCTACGACACATGCAAGTCAACAAAGGTTTTCTTGGTCTTATGCAAACATCACAATCATATCGGCCGAAAGACACCCACTGCTGGACAAAGGCCTCCCCCAAATATCTACACACTTGCCGGCCTTGCGCTCCCCACGCGGTCCGGTTCGTGGTCGCCACTCGAGCACCTTTCTGCCCCAGCTGCCGTCGGTTCTACAGGGTATGTTCCCTGGCCACTGCCACTTCAGCTAGGCAATTTTTCGGGATATGTTGGGACTTTGGTTGGCCTGCGGATCTCAACATTTCTGATTCAATCTCACAGGGAAAGTCCGAATATTGCTGTTTGTGTGACCCTAAGTTACCTGTTAAGGGCAATAGTGAGCGAATACTCGTACTTCTCTGTTCCGTAAGTCATCACTGGCAACACACACTGGTTGAAGACTTGATCTGAGACATTAAGACATCGCTTCTTGAACGCTGACCAGCCGAGATGGATTCTACGATTGACCTCTTTTTCGAAGTTGGACCTACCCAGTTGGATAGGTTGTCCTAGGTAAATATCGGTTAGTTCTCTACATATTATCTTGGAGTAAAGCTAATAAATTAGATTTTAATATTACAAAATGTTTAACAATCTCTTTTACTCGAGCACGGAAACCGATAAAATATGAATACGAAATTAACGCAATGAAATTAAAAAGAGTAACAGAAATAAAAGACTTAGGAGTAAAATTTAATACAGATTTACAATTCCGGAATCATATGTGTGTTTATGTAAAAAAGCCTATAGGAATTTGGGATTCATATTACGTCGATCCTACGGTTTTAATAACAACTAGCTGTGCCCGCGACTTCGTTCGCGTGGATGTCGGAACTTAACAATGTATTTTTTAGTGTAAAGCGCTGTGGGAGGATACCGAAATTTTTTTTTTAATTTAATTTAGTGCTTCTTTATTTTACCTGATGAACCATCTAGAGCGTACACAAAAACGTTATTGGGGTTGTTTACGCGTGAAAGAACTACGTATAGTTGACCATGGGAAAAGCATCCAATACTTAGGTCCACCCCCGCAACGGATAATGTCTGGACCTGAGCTTTACTAATCGTCATGGCATAACAGAGACTGACTGGGAATTGCACTCGTTTGAAAGAGAAAGGAAAGTTTTTAGGAATTATAGGTATCCTTGGAATAAAAACAATATCACCGGCGCCGCAACCTGTTAATGTTTCAGCTTCTATAATGTTGCAGATTTGTGACTTTGAGCCGAGTGCCGTTACAAAATTTGGGAGGACATAAATTTCTGAGGAGAATTATTGGTACACCAATTTTTTAAACTATTTTGTGGGCTGAAAGTCCGGGTGTGCTGAGGGAATCCAAAAATTCTACCGGGTAGTGCGTGGCGTTATCTTCTTCCATATATGTATTTATTGAGCTATATTCTCTACTATTACCGGACGCATGACTCAATATTTTGAAATTAATTGCCGCAGCTTGGTCATTGTGGGGAGTCAAAATAGCTCGCTGACATAGCCAAGAACCGGCTTGATTTCCCATGTTTGTGGTATCTCCGTACACAGAAAAAATTTGCTCCTGCTGTGATGTAACGTAAGAACAGAGATTACCAATCAAAATAACTTTTCCATCTTCTTGTACGGGGTATGCGCCATCGCCTATTTTTAACAATAAATTGGAAAACTCCTGTGCATTTTCGCAGCCTCTGACTGATCGGGTTCCCTCCTATACTTATAACTATCATTTGTCATATATTATCATACCCTGTCAGTAATTTGTCCATCAGTATTTAGTTGTACATGTCTCATAAAATCTTCAGCAAACTTGTCATGGTACTTTTGCCATAACTGTTTAGCGTCCGATAACGCACAAAAGGTCAATAAGATGGCAAACAAATCTCGCAAGCGATGTGGACTATCGCTCACGCATGCTTCCGCTAGAGCGTCACCCCAATGCTGACCTCCAACTAATAAATGGCGTGCTCGGCAAGCGGCCTGGTATTTGGGATGTTCAATATCATCCACTTTACGGCGCTCAGCAAAAGACGTAGGTCCTCGCTCTACATGGATCAGATTTTGGGATGAACTCACACGTGAGCACGCCACGTGAACCTGCCCGCCTTCCTCAAGTCAATTCCAGCTAACTTGAGAGTTTGACTTTGCGATTTGTTGATGGTTATCGCGACACACACTTTTATAGGGAACTACAGTATTTTAAACTGAAAAGGGAGATCATTTGGCACTAACGGAATACGTGACACGAACACTGTTTCTCCCTGGGCGCATCCAGGCATAATAGTAGACTCTATGACACGATACAAAGTTTTGACTTGAAGCCTCGTGCCGTTGCAAAGTTTAGGTGGTTGGTTGGTAAATTCCTCAGAACCATTATACCCACACGCAACATACATCCCCTATTATGCGCCCTTAGGGGTGGAAATTCCTATAATCCTGAAATACATACTTTTTATTTTAAACGGATAGGCCAAATACCAATTTTCATGCATTTCACTTAAAAAATTATACACTTTTCATACAAACTTACATCCCCTATTTTACGCCCTTGGGGTGGAATTTCCAAAAATTCTAAAATATTTATTTTTATTTTTAGCTGAACTACTAAATATAAGTTTCAATGCCTTTAACTTCAAAAAAATGACGGATTTTCATATAATCTTTCATTCTCTGTTTTACCCCCTTAGGGTTAGTATTTCCAAAAACCCCTTCCTTAGTGAATGCATACGTCATAAAAAGTACCTACCGGGAAAGTTTCAAGTCTCTAACCCCAGCCGTTCAGGCTGTGCGTTGATATGTCAGTCAGTCAGTTTCCTCTTTTACATAGGTAGGTATATAGATTTGTGCTGAGAAAATTATGAGAGACCGGGTTAATTTACAACATTCAAATCGGACAGGCTCAATAAAATTCGAATCGTCGTACATTCGCGTTACAAACGAATCGACAGCACAAACTTTCGATCGATTGACATTATAATTTAAAATTAAATTATAACAAATCCAACCTTGTACATAATTCAATTTGCCCAAAGAAAACAAAATATTTTAATAACCAATTTTGGACAACGACATACTTCTAGCCAACTAAGACCTCATTTCGAAACAATACGGAATATTCAAAGCCCTACGTAACTCATGCAATTAGCAAACACGGGCAAATCTTAACACCGCGGGTCAAAAGCAATGCACAACGACATCTATCGAAATAAAAATCAACTATCAAGCACAACGACATGTATCGAAATAAAAATCAACTATCAATAATTTAAAATTATATTATAACAAATCCAACCTTCTTCATAATTCAATTTGCCCAAAGAAAACAGATTTTTTTAATAACCAATTTTGGACAACGACATACTTCTAGGCAACCAAGACCATATTTCGAAACAATTCAGAACATTCAAAACCCTACGTAACTCATGCAATCAGCAAACACGGGCAAATCTTAACACCGCGAGTCAAAAGAAATGCACAACGACATCTATCGAAACAAAAATCAACTATCAACCTAGTTCATTCAGAAAAGAGATGTCATAATATGCACAATGACATCTATCGGACAGTTTAGTTCAACTATAAACATTAGTTCATCCTGAAGTACCGAAATGTGTGTTATTTTTCTCCATGATTACTTTAAAATCTAATATCTTTTGATAGACTGAACCGATTGCAATAAAACAAAAACTAAATGTTACCTCAAGTTACGCTCAATCGTTGTGTATAAAAGTTATCTACATTGCTTTCGTATATTTTACGTGATACCCGAACATATAAACAGACAAACAGACAAAAATTCTAAAAATGCTGGAAATGGGTTCTATTGGTTGTCCTTTAATACCCTGGCTATTTTTTTTGGATTTTCTTTCGATGTACAAAAATGATTTTTCTACAGATTTATTATATGTATAGATAAAGCGATAATCGCCTTATATAATGCTTTAGTGAGGAGTAATCTCGAAGGCAATGCAGTTATCTGGGCTCCGCATGAAGCTAAATAATAAATGGAGAGAATTCAAAACAAATTTATACGCTACTTGTATTTGAGATATTATGGAATATATCCTTTTTACCCATTAATGTATCCAAATTTATTTGTGTTAGGCATATAACATATAAATAGATATAACGAGCTGCGGGTACGGCGGGAGTTGTACCTAGTTTCCTACATTTTTAAAGTAATGAGGGGACAAATAAGTAACGCTTGCATTTTAAGAATTTGACGCCGTCAGCCACCTCTGTTGGCCGTGCCACAAGGGCGCACCAACTTACTACGCAAGGCGCCGCTGACACGAGCACTGCACACCCTTAACCAGGTAGCGTAACAAATTGACTTGTTTTCATGTTCTCTGAATGAATTCACGAAGATAGCGTTATTTGTAATAAGCTACACAAATTGATAGTTACTCTATTGTATTAGGTTAACACCTGTAAAAATAGTTGTAAGAGAAGAAAAACAAATAAATTAATAAATTAATATTCGAGTGCAGAGTTTCCAATCTTAATTTGAATGGGTGCAACATAATCAAGCAAATCGGAACATTGAAATTCGGAAAAAAGTATTTCGGAGTATTTGGGTGTTCCCTATGTAGAAAATGACCATTCCACATTAATGTGAAAATCTTACGCAATAAATGAATATTGAATTTTGACATTCTGTTGGCCGTGCCACAAGGGCGCACCAACTTACTACGCAAGGCGCCGCTGACACGAGCACTGCACACCCTTAACCAGGTAGCGTAACAAATTGACTTGTTTTCATGTTCTCTGAATGAATTCACGAAGATAGCGTTATTTGTAATAAGCTACACAAATTGATAGTTACTCTATTGTATTAGGTTAACACCTGTAAAAATAGTTGTAAGAGAAGAAAAACAAATAAATTAATAAATTAATATTCGAGTGCAGAGTTTCCAATCTTAATTTGAATGGGTGCAACATAATCAAGCAAATCGGAACATTGAAATTCGGAAAAAAGTGTTTCGGAGTATTTGGGTGTTCCCTATGTAGAAAATGACCATTCCACATTAATGTGAAAATCTTACGCAATAAATGAATATTGAATTTTGACATTGCCTTTACTTTCAAGATTGATAGACCTTTTTAAGCTTTTATATCTATTACGTCTGCTACGTCTACTACGTCTATTTTTTTTTTATTTGCATAAAATATTTAACACATATACGAACACAGTGATACAATTTGGCTTACACTTAACAAAAACAAGCATTAAAGTGTGTCGCACCTTTGCTAAGTTATAAGAATAACTTGTATTAAAGGTACTAGCCCCAACCCCATTTCACAATGTTGCAAATATATTAGGCACAGAAAGTATATAAGCGTTAAAACTATCGTTAAACTTAATAAATAGTAAATAACAAAAATATGAAATAGCTAAAAATTTAATTTAAGGAATAACAGAAGCCCTTAAAGTGTGTGTGTGTGTATGGTATGTGTGTGTGTGTGTGTGTGTTTGAGAGAGAGTGGGTGTGTGTTTGAGTGTGTGTGTGGATGTGTGTGCGTGTGGTTGGGTGTGTGTGTGGGGAGAGTATATTTTTAGTGTGCGCGTGTGTCCTTAGAGTGAATTTTTACGAAAGAAGTAGTTGCTCTGTGTCAAGGTAGTTTAATCGCAGTAAAAAAGATGTCACAGTTTTTTTAAACGAGTTTTTATGTAATGAGTAAATGTTCTGATTTTTATTTATTTTGTTATATAGGTGTATTACATCTACTTACCGTCCGCCGTCTCCCAAAATCCTTTACTCATCAAGTCTGATATACCAATAAACATATCCATGTTACGGTCTTTCCACATGTCATGTATCTGTTCAATTTCATTCTGGCTTAGAGGGTAGAACAATGTCGCTCCTTCCATTGTACATATTTTCTTAGCTGCCTTCCACGCCTGCCTTGTTCCATGATACTTATAAAAACTCTGTGTCCCCTCTTTGTACGTGTAATCCTTTCGGAAAAACTTTTTATTTTGTTGTCCATCTGGAAATATTGTTTGTTTAATATCGATGCCATTTTATCGCTCATATCCAGAATCAATATTTAAGTGCATTGAAAAGGTGAAATAAGTGCAAAACACACTTTTCTTTCCGTACCATTATCGGCTAAACGAAAACAATAGAAAAGTTGTGAAATAGTTTGTATGACTTTTGATAAGTTTAGATTTCAGAAGAAACCAATAGACCAGGGACCATAATTACTGAAACGAAAAAAAATAATAGTAGGGCGAAACCCGATGAAAAAAAAGAGAATATAACAAAAAAAGGGAAAAATAATTTACGGGTGATCTGAGGTCGGAGAGTAGAAGACGGGGTGAGTTTTAAGGGTTGTTCTGGTATTAGGATTCAGATTTGTTTGTAAGGAAAATCACAACTACGAACAGGTGTTGACTGGATGCTTTATTTCTCACAACTAACTAACTTACATCGATATAATCTTTTTAAAGCAAACATTTCTTGACACACACATAGACAAGAACACGTACATATAAACTAACGCGAACATGCCGCCCACCAAAGGGCATGTAATGACCTTTACACAAATATAAGTTGAAAAAAAACTAACATCAATCACCAGTTTATATGCACCAGTCATAGATACTGTATTGATATAATATTAAGTAGATTTTACATAACATAATATAAATGAATTTAATTAAAAAAAGAAATTAACATAATTTATTAAAACTTCGCTTAATTACACTATCGCCACTTTTAACACTATACACTCTTGATATACCATCATCGCCTGGATGCTTTGCAACAATCCGTCCTAATGCCCATTTACCAGGAGGGAGTTGATCACTCTTTATAATAACAATATTATCGATCTCAAACTCCTTACATTTCTTGAACCATTTTGGGCTCTGTTGCAGGCTGGTCAGGTATTCTGTTTGCCATCGGTTCCAGAAATCTCCAAGCAGTTTTTGCATGTGCTTCCAACGTGACAATCGATTAACTGGAATGTCTTGAAGAGTGGACTGTGGGACAGTAATCGGAGCTTCGCCAATCAAAAAATGACCAGGTGTTAAAGTCAAGTTATATGGGTCCATATCGTCTATTGGTCTTAGTGGCCTGGAGTTAAGGCATGCTTCGATTTGGCATAGTAGGGTGCTCAATTCATCAAAAGTCAAATGGCTGGTTAAAATCCTTTTCAGGTGATGCTTCATGGATTTGACCCCCGCTTCCCATAAACCTCCTATATGCGGGCTGTATGCGGGTATAGAGTGCCATTGCGTTCCATCTAGTGCAAGAGATTCTGCTACTGAACCTTCAAGTTTAAATTTGGCTTCTTTCCAAGCCTGTGCCACCTCCTTGTTGGCTCCTGCAAAATTTCTCCCTTGGTCACTCCATATGTGTGAACATCTTCCACGTCTGGCGACAAACCTTTTAAATGCACCGATGAAGGATTCAGTTGTAAGATCGCCAACTAATTCCAGGTGAACAGCCTTGGTGGCCATACAAACAAACACAGCAACATAAGCCTTATTAGTTCTTACTCCTCTGCCTTTTGAATCCAAAACTTGGTATGGCCCAGTAAAGTCAACGCCACTGTTTAGAAAAGGTTTGGCTGGAGTTACTCTGACTTTGGGTAAGTCACCCATTAGTTGGTTTTTAGCTGCAGCATTCTGTTTAGAACATATTAAACATTTGCGGATTTTGTTTTTGATCATATGTTTTGCCTTGATTATCCAAAACTTGGTTCTTATGTAGGCTATTGTCATTTCAATTCCTCCATGCAATGTCTTCAGATGAGCATTTTTTACTATTAATAATGATAAATTGCCATGACAGTCTAATATTACTGGATTCTTTGTATCTTCTTCTATATCAGCATGTCGCAATCTACCTCCAACTCTTAGGATATTTTCACTATCCAGGTAGGGTTTCAGTGATTTTAATTTGCTATCTCTCTTTACTTCCTTCTTTTTACGTAAATTCATAATTTCTTCTTGAAACCTTGAAGGCCTTAAGTGCTTCATCTATCTCTTGAGTAGTTATGACTGTTCCTTTGTTAGGCATTTTCTTCCCTTTGAGAAATCTTTTGCAATATGTAATTGAATTTAATAGTTCTTCTAAACTATCATACTGTTGAAATTTATCTTCTAAGGTTTCACTTTCGCTTTCTATTTTCAAATTTATTTGTATAACTTCTCTTCTTTCTAAATTTGTAGTTAGGTTGTTAGGTCTATTAAATATGATTGCTTTCTCTCTAAGCCAACCTGGGCCCTTCCACCATTTCTCATCATCTTTTAATTGCAGAATGTGTTCTCCACGTGATGCAACATCAGCGGGATTGTCGCTTGTTTGTACGTAAAACCAATTAGTTCCTACGTTGTCTAATATTCCAACAACCCGATTTCTAACAAACACTCACCATGCAGCCAGGAAAGAACAATCGTAGAATCGCACCATGCGAATATGTTGTCATCAGGTATTTTCTATCTATAGCTGTCTTTATTTGTTTAAGAAGGCGAGACAACAGCAGAGCTCCGCATAGCTCCAACCTTGGCAGAGAAACTGGTTTAACTGGTGCTACACGAGTCTTAGCAGCTATAATCTGAGTTTGAATTTCTCTGTCTTCATGCTTAGCTCTGACATACGCAACAGCAGCGTAGGCTTTTGTAGAGGCATCACAAAAGCCATGGACCTCTATGTTTGCTGGTGTATCAGTTACTATTCCCAACCATCTTTGTACCTCAATTTCATTAATATGCTGAAGACTGTCTCTTAGTGCATTCCAGTCTTGTCTTATATTTGTATCTACATCATCATCCCAACCAATTCTCTGCAACCATAATTTTTGAATCAGTAGCTTGGTGGGTAGCATAGCTGGAGCTAACCAACCCAATGGATCAAAGAGTCGTTGCACGTCGGCAAGAATTGTATGCTTGGTAACTGTATTGGTCATAGCTGGCAAATTTAAACTGTACTGAAGCACATCCTTACCCATGTTCCAATGGAGGCCTAATGCCGTGATCGTACCATGAATAGTGAGATCTAGACTAACATGCGATGTTCGTTTGGCAGGTTCGAATTGTGACAAAAAGTCAGCGTTGTTTGAACTCCACTTTTGTAAAGTAAACCCTCCTCTCTGCAATATAGCTTCTATATTGAAGTTATACTTCTTTTGGCGCGATGGAGAAAAATGATGAAAGTGAATTTTTACGATGCGCGCGCACACCGACACCTAAATTTTACAGCATGAAGTTAGTTCTAGGTGGTATGAGAGTGAATTTTTACGTAAAAATTCACTCTCATACCTCGTAGAACTAACTTCATGCTGTTAAATTTATATGTAGAATACGTGTTTCGTAAGGGTACAATTAAACAGTGTGAATAAATAAATATTATTTTGGTGTTTTTTTCCATACGCCAAAGAAGTATAACTTCTAACGCGTGTACATAAGTACACACAAGTTTTTTTTTTCTGTGCGTATTGCATCTGCTAGATTATTTTTTGATGCCATTAGATCATCAACATAAAACTCTTCTTTAATCATTTTAGCAGCATCAGGGCTTATACCTCCTTCATCATCAGCAATTTGGTGTAAAGTTCAAACGGCTAAGTATGGAGCAGATGCCGTTCCGAAAGTGACTCGTGTAAGTCGGTAATCTTTTACAGGTTTGCTAGGGTCATCTCTCCACACTATTCTTTGTAGCTCTTTGTCTTCATTGGTCACCAATATCATACGATACATCCGCTGTATGTCGGCCACAAAACATATCTTCTTCATTCGCCATCTCATAATAAGACTTCTCATATCGGTTTGTAGTTGGGGTCCGTCAGAAGTTCGTCATTCAATGAAACATTTTTGTAGCCCTTTTGTGACGCATTGAAAACTATTCGAACCTTTGTAGTTTCTTTGTCTTCTTTTGCTACTGCGTGATGTGGTAAGTAGACACTATCTTTATTTATTTCTTCTTTAGGTATCTCTTCCATGTGGTTCATGTTTATATATTCATCAATAACCTTTTTGTATTCTATTTTTAGTGTGGGATTCCTTTCTAATCTTTTTTCTAATTGATAGAGTCGTTTTACAGCAATATCTCTTGTTCCTCCGTGTATTGACAATAAATTGTTTGTTTTTGTTGGTAGCTTGACGACATATATTCCTTCATTCGTTCGAAAGTGAGGGTTCGGAAGTGGGGTTAGTACCGGTTTAGTTTCACTATCTAACTCCCACATTGTTTTCAACATATTGTCCAACTCCAAACTATGATGCATCACAGTGATTTCATTATTATTTCCTTCTTCGTGTATGTTTCCAAAAAGGATCCACCCTAGGTTGGTATTCTGAGCACATGGGGTACCTGGGGGGCCTTTGATAATATTACTTGTCAAGGTTTGGGCACATACCTCGACACCCAGCAGTAAATCGATTTGCCCTCGCTTATTAAAGCTTGGATCAGCTAAGAGCAGACCTTCTAAATGAGACCAGGTGTTGATTGGAATGGTTTGTGATGGCGATTGTGTTGTAAGGCGCGTGGACATGATGTAGGCCTTCACTCGTAACTTGAAACATTCGTCGTGCCTTGATCGCAGCTTAATATAGGCAGCGTGCTTCACGGCGGTTGTGCTCGAGCCCACCCCAGTTACTGTTGCGTTAGCGGGCATTCTCTTAAGTTTTAGCAGTTGTGCTGCCCTTTCACTGATGAACGTGGCTTGTGAGCCCTGGTCAACTAACGCTCGTAGTATAGTTAGTCGTCCCGACTCATCACTGACTGGCAGTAGTGCTGTTGCCAACAGTGCAGTAAACGCGCTTGTGGAGAAATGAGACGAAAGCTCAACTAGCTCGCTTGCATCTTTTGTTTGGGTTTGTTCTTCAACTTGATGGTGTTTGGCTTGCATATTATCTGCATATGTTGGTGAACCAGAGAATGGTGACGTTTTTGACATATGCGACAGGACATATTTAGCCGACATTTCTGAGCAGTGTGGCCAGGACCCAGACAATTGAAACATAATAGTTTGATCTTTGCATAATTACACCTCTCCGTAGGTTCCATCTTACTAAATTCTTTGCAGTGTGATAACGTGTGATTTTCCTTACACATCACACACAATCTCGGTTTATTCGCGGCTGGTATTGTTGTGGTGTGGACTGTATATTCTTTACATCTTGGTGGTTTCTCTTTTGCAGGTGGGGCAATCAGTTCTAGTGTCCGAAATTTAGTTTGTAGGAACTTCACTAAATCTTCCCATTTAGGTAACTCATCCAGATTGTCTTTGTATGCAAACTCCTCCCAACCTCGGTGTGACTCTGGGTCCAATTTCTGCACAGTCAGAAATATTACAAGTGGATTCCAAGAATCTGTTGATACTTCAATATTTTTCAAACTGTTGAGGCATTCACTAGTTGTATCTAACAATGTTTTTAAATGATTGGCAGTTTGAGAAGGTACTTTCTTCTGCATAAATAATTTTCGCAAAAGAGAATTCACTATGAGCCGCTTATTACCGAATCTTCCTTTTAATAGATCCCAAGCTTGTTCGTAATTACTTTCTGTTACTTGAATATGTTTTAATAATGTTTCTGCTTCTCCAGTGACACTACTCTTTAAATAGTGAAGTTTCTGAACTTTAGGCAGCGTGGCACTATCGTAAACTAATGATGTAAACAGGTCTTTGAATGTGGTCCAATCTTCGTAGGCGCCAGAAAATGTTGGTAACTGGATTCTAGGTAGTTTGACATTACCTTCATAGTAGGTGGCGGTGTTTGTACTGCTAAGTTGCGGCGCACTCACTTTCGTTAATAAATCCTTTAAATCGCCTTGTAAACATAAATACAAGTCTTCAAAAACAAAGTAGTCTTCATTCACAAAATATGGAATTTCGTTCTTCTTTCCCTTTGGTACCACTTTCAAAACATTATGGTGAGCCGTAGTAAACTTCTTCCAATATTCGTCAATGGATTGTAAGCGTGTTTCTATGTATCCTTTAGTTAGCCTTTCTTTTGGGCATTTCTTTAGATTAGTTTGCGCTTTTTGTAGTAATAACGCAACATCTTCCAACTCCGATAGCAATTGCTCCAAAGACGTAGACATAATTTCCACAAAATATCCGCTAAAGTTCACGTAATTACCACGATAAATGCAGTTGTATTATTTGTAAGACAGTTCGTTATTAGTTTTCTATAATAATCTGCACAAATCACTCGTAACACACCAGTTCCTTATCTTAGGAATGCACTCTTTTGTTCTCGGGTCGCTCATTAGACCACCCAGGTAGATTTATAATCCGGTTCGAAATTCGACCGTAAGTTATGGTAATAGGGTTCAGATTTGTTTGTAAGGAAAATCACAACTACGAACAAGTGTTGACTGGATGCTTTATTTCAAACAACTAACTAACTTACATCGATATAATCTTTTTAAAGCAAACATTTCTTGCCACACACACATAGACAAGAACACTTAGGTACATATAAACTAACACGAACAAGGGTAAAAATGGTCCATCTCAATTTCCGGTAAAACTACAAGTCCTATGGAAAGAAAAAGTAGTAGGTAATAAAAGGGTGAATTTCAACAAGTCATTTTTATTTATCATTACGGTGGATTTTTTTGATTTCAATGCTATTTACATATTTTTAGTGATAAATTAAACTTTAGCCTATTTTATAACATTGTGCGTGAGTGGACACCAAATATCATAAAAACTGACATAAATATTTAAGGATGAATTTTTACGAGTCCACTAAAATGAAAAGTGTCTAGCGAAATGATAAAAATGACCACCGAAATGATAGACTGTGCACCGGAATGAAATAAATCCACCGAAATGATACAGCTAAGAACAACCGTGCCGGGCAGCCAGGGTTCCGTACTTTGTTAGTTTTTTATATCCACAAATTTTAGATAAACACTGAGACAGGACAGTACACAGGTATTTTAATATCATTATTGATATACAGATATTACATTTAGTATTACCATAATCATTCTTTGAGGTTACAATATCCCCAAAATATGATATCAATGTAATGTTTATTACGATATGAATGAATTGTTTCTTCACTTATATAACCTTTGGTATTTTTTCTGGTTGTTGTTGGGTGAAAATGTTGGAAAACTTTATCGTAACTGCTGATAACCATACATAAATATTTTTGTATGTTTAATGTGTTTTGAACTAATACTAATTTACTAAATATATTTTCAAAAGTGTTAACGAAGTGCGATTAGGAAGTTTAAAGTTTCTGATTAATATTATGGCTGCATTTGTAAGTTATGTCATTAATTAATTAGTAATACATAATGTCTACCTATTGCACTTAGAGAAAAATGCTAGGTATAATTTAGTTAAATTGGTATCTAGACGAGAATAGTGTTTCTACAGGTATATAAGTAAAACTTATAAAATTAAATCAATTTCAAAACACAATAAATGAATAAGAAACATTATGAACATATCTAAGTAGTAATAGCTTAGTACTTTTAATCCTTTTACATAAACGTATGAAACATAACAGAAGCCAAATTGAGATCACGTTATTCTTAATTTACTACAACAATAGAGAAACGTATATATCTAAAATAAAATAAAATAAAAAAATAAAAAAGGTTTTTATTCACGTAGACTTTAAAAAAGCGCTTGTAAATAGTCAGAACATGTTTGTAGTAATATAGTAAGTAAGTATACATTAGATATTATTTCTAGTAACATAGATATTTAGGTACATCTTGTATGAAAACATTTATAAAATTTATTTTATTACAGAAATGATATTTAGCTAGCTCGTATCAAGTTATTGTCAAGAGATTATGTTTAATTATCTAGTTTAAGTCTAATATTTTTACTACATATTGTCAATGGTTCTGTCTATATTAAAGGTATTATTATTATGACGGACCTTGTGTTAATAACGACGGTCGCGCTTTAATGCTACCACCGGATCCAATGCGCCCCAACTGAGAAGACCCAGCGAAACAAACTCAGTGGGTTCATCTACTACCGGTTTCAACACGACCCAGTTGAGACGGTCCGGCGAAACATACTCAAGCGGGCATGAACACGGGGTTTGGTCCAATTAGAGTAATTATTTAGTAGGCAAACACAATATATGCTCGATCGGTTGTCTGAATGCTTATTATTTTAGATTATATTTAGGTATACAAAAGAAAAACTTCGAAACAATAACATTATTCATTTTGAGACAGAGTCAATAATTTTAAATTAAGTATATGATAGCAAAACCAAAAGTTTTGTTCCACATAATTACTTATACATAACTGCGAAAATATGTAGCTTAAAAAGATTGATTTTTCATCATGTTACTTTAAATCACACAATAATTTCTCAAATTCACTAATCAGCTTCTTTTTATGAGTGGAAATATAGGTTTTTAATTTATTTATGTACCTACTTAACAAGTCTTCTTTAATTATTAGACCACAAGACGTCTTTACTATAATTATTATAAACATCAGTCTTTTTTAGTTAGTTTAATTATAGATTTATATGTTATATCTTGTAAAATTTAGAAATTATATAAAACTAGCCGTGCCCGCGGTTTTACTCGCGTTAAATATTATAAATTATCACAGCTCCTCCCCTGTAGGTGATAGCGTGATAATATGTAGCCTATATGTTGACCCGACCTCTTAGTAATATTCGTTCAAAATTTTAAGTAAATCCATGCAGTACTTTTTGAGTTTAGCCCGGACATACATACAGACAAACAGACAAAAATTCTAAATACTATATTTTTGGTTTCGATATCGATTGTAGATCACGCCGCAAGTATCGTTTTAAAAAATATTTAATGTTCAGTTTTGACTTTCCTAATACTATTTTAATATATGTATAGATATTATTTACTCATAATAAATGATATAAAAATAAAGGTAAGTAACTTACTTAAAATGAAGGTAAACCCTCGAAATTATTATTTTGTAGACAATTAGTAGGTATAAGGTGGTGACTCACACACTCATCACATTATCGTTGAGCCGAACAAATGTGTATGTAAAGTAAGTATATACATGTACTTACTACATAAGTATGTGTATACATTATACATCGTAAACACAAATATTACACAACAAATACACCCGAATAATCAAATCTACAATCTAGGTAAAATTACATTACAAAACTATGACCTTGTATTTGACACAAGGATCTCTAAAACTATATGGTTTTATCATTTCGGAGATACATTTCATTCCGGTGGACTATAATTGGTATAACAGTCCACCGAATCCACTGAAATGATAACACTGAGATGATAAAATACAGGTTAGTTCTACATTTAACTCCGAATTAAATTTATTAAAAATATATGAACACTACTCAAACAAAACAGTACTTACGGCGAATTTAATACATAATTTTGAAACAAATTAAACGAATCTAGCACGAGTTATAACAGCCACCGAAATGAAACCGAAATGAAACAATTTTTGTCCCCATATCACTGAAATGATAAACTTACTTTTTTGGTGGAAAACCGCAAGACATTGTGATCAGTGCGTTCACGCCGAGATCTTGAGCCGGACGGATCCGAAGTGAGGAAATTTGACACAGGCCTAATAACGCAATCTTGACGGGGTTATTCTACTAAAACTTACTGTCCTCTGAAATGATAACTTTTTTCCGGACAAAAGTTGACTGACTGTCAAATCCATGAGAAAGAAGATAAACCAACAAAGAAAGTTTTATTTGGTCGAAAATATTATAATTTAATGATATCAAAATCGATTTAAATCCATATTACGAATGTATTTACAGGGGAAGGTATTTTATGAGAGGAATTGGGTTCAGGACAGGCCACCGTGATGATAAAATAACACTTTGTAATTTTTTTTTTCGGTCTATTAGTGGGTAGAAATGAATGATTTTTTTTGCCGAGTAGAGAAGTACATTCACTATTTAGAAAAAATGTGTAAAATTAAAAATCGGCACATTGCACTACCGTTCTCAGGTATGCCGTTTATTTTTTTGGGTTGGGCAATTCACCCAAAAGCTCTTTATTATTACACTCTTTTCACATAACCTCAAAATGTATGTGACAAATTCAAATAACGAAGTTTTTGGTTTTTTATTTTTATCTTATACAAAAATTTGAACTATAGAAAATTCTCTCGTCAAAATAATAGCTTTTTAATATAGTCTCATTTGTTTGCTTGTTGACGGGGTTGTTTGTAGAAGAATCTCTTCTTTCTGATAATGTAAAAATAAAATATATATTACTATGGTAACTCTTCTCATAAAATGAAAAGAAAGGGAAAACATCCATTCCAATTTTTTTAATCATTGTGTATAATTTATTTATTCTGACTTCCCAACATTAAAATTTGTTCACACTATTCCATCTACTTAAAAATACTTATATAAAATTAAACAAAAAGCAACAATTAATTACAGGCAAATACAACATTGTATTATTGCAACGTTGTACTGCATCTTTCATACTTCCATACTGGACTGGAAGCGGCAGAAAAACTTCGAATTCCCCAGTAGCCTTACTCCTACTAGGCTGGTGGTAAAAGTCCACCAAAGGTAGGAATGTCATCGGCATCTGACCAACAACCAGAAAAGGAAAATTCGAAATAAACCCTATACCAACCCGTCTGGCCAGCGTGGTATAGTAGGCCAAACACCTCCAACACCCAAATGATAAGGCACCCAAAACAAAGGCCCCCAGTTCCCGGTCGTCCCACTGTCCGCAGCCACGGTAGCGGTCGCGGTAACAGCGGGGCAGGGGGTGCGAAGAATCTCCGGGCTACGGAAAAAGCTACCCAAAACATCTGACCCTGGCAACGTATAATGGACGCTCTCTACGGCTGGACCAACACCTCACCGAACTCGAGGTAGAACTAGGTCGCATAAACTGGCACATATTGGGGTTATCTGAAGTCCGAAGACAGGGCGAGGACACGATAACCCTTGAGTCAGGCCACCTGTTCTACTTTCGGGAAGGTGATCGGCCTTCTCAGGGCGGTGTTGGTTTCCTAGTCAACAAAGCTCTCACTAGCAACGTTGTAGAAGTCAGTAGTGTGTCGACATGGGTAGCGTACCTCATAATTAAAATCACCTACAGGTACACCCTGAAGGTGGTACAGGTATATGCGCCGACCTCGACATACTGCGACGAAATAGCCGAAGCCATGTACGAAGACATAGCCAAGGCATTACATGGTACCACCAAGGCTCACTACAACGTTGTTATGGGGGACTTCAATGCCAAAGTGGGAGTACAAGAACGCGGCGAAACGGTAATCAGATCCCACGGCGTGGGGCGCCGAAACCACAGGGGGCAAATGCTAATCAACTTTCTGGAGTCACAGAGGCTCTTCTTAATGAACTCGTTCTTTAAGAAGAAGCCTCATAGAAAGTGGACATGGCGAAGCCCCGACACTGTGACGAGGAACGAGATAGACTTCATCATGACTGACAAAAGGTCTATATTTAGAGACGCCTCCGTGATCAACAGGTTTAATACCGGCAGCGATCACCGACTTGTTCGAGGCGCTCTTAATATGGACTTCAGGGCTGAAAGGAGTCGCATGATGAAGTCTACTCTCAGACCTACTGCGCCTCAATTAGCTTTAGGGTCCGAAAAGTTCCAACTTGAGCTTCAAAACCGTTTCGACCTACTGGAAACCGAAGGCAATGTTGACGAGAAAACCGACACAGTGGTCAAAACGCTACAGGATGTGTCTCGAAGGGTGTTTCCCGGAAAAAGCGGTAACAGAGAGTCTAAACTCTCGCTCGTGACTCTCGAACTTATGAGGCAGAGACGGGAAATGTCATCCACGCAGGCGTATTCGCCGGATGGGAGAAACCTCAACCGGAAGATCCGGAAGCTGGTGCGACGTGACCTCCGATGTTCCAACACCCGCGCCATCGCCGCTGCGATTGAACAGAACAGAGGCACCAAAGTTTTTGCTCGCCAGCTAGGTAGATCTCATCTGACGAAACTTAAAACTGCGGATGGCAAAAACGTGACCTCCAAGTTCGAGATACTCGAGGAAATTGAGAGTTTCTACAAAGACCTGTACGCATCATGGACGACTAAACCCACGAGGCCCAGCGCTGACGACCACAGAGCCCCACTCACACGCCATTACACGGAAGACATCCCTAATGTCAACCAGGACGAGGTCAGAGTGGCTCTCGAGCAGCTTAGGAACAACAAGTCGCCAGGTGATGACGGAATCACCACTGAGCTCCTGAAGGCAGGCGGGATTCCAATCCTGAAAGAGCTAGCGAGTCTCTTTAATTCCGTCATTCACCAGGGCTTAACACCTCAAGCATGGAGCGGGAGTGCGGTGGTTCTGTTCTTCAAAAAAGGTGACAAAACCTTTCTGAAGAACTACAGACCCATCTCACTGCTGAGCCACGTTTACAAGTTGTTCTCGAGAGTACTCACAAACCGCCTCGCCAGAAGACTTGACGAGTTCCAGCCTCCGGAACAAGCCGGATTTCGAAAAGGCTACAGCACCGTAGACCACATCCATACTGTTCGGCAGATTGTACAGAAGACTGAAGAGTACAATCAGCCGCTGTGTATGGCCTTCGTGGATTACGAGAAAGCCTTCGACTCCATCGAAACCTGGGCGGTTTTGGATGCTCTGCAGCGATGTCGCATCGATTGGCGCTATATCGAGGTGCTGAGATGTCTGTATGATACCGCCACAATGACCGTCCAGGTCCAGGACCAAAAGACCAGCCCGATCGAGCTGCGGGGGGTGAGACAGGGGGATGTAATATCCCCTAAGCTCTTCACCAACGCGCTCGAAGACGTCTTCAAGACGCTGGACTGGACTGGACGGGGCATTAACATCAACGGCGAATACATCTCACACCTTCGGTTCGCCGATGATATCGTCATCGTTGCAGAGTCACTGGAACAGTTAAGCGAAATGCTGCAAAGCCTAAATGGAGCATCTCGAGGTGTCGGTCTCGGCATGAACTTGGATAAAACCAAGATCATGTTCAATGAACATGTCACGCCGGGACCAATCTACGTCGATGGTCGATCGCAGGATCCAGTTGGGTTGGGCAGCATTTGGCAAACTACGTCATGTCTTCTCCTCGCCTTTACCGCAATGTCTGAAGTCTAAAGTCTACAACCAATGCGTCCTACCTGTTATGACCTACGGTGCTGAGACGTGGACACTCACAGTGGGACTAGTCCATAAATTGAAAGTCGCACAGCGAGCTATGGAGCGGGCTATGCTCGGCGTCTCTTTGAAGGATAAAATTCGTAACGAAGTAATCCGGCAAAGAACCAAAGTTACCGACATAGCTCGCAGACTCAGCAAGCTGAAGTGGCAATGGGCTGGTCACATCTGCAGAAGGACCGACGGCCGATGGAGCAAACGTGTTCTAGAGTGGAGACCGCGACTTGGTAAGCGTAAGGTAGGACGGCCCCCAGCTAGGTGGACCGACGACCTCAAAAGGGTCGCTGGGACAGACTGGATGCGGAATGGCGCGTGTTAGGAGAGGCTTATGTCCAGCAGTGGACTGCGATAAGCTGATTGATTGATTGATTGATTGATTGACTGCATCTTTAATTAAAACTAAATTATGAGTTGAAACTGTTGTGTAGTAATAAGTAGGTATGTGTCAATTTATATTTTTGATTGTAAAACTATTGAGGATAATCATAATAAAAGCAGTCTTGATCGAACTCGTGTTTCATTCACAACATGGCGACAGCGGTGTCGCTAAATTTCGGATTTAAACCTGTTAAGTCGTGATTTTGTGAGCAAAATATTAAAATAAATCTTTGTCCAAGTTTTATTTACCGTTTGTGATAATGGAACATGCCCGTCCGCCGGCGGAATTGTCTCTTGAAGGTGGGCCGGCGAGTCGCGCGGAATCATGGCGGAAATGGCACAAACAGTTTTGTGTATTTCTAAAAGCATCGGGTGTATATAAAGAGCCTTCGGACGTGAAAGCTAGTTTATTAGTCAATTTGATCGGACAAGAGGGCTATGACGTCTACACTACTTTCAAGTACGCCGTGAACGAAGACAAGGATTGTTTCGACTTGCTTGCTTATCGTATGGGTAGTGGTAACCCTAGTGTCAGAGTTGTTCAAGCCGCCCAGTAGGCCTCTGACATGGCTTAACGACTGTCGTCTAAGGACTACAACCGGGACCGACAGCTTAACGTGCCCTACGAAGCACGGAGACGCTCAGAAATTAAACCACTTTGGCGGTCACCCATCTATGGACTGACCGCGAGCCTAGTTGCTTAACCTCGCCGATCGCTTACGGACCGGTGAGAGCATCTAGCTATGAGCGACTTACTAGTGAAAAAGTTTAACGAACATTTCGGTACAAAACAGAATACGACTTTGGCTCGATATAAATTTTTCACTAGAAATAAGGAGCAAGGCGAATCTATCGATGATTATGTGACCGCTCTGAAGTTGCTCTCATACCACTGCGAGTTCGAGGATCTCGAGGAAGGTTTGGTGCGAGACAGGATTGTGTGCGGAGTTCGGGACGGCATGTTACGAGATCGGTTGCTGAGTGCCGATGATCTTACTTTGGACCGTGCTGTGAAGATTTATCAGGCCAACGAGATGTCTACAGAGGAACAGCGCCAAATCGAGAAAAGACAGTGGCGAGGGCACGTCAACGATGGCTATAGACACGATGTACGTGCGGAGCGGCTGGCGTGCGGGCTCGCGTGGCGGCGCGGGTGCCAGCGCGGCCGGCGGCAGCAGCGGCGTCGGGAGGGCGCGTGTCCGCGGCCGTGCGCAGCCGCCGTGGCGCGGCTCGGCGCAGCGCGCTGATAGTACAATAAAGAATCAGTGCTTCGCGTGTGTAAGCGTTAAATGTGATGGCATTCGGTGCCCGGCAAAAAGTGCGATATGTTTTTGGTGTAATGAGTGGGGCCATTTCAGGAAAGCGTGTCCAAAACTAAAACGTCGCGTGTTTCAAATCGACGCGAAATCGATCGCCCGGGAGATGACGGTGAGGAACTGTATCTATTATATTTCTACGATATCGGAGGATCGGAGCAGCGAGAACTCTAAATGGTATGAGACTTTGATTTTATCACACAACGGGGCTAAAGTAGTATTTAAGCTAGATTCAGGTTCTGATCTTAATGTTATGTCATTAAAAACATATAAGTCGATCGGTCTTTCCTGTAATGCTTTAAACGTAAATACTACGAGAGCACAGTCGTTCTGTGGTAATTATATTCCAATTATAGGATCTGTGATTATAGACTGGATGTATAAAGACATACCGTATAAACTTAATTTTGTAATAGCCGATTTCGATTGTCAAAGTGTATTGGGTGAGTTTGCCTGTGAAAATATGGGTATGATCCAGCGGGTGTTTTCTTTAAATATTGATATATACGATGACTTATTCAGGGGCTTAGGCAAGTTACCTGGTAAATACCATATAGTCACGGAAAACAATGCCCAGCCGGCAGTCTGCCCGGTTAGAAAGATTCCTATAGGCGTACGCGATAAATTACAGTGCGAGTTAAATCGTATGGTAAAGATGGGTGTGATTAGGAAGGTTTCGCATCCGACCCCGTGGGTGAACGCGATCGTGGTGGCCGCCAAGAAGGACGGCAGCATGCGCGTGTGCCTCGACCCGCGGCCGCTGAATCGCGTCGTGCGGCGCGCGCATTACCCGCTGCCGACGCTTACTGAGATCGCCACTAAGTTGGAGGGCGCACATGTCTTTAGTAAGTTAGATGCACGCTCTGGATTCTGGATGGTTGAGTTGGACGACGCCAGCGCCGATCTGTGTACCTTCGGAACTCCGTTCGGTAGATATCAATATTTAAGATTGCCGTACGGAATTAATTGCGCATCGGAAGTATTTCACTCTAAGGTCCGTCAACTATTAGAGAACCTTGAAGGGGTCGATTAATTCGTTGACGACATTATAGTCTGGGGGTCTGATAGAGCCCAACACGATGAGCGTCTTAGGAAATTATTAGATAGGGCGCATGAGGTAGGTATTAAATTTAACAAGGAGAAGTGTGAATTCCAAGTCAGTCAAGTGTGTTACCTAGGTCACACTTTCAGTGCACGGGGCATGTCGATTGATAAAAATAAAACTAAAGCCATCGAAAATATGCCAATACCCGTCGTTCGACCGTCACTAGAACGATTTCTAGGAATGATTAGTTATCTATCAAAGTTTTTACCCAATTATTCTGAAATGGCAAGCCCGTTACGTAATCTTTTAAAGAAAGATGTCGCATGGGTATGGCACGAGGTGCATGATGATGCGGTGCGCAGGTTGAAAGCGAGCGTGTGCAGCGCGCCCGTGCTGGCGCTGTACTCGGCGCGAGAGCCCGTGTTGATTTCGGTGGACGCTAGTTCACGTGCGCTCGGTGCCGTAATTCTCCAGGGGGGACGCCCAGTCGAGTTTGCTTCTGCGACCCTTACCGCGGCACAGTGTAGGTATGCACAGATAGAAAAATAACTATTGGCCATCGTTTTTGCCTTGGAACGTTTCCACCAGTATGTGTACGGCCGGCATGACGTCACCGTAGAATCGGATCATAAGCCGCTTGAGGCAATTTTTAAGAAGTCCCTCGATTCAACACCGGCGCGCCTTCAGCGTATGATGCTACGTATACAATGTTACAATTTTAATGTCGTATATAAACCAGGAAAATATTTATTTTTAGCTGATGGATTGTCGCGTGCGCCGTTGTCGGTATTGATGTCAGAAAAAGTATCGGACGAAATAGAAGAACAGTTTTGCTTCCTTATTGAAAACTTAAGGTTTAGCAACTCTAAGATACAGATGATTAAAGAGGCTTTGAAAAATGATAAAAAATGTCAGTTGATAATTCAATATATTCGGGATGGGTGGCCGGTAAATAAATATGAATTAGACGAACGTGTGCGCGGATTGTGGTCATTTAAAGACTGTTTTGAATACGTGGATGGCATTATTTTTAAAGATAATTTGGTATTTATTCTTCAATTTGTTCGTAAGAAATGTTGAACAGGTTACATGATGGACACATGGGTATCGACCGGTGTAAGCGACATGCACGTGAGGTGATGTTCTGGCCGGGAATGTCACGTGACGTGGAGGCGATGGTGCGCCGCTGCACCGCGTGCGCCGCGCGCGCTCACCGCCCCGCCCGTGAGCTGCTTTTGCCACATAAAATACCCAATTTACCTTGGCATAAGGTTGGTTCTGATATTTTCCAGCATGCTGATAAATATTTTCTTATAATGGTCGATTATTTTTCTAATTTGATTGAAGTAAGTCCCATATCGACAAGCTTAAGCCCAGTCGGAACAATGACGTCGACTACGCGAACATACTGAATAAGCAACAAGCTGTCAAAATGTACTACGATAGACGATCCAGACTGCTTCCCGCACTGCAGCCGGGGCAACCTGTCCTCATGGCAGATGAGGACAAACGTAAATTCATGAGAGTAGAAGGACGCGCTGCTCAACCACGATCTTATTTCGTGACTGACCAGTCGGGCAGGCGTTACAGGCGAAATAGACGACACTTGATAAGGCTTGATAGCACAAACGCCAAGGCTCAGGTAAGTCCATCTATTGGGGTGATGAGTGATGATGAACTGTGGCTTAGCCCGAAAATCGAATGCAATTTCGCCACTCCCGACGATAGCATCATATCCGCGGGTGTCAGAAGGTCGTTATCAGCTGAGCGTGCCTCACGTGTCTCACCTGGAGCCTTAATAAAACCGCGCAGACTGGCAGCGTTAAAGGCACGTAAAAACCTAAACAATATATTTAAAAGTAATCGGTATAAACCATATCATAACAAACCATAGGTACCGACTTTAAAATGTAACTGGATAATGCCCACATGTCACAGTATTAATAATAATTGAAAGTTAGTTGTATATACAAGTAATTATAACTAAATACTTTATTACACTACAAATAAAAATTGTTTTGCGAAATAATTACTTATACAGTGTGTCAATATTTGATTATGTTTTGTTATGTTTTAATCATTTATTTTTCTAATTATTATTATGCTATGAATCCTAATAATATTTTATTCCTATTTGTTATGGACCAATAACTGTACGAATCTTTGCGTCAGTACCTACCTATGTCATTATTATCTAAGATTATCAGAAACTAAGAAATTTCAACAAAAAAATTTAATTAGGGAAAATAAATAATATTACTGAGTTTTGGTTCCGTAATATTTCAAGAGATAATAGAGATAGCGTGGAGATCACTAGAAAACCCAGCCATTTAATAAAATTTACACTTTAATTACGTGAAAAACGTAAGATTCCATGTAACATTGATTGACACAAAAAAGTTGCAAAAAATTGAAAGAAACATGCGAAAATAGTGGTTCTCAATATTAAGGATGGGATTTAATGTTGATTTTAACTATAAAAATGTGACTGCTTAAATTTTTTTTAATAAAATGTTGATTTATTAATTCTTATTACATTTTGTCATAGATATTCTCATAATTTAGATTTATATACTTTATTCTGATTACTTCAATCATTATAATATTTTTAAATTCATTAATCTTGTTATTTATAAAAATTATCTTGAATTCAAGCCTATCCATTACTTTTTGTCTCTTTGATGGCATTTCGTCATCGTTAGATTCGACAAATCTTACTGATTCCAGTAGATCTTCGAAAGCTTCAAGATCATCACCTTCTTCGTCTTCAATATTATATGTAGTCTGTGTTAGTACTTCCTCCAAAATTTCGTCTGTATACTAGTATCACTAACTTCCTCGTAGGTTTTTCTTGAGGTTATGTGGAAAAAGTGTAAATACATAAGTTGTAGATCTTTTTATTTTCTACAACTTTGTAATTTAATATTTTTACATGGGACTTGTAGTTTTGTCGAAAATTGAGAAAACCCGTTTTAAACCCTTAAAAAATCACCCCCTCCACTCCCCGAATTCAAATCCCTTGTAAAATATTTTTTCTTTCATTTTGTTATATTTTCTTCCCTTTTCAATATTAAATATACTATAATTATTTTTTTCAGTTTTTACTATTTTCAAAGGCTTCAGCCCTGGTTTTAACTGATTGGGTTATAACTCGCTATAAAAACACCATCACTGACCACTTGTTAGCAGATTATAACCTAATTCATCATCAACATTCTTCATAATATAATAATCATGACAGCCAAAAATGGCACTAAACTCCACATAGGCCTTTCCCAAAGATCTCCACAGTTGCCACTCCAGTAGGTTCGAAGTGCTCATAAGATCATCGGTCCATTCTGTAGGTGGCCTGCCAACGCTGCCTATTCCGATTCGTGGTCGCCATTCGAGAATCTTTGTGCCTCAGTGACCGTCAGCTCTTCAAGCAATGGCCTAGCCCACTGCCACTTTAGCTTGGTAATTTTTCGGACTATACCAAAGTAATCACAATAAATGGCCTGCAGGTTTCAACATTCCTAACTCGTTCTCGCAAGAAAACTCCGAGCATACTCCACTCCATTGTTCTTTGGGTGACCATGAGCTTTCTTATGAGGCCCTTAGTGTTCTATCACCACTATGGGCCTCAAAATATTCTTAATTTTTTTTTAATTATTATAATCATGATGTTGAAGTAAAGTTGTAAAAAATATGCATCTGTCATAAAATAAAATTGAAAAAAAGACCTTTTAATAATTAATTAATTAATTTAAAAACCTGTTTTTATTACTTACTTGTTAATAAAATTAACTAAAAAGTTAAAAATAATTTAAACCTGATTGTAACCTTTAACGATAATTACCCTTCTTTGTCTACGTCACAACAATCCCATATCGTACATAACTAATTATATATTTTATAAAACCCAAAACCACCACACCTTGTATGTAATCTTCACGTTTTATTAAAGACACAATTTTTATTAAATTATAGCGTGTTACATTGCTGTGTTGTTTAATTACCGAGTTCCTATGGCTATCTTCCAGCTCCATCATCAGACCCTGGTTATCATCTAGCACCAAAGTAAGACGTCAAGACAGATGAAATGAGTCCTAACTTGATGGGGTTGTGTCGTTTAACTACAGAGTTCCTATGGCCACCTTCCGTCACATCATGAGATCAGCTCCATGTCCTAATAGTTTTGAATTATCAACAAATTGACACATTCATGTAAAAGCTCAGCTCAATCGGTAACGGGGAAGTGGATCGATTTTAACTTGTAAGATGCACAAGACAGACACCGGGATAGGGGAAACTAAATAAAAGCTTGTAAAATTCATCAAAACTTTGCTATTGTTTACGTTTAGAATTTGTATGGAAAATGTGTTTTGGACACATTGCACCTATCTACAGCTCCTATGTAGAGCTCATAATGGGTTTGAGGAAATGAAACAGTGAGTTTTTGTTTATTTAGCTAATGTAGATATGGAAAAGAACAGCTAAATAATCTGAGATAGTAACAAAAATAGACACGGACAGTGCATTATACGTCCACGTTTTAAATAACTGATTGCATAGAGAGCAAAGGTTGTACACAATGATTTGCAAGTCAGTGATGTTGACAAGATGATTTTTATTTTTTCTGAAGTAAATGATAACATTTAAAAAATATAGGTACAGATGAACTGAGCGTCTTAATATAAAGTTCCACATATTGAGTCGTACTGACACGCTAAAATTTGTTTATTATATACGCATTAATGTTCTTTTTTTATTTCATCATCATTTCATCTTCAACATTTTTCTTTCTGTGTTAAATTTTTAAATACTGCTTAGAAATGGGCACGATTATCATAGCAGGAAATCACTATTTCTATGAAACTTGCGGCTTAGATCTGCTCCCTCGTTCTGCTAATCTGTACTGGACTGGGCATATCCACAGAATGTCTTGCCAATGAAGTCAAATACTTTGTGGTACACTTCGGCAGATATACCGAGATTAACTAAGTGCCTTTAAAAAGGATTTCCCTCCAATGCTACAAGAAAAAAAATAAAAAAATATTGTGAGATGCAACATGTGTTGACACAACCCTTACGTCCCTCCTCCAACCCTCTTACCCTTACGTCGGGATGTGCGGGCGCTGCTGCTGCTTTAGCGGAAACACACCAATTTGGGTGCTAATTATGTTTTTGAGTGGCTTGGGGTAGAAACGTCGGGACCATGGAGTTCAAACGCAGATATAGTTTTACGCAAAATCGCTAAAAGATTAATCGAAGCTTCCCATGATCGATGGCTGATCTGTTCTAAGGTCAGAGGATAGGCATTGCCATCAAGCGTGTCATTGCGGCTAGCCTTTTGGGCACATTACCCATGTGCGATTCGGAGGGATTCTTCGACGCCTATTAGGAAAAATAGGGTTTCTGTAGTTATACTTATCTATTTTTTATTTTCGATAGCTTAGATTCTAATTCTACAAAGTTATTTAGACAAGTATAAGTTGAAACTTGTAGATTGTGTTATTTTTTTTAAGATTTGTTATTTCCCCCGCAATATGGGGATTTAGGATTCTAGTGCAAGCATAAACGATTATTATTATTATAAACATTGACGGAAAACTTACCTGAGAAAGCCAAAATAAAACACACAGTGATTAACAATAACAACATTTGCTTACACATTTTGCACTGGGTTCAAAAAAAGGTACTCAAAACCTATATCCGTGCTATCGTGCACAACTCCTCTTATAGTTTAATCGTGAGATGTAACAATATGGATTCTTCGTTAATTACTAATTATTACGAGACATTGTTTATATTTGTCAACCAATGAGGGCGATACACCTATCTGTGGTTTTTTGAAGTGACAACAGAGTATGATAAGCGTAGTAGCAAAGTCATGGTATTATAATTAAGATTATCTTCTCATTTATTTACTTGGAATAATTAACTAAGATAAACAAGCAAGCGGTTTAAATTGTAGTTACAAAATTAAATATGAAAGCACTCGGC
This sequence comes from Pseudoips prasinana, assembly GCA_951640165.1. Classification (NCBI taxonomy): domain Eukaryota; kingdom Metazoa; phylum Arthropoda; class Insecta; order Lepidoptera; family Nolidae; genus Pseudoips; species Pseudoips prasinana. The sequence continues at coordinate 32,442,461 of OX621255.1, forward strand.
CTCATGTCTAACTGGTTCTTGCCAAATAATATTTTATATAATTCAGGAAAACCTAAATGCAACCAATCTCATTACCAAATGTGACTCACACTATACCAAGTTGCACTTGAAGAGGAAATATTATATTTAGTTCCATCGACCGTATTATTGGGATTAGTACTAGACTCAAAATAGCAATGGGATTCTTGCATAAAAAATTAACATTTTAATTAAGATCGGCTTCTTATGTTGTTTGAGAGGTTTTCAAAATTTTCGGGCTTCAAACTCTAGTACCAAAAACAATTTAGGGGTATACAGGGTGGCCGAGGAGTTGATGGTTTCAAACGTAAAATTTAGATATTTTATGATGAGGAGAATCACCCCTATGTATGTTCTACGATTTTGCGTTTTTTTGATACTTTGAAAATTTATGAGTCCTGAGCTCAAACCTTAATTTTGAACTTTCGAATAAATTCTAAGTCAGTGTTAGGTTATACTATGCTAATTAGTTATCACAAAAAAACTGAACCAGAAATGTTCAACAGCACGAGAAAAAAATCGAAAACTGATTTTTGGTGAAAATTACGGAAAAAGACATAAAAAAAATTCTATCTCGAAATTTACGCAAAATCGTAGAACATACATGGGGGTGATTCGGATACTCCTCTACATAAAGTATCTAAATTTTGCGTTTGAAACCATCAACTCCTCGGCCTGTCTGTATAAGCGGAATGTTACAGCAGATTCAGTTTAGTGTTAATTGATGTGAAAGCGAAGGCGAATTAAGAAGAAGAAATCTAAGTGGAAAACTGAACAAGTGCAAGTGACAGTATACAGTGCCAAGTGTTCGCTACACAGTGGAAGTGTGCCTTTGTGTGTGACTTTAACTTTGGCAGTGCTCGTCACGGGAACTCTAAAGTGCGCTCCGTGTAGTAAGCGCACGGTCGGGAAAGAAAAAAATTGACGATTCCAAACAAATGTAATATTTTAACGGAATAAATGACTTTTGAGTTTAAGTTTGAGTTTGAGTTTGTGGACTTGAACTAGTCGCCGGGACTCTAAGAACGTGTGTGTTCCGTGTTGCAGTGGTGAAACAACTGTCACTGTCGACGCCAATTCAAGTTCCAGTGCAAACACTAGATTCTTTTCCAATCCCCTGACCCACCGCTCGCCACACTATTAATACTCTGTTTAGTGCGGTAGAATACACACAAGGAGGAAAAATCTCTCCTCAGACTGAGACAGGATGCCCAACCTGGTGAGCCGGTGCTGTTGCCACCTGAAAATTGGTTAGTAGCATTACTAATTAGTCAGACTTTTCAATTATTCAACATTGCGTCACCCGATCGTGAAAGGACATCAATTAGTTCGGTTAAGTGGTGAAACTGTTACACCTTGATACATCCACCAGTAAATATAATTTTTAATTAATTTATTTATTTCTTATCAAGTTTCAGCCATCATCCTTGAAATGTAGTTGTTTAGGAACTTTGCCCGTTGGCTGTCAAGAATATATTAGCAGTGTAGCAGTACGTGTGCCGGTGATTCTTTAGATTCAACGGATCCTCTGCACTAGACGTCGTCTGTGACGCCAATCTTGAAAAGGAGTTGGTTGAGTGCAGTGTCCGGCGATTGTGATATAACAATGCGTAGATCCTTTATGTTCTGATGTAGTAGACTGCGCGATATGCGTTTGTTCAGAGATCGTAGAATTTCTTTTGTCTCTCTGTATGATTCTAGATCCATCCACTCGTTATCATGTTGCTGCGTGGTTTTTTTCCATGATCGTCGTTTCCGAGCCCTTTATTGCCAGCTTGTCCACAGTGTCATTAGTCTATTGCACAATGGCACTCCATGTTGAGACCACTGTTGAAGTTGTTGCTCTTTAAAGCTTGGAGTACAGAAGCACTGTCTGAGATAATACGTATGGATTTGCCACGCACCATTCTAAACTTGACTGCTGTTGCAGCTCTAATTATTCCCATGCATTCCGCTTGGAAAATACAGTTTAGGCTTCCCAGAGTAGTTGATATATTGATGTTTAGGTTACTGGAGAAGACGTGCGGCATCCGCCCCCATGTGCGTTAAGCGCGTGCGGAGCGAGTGTTTATTGGATTCGAATATATACAATCCATTCGATGCCCCAGTATCTTAAGAAAATTAATTTATTATTCCATTAAAGGAATAGACATTTCGATATTACTTAATTTTTATCTCAAGTTATATTATATAATAAATTCTTTGTTTCTATTATAGTTGCATTTATTTATATTACACTATTTTATATGATTCATGATTGCACATTGTTAGAACGTTGATTCAAAACAGTGGTAAGGTTTAAAATAAGGCCACAAGTTAGGTAATAAAAATGTTATGAGCAGGTATTCAACCTTCGCTGGTTCGTACATCTATGGTGCGGAAGTATGTCTCCACAGCTTCGGCGCTTCGCTTCGCCGCTGTAACTTCGTGTTCACAAACGAAGCGCAACTTCGTATCGCAGCCGACGCCGACGAGGGTCCCGTTGTAGGCCATTGCGCCGCACTCTTCACTCGGCTCTCCTCCTCCCCAAACTGAGTAGCCACTTTCTTCTAACGTAGCACCTGTTAAACAAATGGTATCAATTATTAGCTATATGAGCTATGAAATTATATTATAAATAGAGAAGATTTGATGGTTTGTGTGGTTCTAGGATTATTTTTAATGGAAGGAATTAAAATAGCTTAACAGATTTCATAATTTTTTTAGTTTTTTTTTTCTTGAGTAAGCTATCTTATAACAGTGTATCTTATCCTCCCTACAAACTTAGCAATAAAAACAAAGTCAAACTCGTATGGGTACCAGACCATACAGGAATAGAAGGCAACCAAAAAGCAGATGCACTAGTAAGGAAGTGGTCTGAAATTCAGTTCAGTAGACCAGAACCGTGTGTGGAGATTCCTCCAAACATAATTGGAGCAATCCTTAATAAGGAATCCATAGCTAAACACAACAAAAGGTGGACCAAAATCAAGGAACAAAAAAACTCCAAACAACTCATAAAAGGAGCTGGTCCAAAAACCTTTGTAAAACAGCAGAAATCAGCAGTATTTACGGACCACTACGGCACCAACTATCACCTACACAAACTGGGACTGTAGAATAGCCCAATCTTCAGGACCTGTGGGGAAGAAAATGAAACAATGCTGCATATAATATGTAAATGCGATGCTGGCATGTCCAGAACCAGGAGACTACAAGGATCTACCGCTAACAAGCGTACTGAATTATGTGCAAACTTCATTCAGGGATCTAGGGATCGAGTAAAAACTGATGGGGGTTAGTACAAAAGACCCTGAAGGAAGAAGTGCTGTATGCAAGTACACCCCAAGACAAGAACAGACAAGACATGTATTAGGTATATCAGTTATCTGGTTTCCATAACACAAGCTATGCTTAGTTTGGGCTCAGGTGGACGAGTATGAATAATGTCCCAGGATATTATTATTTTAACTTTTCTTTGTATATGAGAGAAAATAGAATATATTTCCGATCGGATAAAAAAAATCTCTCCTCTTCATCCTACTTATGTATATATTTATGTATATGTAGATTATGCATACTATTGGTTATTATGCCTTATTATTGGTTTTTGTGTATTTTCGTTTGTAGTTTATTTAATGATATTGTAAACCTACGCACATGCCTATTGCACTTTAATATCTCCACTCGCGGGTCTGCTGGATATTTTTTTTTTTGAAATAAGCAGCCTCCGTGTACTACCTACCTGTTTCTTTCTCATTTAATTTGCTTTGCTATTTTTTTATTTAATTAATTGGCTTTGTTAAAATGGCTTATAAAAGTAAAGCACAACAGGCTAAAATAGAGTAATTACTTGAAGGAAAGTGAAATGTCTATAGTTACTTAAAAAAACCCACCATCAACGGTTTGCCATCCATCGCCAGTTCGTTGGTGTATTCCTACGTGTACCGAGTCAGTTTCACTTCCAAGCTGTTCCTTTCTCCCGGCCGCCATGAATGCCACGAGGTAATCAGCTTCCTGCTGCGAGTTGATGACTGCCAGGTGCGACTCCTCGGCGACGCACACGCCGTACGCGTCCCGCCACTTCATAGGCGTCCGACTCAATCTGTAGCACCGGCCCGTCTCATTACTGTACGCGTAATCTGAAACATTGAAATTCAACTTGTAACGGAAACCTTGACTTTAAATAAATAACTTGAGTTTGTGCCAGTATCTCTCTAAAAACTACCGGATATGATGATGTGTTGATTTCATTTAAATAAATACCTACATAAAAAAAGGTTTTTATTCACGTAGACTTTAAAAAAGCGCTTGTAAATAGTCAGAACATGTTTGTAGTTATATAGTTGTATACATTATTATTTCTAGTTACATTGATACTTACACAGATTGTATGAAAACATTTATAAAATTTATTTTATAATAGCAATGATATTAAGCTAGCTTGTATTAAGTTATTGTTAAAGAGATTATGTTTAAGTTTAATTATCAAAATTTATAGTTTTGTTTTAGTTATATGTATTGTCTGAAGGGTTCTTCTATATTAAGGTATTATTGTTATGGCGGACCTTGTGTTAATGCTACCACCGGATCCAATGCGCCCCAACCGAGAAGTCCCAGCGAAACAAACTTAGTGGGTTCATCTACTACCGGTTTCAACACGACCCAGTTGATACGGTCCGGCGAAACATACTCAAGCGGGCATGAACGATTTGGTCCACTTAGAGTAATTATTTAGTAGGCAAACACAATATATGCTTGATCGGTTGTCTGAATGCTTATTATTATAGATAATATTTAGATATACAAAAGAAAAACATCGAAACAATGACATTATTCATTTTGAGACAGAGTCAATGATTTTTAATTAAGTATATGATAGCAATCATACATAGTTCACATAACTCAGCAGATCAGTCATGTCTATATGGCTACAAGATCTCCAGCGAGCAATGTGCAGGTAGGTAGTGAGTGCCAGACGTCTTTGTCATCGATGTACTCTTTAGTGGTGTAACTTTAATAAAATAAATAAATATCTTGGGACAACTAAGACACTGCCATCTGTACCCAAACTAGGTGGCTCAAATCGTATGACATGTAGGGCTCGACCCACTAAAACCACCACGGTAGCCAGCTTCACAGTGCTTGTAGAAGGGCGCTCTGGGAACTCGTGAACGATCCCGCCAGTACCCCCACTGTACACTGCAGCTTCCGCGAGGCTGGAACGGAGGAGGCACTAATGCCTCCCCCTCCCCAGTACGCAAAAGCGGGTTTAGGTAACCTGAGCTACAGCAGGTTACATCTTCCCGGACCGCATACACAAGACGAGTGGAGTTCCCCTTCTCCAAACGCCAGCTGTCCCAGGGAAACTAAGCAGGGCTACAGGGTTTATTTCCCAGATGCGGGTTGTCTTTTATTTAATAAAAATATTAAAATCATCATTTGTAATCTGGTCACACAGGTTCGACCTGAGGAAGGAACTGATCTGCTTTAAATACAATATTTAGGTACCTTTTACTGGCATATTGCATTCCTCATTCCACTGCAGTGACTCGAGGGTCTTCTTGCATACGAAAGGGTGTATCTGAATACAAGAGCGGTCATCAAATTGGCCATTCAGTTTGAGTAGACCACAATGCTGATTGTCACTCCAATTGTCTGGCTGTCCTTCAATCCAGTTAGCGTAAAGATTGTCTAGTGATTTGCCTGCAAATATAAGAGATTACTGATTAACAATAGCCAAATGCAAGTTGGGCCCGCACTCATAGGGTTCCGTACCATTGGAAACTATTTTTTATTTTCAACTTTTATTCAATATTTTTTATTTACTTCTTATTTTTTACATTATATTTATAAAATTATTTATATATATAAATATGAAAAAAAAGAGTTCTTCCAGCGGTGGGTTTTGACGGCCTAGGCCGCCGGTGGTGAGGACGACAGAGTAAGGAACCTCCTCACAATGCGTGCGCCATTCCCATTATTGCCACCTTTTGTACCCGACCCTTTACCCAGTGATCTAGCAAGAGCCTCTTAAGTTGTTGGTCGAGGCTCTTTGTTATGAGACTGATTACGGAGACGACTATCGGGACTATCGGAAAAATTATTGTTGAGTCCGCATCCCACATGGTGGTCACCTCGAGAAGTTTGACTTGTCGGTCTCGGCTCTTTCGAGGTTATCGACAAACGGGATTATTATTATTATTATAGCGACCAATGGAAAATCACACTCCCTGAAATGAAATCTACTGTCTATCAATTACAGTTCATGAGATACAGCCCACTGACAGATGGGTAGACTGCAGATCCTTAAAAATACTGCCCTGCTAATTTCACTTGCAGTAATCGTCATTTTTGCGATTTTCACTCATACGCAGTACTCGCCGTTACTGCGTATGAGTGTAGCGAGAATAACAAAGATAAACTCTTGCAACGCTAAAACTAAACGCAGTATTCGCCATTACTGCATGTGAATGTAGCCAGAATAACAAAAAAAATACCCTTGTGACGCTTAACCTAAAGCAGTATTATACAGTACTGCATTTATGGGAAGCAAGAGTGAGGGAAAGCTAAGCATGTACCGATGCCGCACGGTATAGTGCCGTGTTTTGCTCTAGCAAAGCAGTGCGTTGACGTCATTCGCGGACGGGGACGTCTTTGTCGTATCGTAACCACTCCAAGAAGCAAGCCGGAAGAAGGAAAATAGAGAATTTATTGGAAGCAAACGTAACTGCGGTGTAATTACTATTTACACCGATAGTTGCACTGGTCAAAATAAAAATAGGGCATTTTTTTTTATTTTTAGTATTATTAATCAATAGCTCTGATTGCTGCGACAAAAATAATAATAAAGTACACCAGTCAACCAGGCCATACATTTAAGTCTATAATCAGTTTTTACCGTCAAGTGGAGAGTCAGCGTCAAAACGCAAAAAAACCTATGATTTTCCTGATTTTATCGCCCGCGTACAACTTACAAATTCAGAAAATTGTATGTAAAATCCATGGAAGTTCCGGACTAACTACTAACAGAGGATCTCAATATAAATTATAAAATCATGATGAAATGACGTACTTAAAAGATATTGCCCGTGCCGAGGTGCATAGAAATTCTATGTTGATGTTAGTTCAATACTCATTATGGAGTTATGAAAGAAATAAACTTCCTCAAGAAAGTTGGTTGTACTTTTTAAAGTACTTAGCCACGTGGGATAACTTAAACAAGAAAGACAGGTATATTTAAGAAGTTAATTGATCACATAACAAAAAACAGATTTTAGCCTTTATTGGAAAATCTTCCCGTTATGATATTTAGGTGTTAAAACTTTTTACTTCTAAGAGTTGGTTATAAAAATTATAGCTGTTATGATTTAGGAAACCTCTATATTTTCAATAAGATAATGTTATTGAGAAATGATATAAACTGTTGTGTTTAGAAGTTTGTCACATTTGAAGTTCAGTTATTTTTGCTCTAAGTATTATTAAGTAATATTCTTAAAGCACAGTTTATGAGACATCAGTCTCATAAACAACAACGAGTCCATCTTGATGGTGATGCAAGTACGTAGAATTAAATTTTTACTTTAATTTAGTTTAGTAGGCCAATAGATCTTCGAAGTTGGCAACGTATTTTTAATTTCATTTCGATAAAATATTTTGAGTGGATTCGATAAAGTGCCATGAATTATTGTATATTCCAAAATAATGGTAAATTGATGAGTTAAGTTATATTTATAGATTATAACAAAAAAGTTTGTACAGCAAGGCTATAAAAAATATCATAAAGACCCATTAATAAACAAAAAAATTTATTATTACCTACCTTCATTCTATTTAAATTCGTCTCTTTCTCATTTAAATATTTGGCAGAAGTTAAATTTACCTACATTTTAACTATTACCAGGCATGAAAACTGAAGATGATTGCTAACTACACACGCAGTAATGAGCACGTGCGAGGGGATTTTGCAGTAATAAACGCAAGTACTGCTGTTAGTCTTAGTGACACTGTAATGTCCGCAAGCCCAGCAAGTTAATGAAAATACAGTATTCAGCATTTTATCCAAATAAGGCAATAAAGTAAAGAAAACTATATGTCAATAGAAAGCTTGATTTTTTTACTTTTTTTGATAACACTTTAAATGATATATAGCAGAGATTTCTTGATTAGATATCAAGAAATGTCTTTATCGCGTTTATCTCCGAACCGCCATTTTGCAAGTACTGCGTTTGCAATAAGCAGGGCAGATTAGAGTTCGCTGGCATCCTTCCCGTACGGAAGCCTAACATAGGAAATGCTTTAAAATGGTCAATAAATCTTTCTTTGAACGTGAACGCTCTTTGTACAGCTGGGTTTACTGCCTCACCAGACGACAGTGGGTTTAAGTCATGTCGCAGATAAAACATGAGAGGATTGATTTTTAGGGACGTTAGGCGACTATCTCTCTTAGGGAGGCCGCTCAATTGAGGATCCAAGAGGGCACTTAAACGATACGAACTCCTTAGAGTCATATAGGCCGAAGGTGGTATTTTGGTCAGTACTAATGAAGCCCAAATGAAGTCTGTATGATGACGGTGGCAAATATCAGAATACCACCCCATCTCATCCCGTGGGGGGCGTAAAAGACAAACCCGAGGGAATATCTATCAGAGGACGACAGCACCTTCCGTCTGTGTACTATGACCATCTTACTTCGATCACCAACCTGTCTGCCAAGCGTGGCCATTAAGGCATATCCCCCTAAGATGATTCTTGGGTAAGGCTTTTAATTTAATTTAATTAATCGTTTATTTCAGAAATCATTCATTTAAATTCGTTGCGGGATCTAAGACAGTTAAAGCGATTCCCCGGGTCATGCCTGAGCTTCACCGCTCAGTGTCATTTCGTTGTGTACCACTGTTGATCCTGGCTTACAGGAGTTGCAGTGGTGGGTAAGAGGGAGGAACTAGTCCCGAAAAAAAGAAAATCATTTATTTCAGACCATTTTAAGTCCATAGGATGTTAGTTACAAAAAATCTTAACGTAATTTTACAATATATAAATATAAAATCGCGGTAATTTTGTCCAGCAGTGGACTTTTTACGGCTTTTATGATGATGATGATTATAATTAATGAAGTCAACTTACCATCCACTGTCTCCCAAAATCCTTCGCTCATCAGGTCTGTTATACCAATATGAATATCCAGCTTCCGGTTTTTAGACAAGTTTAGAACCAGTTGACTTTCTTGCTGGCTTTCAGGGTAGAACAGAGTGGCCCCCTCCATTGTGCATAACTTCCTGGCAGTCTTCCACGCGGCGCCTGTTGCATGATACTTGTAGAAGCTCCTCGTCACCTCTTGGTACGTATAGTCTTTCCGGAAAAACTGAACTTGCTGTTGTCCATTGGCAAAAGGGAATTTTATAAGGTGATTGCTTAAAACTGAAATGCCCATACAAAAATTTTATATTATGTATTCATACCAAACCGAACTAAACGATTAATGGGATACCTACATACAATATTTTATAATAATAATAATATCCTGGAAATTATTTACACACCGCCATCTGATCCCAAACTAAGCAGAGCTTGTTCTATGGAAACCAGATAACTGATATACTTCTTTTCTTTTGTAAATACATACTTATGTAGATAACTAGCTGTGCCCCGCGGTTTTACCCGTGTTAAACTTTATAAATTATAGCCTAGTTGTTAATCCAGGGTGTCAACTAACTCCATACTAAATTTTATTAAAATTGCTCCAGCCGTTTAGACGTAAAGAAGTAACAAACACACTACTCACACACTCACAAACTTTGGCCTTTATAATATTAGTGTGATAATGTATACCAAACCGAACTAAACAATTAATGGTATAGTTACATACAATATTTTATTTCAAACAATCTATCAATAAATCCGCATGATTTGAAAACCGTTTTCCTTTAATTCGGTTAATAAATAAGAATACAAATGAGATTTATAACTCAATAGCTTCTATAATACGTCGGTACTTACTTACTTATCGTATGGGCAGTGGTTACCCTGGTGTCAGAGTTGTTCAAGCCGCCCAGTAGGTCTCAGTCATGGCTTAACGACTGTTGTCTAATGACTACAACCGGGACCGACAGCTTAACGTGCGCTCCGAAGCACGGAGACGCTCAGAAATTAAACCACTTTGGTGATCACCCATCTATGGACTGACCGCGAGCCTACTTGCTTAACCTAGCCGATCGTTTACGAACCGGTGAGAACATCTAGCTAAGATACTTCGGTATACAACATACAATATGTATTTTTATCAGTGGGTGTTTTTATCATGTACAAACCAGTGTTTTATTAATGTATGTTATTTTGTTGTTATTACAACGTTTGCGGTAGTATTACACGACAAAGGTTGCAATATTACGAGACAGGAAACATAAACAACGATTCGGAACTACCAATCCGAAGGATATATTTAAAAATAAATACATGCACTTAACTGTAACTTGTTTGACTTAACTATAACTTGTTTGAAACGCACTAACAGGTTCAAAGATACTATGAACAATATAATTTAAGCAATCGTAGCCGTATTTCTTTACAAAATTGAGGTGCTGATTAACCAATCATATTAGCAAATCAGCTCTTAAGGTAACATATGGTAACTTACGGAACAGAGACGTGGTCGCTCACTATGGGCCTTATCAGACGACTCAGGGTGTCCCAAAGAACAATAGAGAGGGCTATGCTTGGAGTTTCCCGGCGAGATCGACTCAATCTCAGTTGACGGGCTTGTGGCGTGATTGTTAAATACTTGCTTGGGATCGAATCCCATCCAGGACAGATATTTGAGTGCATGAACATGTCTGTTTGTCCTGTGTCTGGGTGTAATTAGTATTTCCCAAAGAAACGTAGTCTATGTAATATATCAGTTATCCCGTTTCCATAGTACAAGCTCTGCTTAGTTTGAGATCAGATGACCGTGTGTGAATAACGTCTCAGAATATTTAATTATTTTTGTGATCTGCAGACGAACCAAAGTAAAAGAATTAAAGACGAAGAATTTCCAAGCTGAAGTGGCAGTGGGCAGGGTACATAGCTCGTAGAACCGACGGCCGCTGGGGCAAAAAGATTCTCGAGTGGCGACCATGAGCCCGAAGACGCAACGTTGGCACCCCCTACAAGATGGACCGATGATCTCGTTAGGATTTTTTTTTCTTTGCTTTTAATAATTAGGGACAATGTCACTCAGACCAACCTAGCCCCAAACTAAGCAAAGCTTGTACTATGGGTACCAGGCGACGATATACATACTTATATAGATAGGTAAATACTTATATACATAGAAAACATCCATGACTCAGAAACAAATATTCGTGCTCATCACACAAATATTTGCACTTACCGGGATTCGAACCCAGGACCAGCTTTGTAAGCAGGAGCACTACCAACTAGGCTACGGTGACCGTCTAAAGCCGCTGCATGCGGGTAGCGCAAGGCCAGCAATTGTGGAGATCTAAAGGGGAGGCTTTTGTTCAGCAGTGAGCGTATTTCAGCTGATATGATGATAATGATGATGAAAGCAGAGCATTGCTCATTAAGAGGAAAAGTTGTAGTCGTTGTCACTGTAGACACTTAACTTAATCTGACGAAGTTCCTTATCGCGCGTTGTGAAAGGGGGCTAGGCGGAAAAAAATCTTACGAAAAGTTGTCACGACACTTTTTGCAGCTGTGCGGCGTGCGCATGTTTTTCTGTCTGTCTCTCTCTCTCTCTCGCTCTCTCTCTCTCTCTCTCTCTCTCTCTCTCTCTCTTATAGAAAGCAAGCCAGATATTTTCATTTCTATTTCACATTGAACAGTGTGGTGTCGCGACGATTATTTTTGTTGAGTGTATACAGGTTTTTTGTACATAATAAATAATAAGAAATAACTTCGTTCCATCCGGGTGTCCCTTGACACCTCTCAAGTTTTTTTTATCTCTAAATACGGGCTCAAGGCAATTTTTATTAATCTAACCCACACAATGGACCATTCTTTGTTTTATATACACAACATTAACATAACAATGCTTCGATCAGTTCACAGTGCGAAAATCTCATGCTACACTTAAAACTCCTTTGTGGGGAAAGGGTTATGTATTAATAAGAAACCCTTTATAGATACATGTTATTCCAACTTACCAGAAAAGTTTAAGATAAGATAGACTGAGTAACATAATAGCAAAGTTTTACAACACATGTTACGCTAATGTTTAGTTCAGAACACCGATATTTACGTCACGTTGCAAACACGGCTGAGCGTTAGTACGTATCGCGAAATGTTTACATTTAAACTGAGCTGTATCAATTGTTATTTGAACACAAAATGGTAGGTTATCAATTTGACCTATAGTCGGACACTTATTACTACCGGCAGAGAGTCAATCCTCTTCTCCTACACCTTTAAGTACTCGTAAATACGGTTCAGTTTCTGCGAAACTTTCGTATCAACTTTTCTTTGGTTTTTCCAAGAGATTACACAGAATGGGTATTTCAAGAAGTCATGAACAGGTTTTTTTTTGATCATTTATTCTCTTAAATTATTCACATTACAAAGCAATGTAACAAAATCGCCAAACTGTTGCCAGTTTGTTGGCGATAATGGCGCTCTTACATATTACTTTTATACACATTCTATATTTATACCTTTTATTTTTATGTAACTATACACATTTTTATTTTAGGTAGTACTTTATCAGTCTTTTTTTAAATGATACAGCACTTATATAATCATCTTTGGACGAGTTCCTTATACAATCGATGTTATTAAATCTATACACACATCAACACAATCTAGGGATATTGAACATTTCATTGATTATCTAGAAAACTATAAACATTTTGTTATGACTGTAAATGGAAGAATTAAAGATAATTTCATGGCCGATATTTAAACATTAACAACACGATGCGATTTTGTTTTTCTAATTAATAAAAGTCTTAAATTAATTAAGCCATAGAAAATTACTGAGTGAACAAAAACATTTTATTCTTATAAAATTATTCAATCGAATTAAATGAATAAAAATCTTACCAAATCTGATAATCAGTAATCGGTATTTCCTCCTCTAACATTAATCACACAGCGGCAACGATTTTCCATACTTAAAATTAAGGTGTCAATGTCTTGCTGGGGTATGCAGTCCCAAGTTCTTTTTAAATGTTCGAAAAGTTGTTCTTCTGTTGTCAAGTTGGGCGGAAAATCCCTCAATGCTCTTCGCTGTAACATGTCCCAGGCGTGTTCAATTGGGTTTAAGTCTGGCGACTGTGGAGGCCAATCTAATACCTGAACATCGTGTTCTCGAAGGGCGGCCCTCACCAGCCGCGCTGTATGGGAAGGTGCATTGTCATGCATGAGCTGAAATTCTTGCCCCGTTAGGGCCCTGAGCGGGACAATGACACGTTCTACTACCTCCTCACGGTATCTATGGGCAGTCATGCTGCCCTGAATCCAAATGAGTTGGGTTCGTCCGCCGATTCGTATTCCTGCCCACACCATAATTGTCCCGCCTTGGTAAGAGTGGACCTCCTGTGGATGTCGGAGACGGCTGACCCTGCCTGGAGTTCTCCAAACGCGTGTTCGTCTCGAATCTGGATGAAATCCATAGCGGGACTCATCAGTGAACAGCACCAATGACCATTGTTGATCACTCCATGTCAAATGTTCTTGAGCCCATAAAAGTCGCCTACCGCGATTGCCACGTCGCAGCGCTGGGACTCGTAGCGGTCTGCGAGCATGAAGACCAACTTCATGCAGCCTCCTTCGCACGGTTTGGTCGCTCACCAGCAGCTGCTGACCCTCCTGGAGCCTTTGCACTAGTTGCATCGCTGTGATATTGGGTAGTCTTCTGGCGGTCATTTGGAGAAATCGATCCTGTCTCTGAGTGGTAACACGATATCTACCTGTGTGCCGTTCTGCCACATCTCCAGTAGCGCGATAACGTGACCACAGCCTGGATACCACATTTTGGCTTGTGCCCAGAGACTCAGCAACGACGCGTTGAATAGCACCGTTTTGTAACATGCCAACTGCCCGTAACATTTCATCTCGACTCAAATGATGGCGTGGCATGACGCTAAAAAGCTTACACAACCAATTGAGAAAAGAAAATAAAACAATTTATCAGGTTTTCTTCAATTAACACGCAAAAAAAATTTTAATGCAACTTCTTGAAATTAGATACAACTCAAGATTGCGCTGTGCTTTGCGTGTTTTCATTTGTTTCTCATTTTAATTTTTAAATTTTGAATAAAGAATAGACAAGGTTTAAATCTGTAAATAAACTTTTTAAGGAAACTAAATAGGTTTTAAACAATAAAGCCATGTTTGATTTCAAAATAACGTATCCCTAGACTTTGTTGATGTGTGTATATATAAAAATCAATGCCACTTTTCGTTGTAATGTTATAACTCAACAACGCCTTTACCGATTTGGCTAATTTTGGTCTTGAATTATTCGTGGAAGTCCTGGGAAGGTTTGTACGTAGAGAAAATTTTAAAAAAGTCTTGAAAAAGTGTAATCAATAACTTTCTATACTCCCATATACAAACAATTTGTACTAATACTTAAGAGCGTAGCGAAGCACGTACCGGGCCGCTAGTATTGTATATATTATGAGTGACAGGGCTGTTGTAAGCGTTTGGAATGTTTGTTTTTGGTGTCGGTGTGCGCGCCCATCGTAAAAATTCACTCTCATCATTTTTCTCCATCGCGCCAGAAGAAGTATAAATTCAATAATCGATTAAATAGGGGTGCACATGCCCTATATTAATACTGCCAGGTATTAATAATACTGCCAGGAGAATGTTCGCGAAGGTCCTTACACAATCATCCGCAATCGAGTGCCATCACTAATGTACAGACGCCAGCACATCCATTACTTTTGTCGATTTTAAACTTTATCACATAATCATAAGGTTCACTTTCAATTGGCGAATTTGACAGATTGGTGTAACTAACAGTTGATGTGCTGGCGTCTGTACATAATGCGCCATAGTCACAACAGCATATTTTAAATTATTTAGGAGCAATATAACTGCTCCATAATACTAATAAAGTCTTCTTGGAGTCCTCTTGGAGACCAGCCTGGACAAGATCAGCGCGGACATGTTATAGTGCATACGTGCGTGCGTTATCGCATGTGCACTTTCTGTTCTTTTACTCTCCTAATTCGAAAAGACGGCTAGCGAGAAGTCAGGTACATACTGCAAATACTGTACTGTACAAATTTGTTGAATTATACAACCTTTTATTTCTCTGATTTTAACTCTATCTATTCATTACGATTATATAAAATGTACGACTGATGGCCTGCTCCACTAAAATTCTATCTAAACGAGTTTTAGATCACCCTCCCGACCAAAGTAACTTAGTACGATGGGGAGAAGCCACAGAAAACCTGACAGGACAGAAGGACAGGGAGAATCGGCGGTCCTGCCCGGCTTCTGCAGAAGTACAAGCTTTGCCTCTTTCCAGCAGGTGGGGAACACGGCACTACGGAGGCAGCTGGTGAACAGTTGCCTCAACCGGTTCCCCAGGACTGCCAGGGCGCAAACCCACGCCCTGCCCGGTATCCCATCCGGGCCAGGGGCGGTATTTCGGGCCGCAAGTCGCCGTACTGCTCGATCCAGCTCCCCCTCCGTCACCTCCAACTGGTCGTCCCAATCATAGTCCGACGGTGACGGAGGGTCCTGCTGACCCTTCCCTGCACCCTAATGAGCTCTGGCGACCTTACTCACACTCGGAAACACTCATGATGTACACAGGGGGCTCCTTAAAGCTACATCTGAGGCTCAGCGCAGACAGAGAGGAGCGCAGCGGAGAGGATTTTATTAAGGCACTAGAAAATCAACTTTAAAATTATTTAAATAAAGTGCATGTATGCTTAAACATTATAATGCGCGAGACTGCGCGAGCATTTTGTCAGGTTCAAGCATATATGCACTTTATTCCTATAGCTCTAAAGTTGATTTTCTAATGCCTTAATAAAATCCTCTCCGCTGCGCTCCTCTCTGTCTGCGCTGACCCTGAGTCGCAAGTCTCAGACTCGGTCGAGTGTTCCCTCCCCTACCACGCGATGGACCCGGTTTCCGCACGGTGAATCCATCCACGACCGAAAAGAGGTCAGGTACCGGACCGACGGCTTGACGTGCTCTCCGAGGCACGGGGGTATAATACTGCCAACTCCCCGCCGCCGTCGGTCCTTTACCTGAGCTCTATTCCGTCGTGTCGCTGGTTGTCCCATCGGATCATGGGAGTGATGAAATAGAAAGTGCCCCTGCGTTTGCGCAGACACTTGTACACTATAATATGTCCCGCGCAGATGGCTAGTCTTCATTGAGCCTGGGCCCCGTGGCCGAAATTCGGTTAGGACGACATTATTAATGAATGAATGAATGAATAATTTATTTGGTAAAGTAACAGGACTCATTTTGTTAGTAAAAACCTATATTAGTAATTCTAAAACACTTATGTAGTACACAGACTAATACATCTATTTGCACATCGAGCGACCCCTCACATGCGTACCCCTGCTATAAACTAATTACGGACGTTGACAACTTACAGTAGCGGCCCACATACACGCAGTCTAGTCTACTGGCTATACATTTAAGAATAGTGTTGGGACTGTCCCGCACACGGCGCACCATGGATGCACATCTTTTTCGCATCGTTGCATAAAAACAATCTACACGGCCTTCAGCAAACATCCCTGATGCGCTGCAATACCGGGGCAGCCCCACCAACACTCGGAACGCGTTATTGTATTGTACACGAAGGGCACTGTACGATTTTTGAACATAGTTTGCCCACAGACTGCAGGTATAGAAGGAGGTGCAGTATGCACGGAATAGAGTTTTCTTCACATCTGTAGAACATCGTGCAAACCTGCGAGCTATCATGTTAGCTCTAACCGACAGCGCCCTTCGCTCTCTTTCAATATCGGCATCATCCTTTAGGTCGGCGGTCAAAATATGTCCTAGATATTTCGCTGTAGATACTCTATCAAGAGGCACACCATTCAATTTAACTGGCGGCACAGAGCCTGGACACTGACCACCGGCCTGAAAGACCATGACCACACTTTTTTTGTCATTATAGACCAGTCCGTGAAGCTTAGCATAGTCTTCACAGATGGCCGTCAATCTCCTTAGACCGCAGATGGACGCGCTCAGCAAAGTTTGATCGTCGGCGTATGATATGTTATTTACACACACTCCATCAATGTAACAGCCAACTCTCTCCTTGCTGAGCGCCTCAATTAGCTCATTAATGTATAAATTAAAGAGTGTCGGTGAACTCAACCCCCCCTGTCTCACACCACATTCTAAAACATACGGTTCCGAGAGTTTTCCAGCCCATCGAACGTGATTGATCTGATTTCCATACCAGTACTTGAAGGTACTTATTAGCTCAGGAGGCACTCCAGATGTCTCCAACTTCTTCCAAAGAATACCGTAGGAAACCAGATCAAACGCTTTGGAAAGGTCGAGGAAGCAAGCATATATCGGAGTTTTACGATCAGTATAGTATTTAACCGCCCACTTCAAACATAAGATTGCACTCTCAGTAGATAACCCGGATCTAAATCCGAATTGATTGTCGTGTAGGTGAATATATTTGTCAAGTTGTGTGTTAAGTAGGCTGTCTAACACTTTCGCTATTACCGTAGCCAGAGAAATGGGTCTGTAGTTGGACTTCGCCCCTATATCACCTGTTTTATTTTTGAGTATAGGTACTACAAGTGTTTTAGTCATTTGGCTAGGCAAATAAGCATGGCTCAGACACAAGTTAAAGAGCATCGCCAACACTCTTGAGAGATGAGAACCCGCGTACTTTAGATGCTCGATACTCAGACCATCATGACCCGGAGACTTTCCTTTAGACATCGTACTTATGACACGTCTGATTTCTTTGGTTGTAAAGTTGGTTCTCAAGTCACTATGGTCCATACTGTCCATAGTATCAGTCACGTGCGCACAAGAACCCAGGGAAGAATGAACCCTAAAATGGTCCTTGAAAAGGTTTGAAATACGTACGGGATCAGTCTCGCCATCGACGGTCACAGGGAGGCCAGGCTTACTATTCAGCTTATTGGTGTGCTTCCAAAAGGAGCGAAAATCATTACGAGAATGATAAAAAGCCAACTTGTCCATTTTTATTTGTTCTTCATGGTCTTGACACCATTTCAAACGTGATCTAAAAATCTTTTTGGTCTCACACATGTCGCAGAATATTGGACCCTCGGTTGGTCTACCCACCTCTTCCCACAGGCGCAATTTCTGCCTGGCCTCCCTGTGGGCCTCCCTAACATGCGAATTCCAACCTGTAACATGTTTTCTCTTTTTGGCCTTCTTGGGACCTCGACCCACCATTGCTGACTCAGTGAGGGCACGTAATACGTTGAATTGTATGGATTATGATTTGCAGTTAATTGAAAATTCAACACCGACGTGTTGAATTTTGGTCGACAACACGCACGTTTAGACTGATAAGATATTAGGTGAAACATAATCTAAATTTAAATCATTTTGCAATTTGTTTGTATTTTTTCAAGTATAAAAGTTATTAAAAATAAATTTTGGGTTGGGAACGGGATCCCTGCCCAAAGAGTAAAACTGGACCCTATTACTAAAACTTCGCTGTCTGTCTGTTTGTCTGTCCATCTGTCACAAGGCTGTATCTCATGAACCGTGATAGTTCGACAGTTGAAATTTTCACGGATGATGTATTTCTGTTGCCGCTATAACAAAAAATACTAAATAATAAAATAAATTAAAATAAATATTTAAATATTTATGGGAGCCCATACAACAAACGTGAATTTTTTGCTTGTTTTTATATACGGAACCCTTCGTGCGCGAGTCCGACTCGCACTTGGCCGGTTTTTTTTTTTATATTAGCAGTTTAGTAATAAAATATTTATGCACTCCTAAGTAAATTAATATTAAGACATCTGAAAGGGCTGCTATTGCTGGCAACTATATAATTACATCATATTGGAAACTAATACTGCTAGACAGACTGACTTAACCAAACATAGCTAAGAACTACCGCAAGAAAATTGGCTATCATATGAAAAAAACGCATCGAAATCGGATCATCTATTTGAGAACTTCGATACCACAGACAGACACACACAGACGTCAAACTTATAACACCTCTCTTTTTACGTCGGGGCGGGGGTTAAAAAGACATGGCATTCAAACTACATACACTAGGCAATGGGTTCCATTGATACGCTTTTTTTTTTTTTGTACAACATGTAACTTAATTATCGCACACCCTCAAACACACCAATTAGAATATTATGTTGTAATCATAATACATACACCGAATTTTTTATTTAACACGTATATACATTGTTATTTACAAAATTAGTTTCTTGGAATAAAGTTTATTTTTCTTTATTTTGTATTGAATGATGGAATTTGTATGAATACAAATAAAACTGCGATTTTAAAAGTTCTATTACTTTGACTTACGGTCCATTTCAATTTGTTTTGACTGTACAGGGTTAACATGACAATAATTTTCGTAGTTTAATTATTTTTGGAATAAAAAATTACCTATATTAAAAATCATATAAATCGATTCAGTAAACGATTCTGAACAAACTATTTTCAGGATGTGCGTTAATTAAGTTACATGTTATATATACAACTTGGTTGTCAAACAAGCATGCCCACCTGATGGTAAGTGGTCACCGTAGCCTATGAACGCTTGGAAAACCAGGAGCATCATTAGCGCGTAGCCGACCCTAATTTCTCTCATTATCACGCGGCTAGATTAAATGTATTCAGGTTATAAATGCTGTGGTAAATAACATAAGAGCTTTTCTTGGCATCGATCGATTCATCCAGCAGGACCGTTCCGAAAGTTTTCCCTATCCAATAAAAAGGTAAGAATTGGTTCGGTGTGGTTCGGTACAAATACATTCTTCAATGCAACGGAGAGATCGCGTAACATAAGTACAAATTAACAGTAGCAATGGAAACCTCTTTCTTATGAAGTCGGTTATGAAATGTATCAAAATCTGGGGCTCTACCGACTAAGTCTCCGAACATGGATTTCTTAAATGGCGTTAAAATAAATAAAGGTTAAAAATTACTTAATCAATCGTTAAATCGGCTTCAACGTTGACAATCGATTCCGGACCATTTATGACGTCACATGTGCTCATGGAAGCCGATTTAACGACTGATTAAGTCAGTTTTAACCTTTATTTATTTGAACGCCATTTAAGAAATCGATGTTCGGTGACTTAGCCGGTAGAGCCCCTGGGCTAATATCAAGTTATTGCCTCGTTGGTCTAGCCGTAGCGTGTTCACCCGCAGAGAACGAGGTACTGGGTTCAAATCCCGGATCGCCAAAAAGTAATTTTGGGACTTTTCTGTATAAAGAAAAAAATCTCAGTATCAGCCCGAAGTCTGGAAGTTGGCGGTATTATACCCCGTGCCTCGGAGAGCACGTAAAGCCGTCCGTCCTGTACCTGACCTCTTTCCGGGCGTGTCGCTAGAGTAATGTAATAGAAAGTGCCCTTGTGTTTACGCACACAGTTGTGCACTATAACATGTAGATGGATAGATAGATGTCTAGTCTCCATTGAGATTAGCCGCCGTGGCCGAAATTCGGCGAGGAGGACATTATTATTATTATTACTAGGCAGATTTCTAATTCATTTAAAATTATTTGGTCACGTATCGATATTAGGCTTCACAGAGATTAGTAAAAGGAGATTATTATTGAATTATATAAAATTATATAATTTGTTTTGTGAGCATCACTACAATAGTTTCATAATAATCTAATGCTATACGATATTTAGAAGATTATAGATGGCACACTTAATCGCATGATAAGAAGATTAACAACAGTATAAATTTAATAGAAATCGCATATCTTCTTAGATTCAGTTCATTATCGCTTTTTATTTGCAATGGACAAAGATATAAGGGACAAAGTAGTAGTGATCACCGGCGGAACCCAAGGTATCGGCTATGAAACTGCTTACAACTTTTTACTGAACGGTGCCAAGACAATAATTCTCCTCGACCTCCATGAAACTGAAGCAGTAAAAAATCTCAACGAGAAATTTGGCGCTGGGAAAGTTCTTTTCATTAAATGTGACGTTACAAAAGACCTGGAACGTGTATCAACTGAAATCTTTGAAAAATATACCGTCGACGTACTCGTCAACAAAGCAGGTGTACTAGACGAAAGTTCGCTGAGGAAAACCATAGAAGTCAACACTAGAGATTTAAAATGACTGAATATGACTAGTCACAATTTTCATAAACCTTAACTGACCGGTCATTTATTGTCAAATTCAGTCAATTTGACTCAAATATTATTGTCTATTCTCGACTACCACCCAATTATTTATTTATTTAGGTACCCAATTTATATGCAAGTTTAAATGAAGCAACGTTTTATTTTGTATTATATCATGAGCGGATAAGACGACATCAAAGTCGATGCCCGAGACGATGCGACGTTGCCATTTTGTCTTAAATGCACGCATGATTAGAAATGTAAAATGATTAACACTATATAATAATACTATAACTCATAAAAACCACTTTTTTGTTTCAATTTAGAAGTTGGTACTAAAATATTACTGAAATCAAATTGACAAAAAATGACAATTTTTGACAGTTAATGACCTTTTTGACAGTTAATGACCATTTTTGACCGTAAATGACAGTCTACAGAATTCAGTTACTTTAGTCATTTTCAACACTAGTCAACACTATAGGAGATATCGAATGCGCAATGATATTCTGGAAACACATCCGGAGGCAGAGGCGGTACGATTTTAAACATCATCTCGATTTATGGCTACGAAGTCGACCCTTGGGTAGTTTACTACAAAAGTTCCAAATTTGCTATTATGGGCTTCACCAAATCTCTCGGTCACAGCTACAACTACGAATTATTTGGTGTCCGAGTAATAGGTTTGTGTCCAGGATTTACTGATACTGTAATATTGTCTGAGCCTAATGCATGTGAATGCCATAAACAAGGTTTCGGCGAGTTTGTGAAAGACCAATGCGTGCAGCCGGTAGAAGCAGTTGGGAAGGCAGCGATGGAAGTATTTAACATTGCAGAAAGTGGAACGGCATGGGTAGCTAAGGACAACAAGCCTCTAGAACTAGTCTCTAGTTTCTAAAGGAACATTCTGATTGAAATATATTTTCTATTTAAAGTAAGTACCTACCTACTGCGGCAAGACAGATGTATCGTAAAATCAAATACTGGCTAAGACTTGTATAAAAAATATATTTTGGTCCGCTTTTTATTTAAAGTTGACCCTTTATATTGTTATTTATTTGTACTTATACAAGGCGCATATCTAAATATCTATATGTACCTAGAAGTAACTATATATTCTTGAATTTATTAATACTAACATGTACTATTTACAAGCGCTTTTGTTAGTCTACGTGAATAAAAACCTTTTTAATTTAATTTATTTGTACTACCCAGTCGGCGAACATACACGTTTGAATTAGTTCTGCGTTGCTAACCGAGCCGATCGCAGTTAGTTCGCCAGCGCTTATCGGGTCTCCCTCTCCCCGATGAGCGCTGGCAAACAGACTCACACCTAAGATTTTTATACTAGCCTATATTTGTGTCCCACTGCTGAGCGAAGGTGTCTCCCTAGGTTTTCCAGATTTCCAAGTCTTTTGCAATTTCAGGCCAGTCCAGGCCAGGGTGACCTGTACTCGTTTTGTCACAAAACGAGTTCAGGTCACCCAGGATTAAAATAATAATGCTAGTACCTGAAGTATTTCTTTAAAGTAAAGCGAATGATGACATGAAAAAAGAAGAAGAAAAAAATATTTATTGAGCACACATAATAAAGATACAAAAAGACACAATCAGAGTAACAATGGCGACATACAATATAAATACCGTACAAAATACTCTATTATTGTTACTAAAACAGATTTAGTGCGCTCAAATGGCTAGCAGCTCAGCATGATGTTACAACCAACATTTGGCTATAACGCTGATTTTCAGCTACCTGCCACAGTGAGTCACAAATGTGCTACACAAATTACATACAAAAGACATAAGACGTAATACGTTTCTTAAAAATTATATATAGAACAAAATAAAAGAATACGGTTTAAAAGAAAGAAACAAAAATCTAAATAAACGATAATTAAAATAAGATTAACATAAAATACAACAACAATACTACTTTTCCTCCAGATCCCTCAAAAGAGCGCTGGCCATGGCAAAGGCAAAGCACATCGGCAGAATTGGCGAGAGACTTGCTCGTTTACCTTCAGGAACACGCGCCTTTTGGTCTCTCGCCAAAGCTGTTGAAGGGAATTTTTGTTGGCCTTCTTTTCCACCTCTGCGCAAGGGGAACGATGCATTGGCTCACGACGCAAAGGAGAAAGCCGATCTTCTGGGTTCTCGTTTTGCGTCGAACTCCACTTTGGACGACGGGGAGAAACCACCGCCAACGATCCCACGGTGTGACAGCACTTTGGTGGACATTCAGTTCACTCATAAATCCGTGCGAAGTGTACTTCTCTCCCTTAACATCCACAAGTCCAGTGGGCCTGACGCTATCCCAATTCCCAAAAAAAAACAAAAAATTTGATAGGTCCCAAATTCCCCATGTCGTTTTCAACGGCACTGTTATACCTTAAACTGACAAGGTGAAGAATTTAGGTATTTATATAGACAAGACTGTTTCCTGGGGTCCACAAATACAAGAAGTTAGCAGAAAGATATTTGCTTCTGCTAGTTCCCTAAGACGCCTACAAAACTTTCTCCCTACTGCTACCAAAATTGCACTTGCGCAGTCCTTGCTTCTCCCTATCCTTGACTATGGTGATACCAGTTATCTTGATGTCACGGAGGACCAACTTGATAAACTTGAGCGACTTCAAAACTTCTGTATACGATACGACATATTTGGTTTGCGTAAATATGATCACGTCTCTGAATTTCGCACTAAACTCAAGTGGCTGCCCATAAGACTTCGTCGGAATACTCACATTGTCACGCTTCTATACAGTATTCTGTTCAATCGCTACTCCTCTCTATCTCAAGGAACGTTTCAAGTTTCTTCACTCAACTCATTCGAGACTCTTGCGGTCTTCAGAAAACTTATGACTGAAAATGCCAGCGCATTCCACTAATTTCACCGACAAATCCTTCAGTGTACAAGCTGTGCGCTTATGGAATGCGCTGCTAATACAGATCAGGTGCGCTCAATCACAGCATGTATTTAAAAATATGGTGAAACAGCACTATTTGACGATATGTACTAGGCAATAAATATACTGCTTTCCTATTGTGAAATGATATCCTTACACTTATATTTGTAAATATATTTTATACATATGTATATATCTATCTATTTATATGTATGTATCTATTTATGTATATGTATAGTCGTATGACTCTAGTTACGTATTCGTACGTAATATTAGATTAATTTAGATTAATAACTTCTAATTGCAATTAGTACATCTTCTGCTACCTTCATCAGGTTATTTTCAATTCTGGTCCATTCAACGCTCAACGGTTGCCTGGAAGAGATCGCTTTTAGCGATAAGGCCGCCAGTTGCATAATAAGTTTATGTCCTTGTTTGTAACCATTGTTATGTTTTACTTATTTTTGCAATAAAGTGTACTTCTTCTTCTTCTTCTATCCCCCCTATTGTGCTGAAGATATTTGCTCCGGAGTTGGCTCCTGTTATAACGCGACTTCTCCGACTCTCCTACGAAAAGGGCGTAGTCCCGCAATCATGGAAGACGGCCTTAGTGCACCCCATTCCCAAAAAAGGCGATCGCTCTTATCCAGGTAACTACCGCCCTATTGCCATTACTTCCTGGCTCTAAAAAATAATGGAAACCATTATCAATCGCCAACTTCTACGGTATCTTGAGGATCATCACCTTATTAGTGACCGCCAATACGGATTTCGTCAGGGTTGGTCTGCTGCTGATCTTCTTATCTACCTGACCCATCGTTGGGCGTTGGCGATTGAGAGCAAAGGGGAGGCCATGGCGGTAAGTCTGGACATTGCAAAAGCCTTCGATAGGGTGAGGCACAAGGCGCTACTTTCGAAGCTTCCTTCCTATGGGCTGCCCGAGAAACTATACAATAGGGTTGCCAGCTTCCTCACGGAGCGCAGCATCAAGGTCGTTGTCGACAGTACATGCTCAAACTCCAAGCCCGTGAACGCTGGTGTCCCACAAGGCTGTGTGCTTTCACCAACCCTGTTTCTTCTGCATATCAATGATATGTTACAATTCCATGACATTCATTGCTATGCAGATGACAGTACGGTGGATGCCTCTTACTTTGGCCACTGCAATATTTCTCAGGCACACGTCATTGAGAGTTGGAGCAATCTTGTGTCTAAAATTGAGACAACACTTGACTGTCTCAATGTCTCAAACTGGGGGCATATCAACCTAGTTCAATTCAACCCCCTAAAGACACAAGCTTGCGCGTTCACTGCCAAAAAAGTTCCCATTGCCATACCTCCTCAATTTCAGGGCACTCCTCTGGATATCAAGCCGAAAGTAGGGATTCTCGGCGTCGACATCGAGAGTGACGTCAAATTTCGCGGTCATCTGGAAGACAAGGCCAAATTGGCCTCCAAAAAGCTGGGTGTCCTTCGCAGAGCTAGGCGATACTTCACATGGGTCCATCGCCTTCAATTATTTAAAGCGCAAGTACGGCCGCATATGGAATACTGCTGCCATCTCTGGGCCGGGGCACCATAGTATCAACTTCTTCCTTTTGATCGCATACAACATCGTGCAGCTCGAATGGTCGTTGACGACGGGAGTCCCACTATTTGGCTTGATCCTCTTACCCTGCGGAGAGACGTGGCGTCTCTATGTGTCCTTTACCGCATTTATCACGGCGACTGTTCAGAGGAATTGTTCGAGCTTATACCTGCCGCCACATTCCGCCACAGACCCTCTCGCCAAAAGTGGAAATTTCATCCTTATCACCAGGATGAATGGTCATCTACCACCGTGCGTTTCACAAGAAACTTTTTGCCACGCACTACCGCTCTGTGGAATCAATTAGCTGCGGAGGTATTTCCGATCCGGTATGACATGGCAACCTTCAAGAAGCGAGCCTATTCATTTCTTAAAGGCCGGCAACGCACTTGCAGCTCCTCAGGTGTTGCGAGTGTCCATGGGCGGCGGTGATCACTTACCATCAGGTGACCCACTTGCTCGTTTGCCAACCTATTATATAAAAAAAATAAAAAAAAATAAAATCATACTGCTCCGATTCGCTGTCAATATACCGTGACCCATTGCAAATATACTTCGGTCGATAGCTAACAATTGTACTTATAAATTTCATCAAATAATAGTATACAAGATAAATATAAAACACACACACACACACACTCACATACACATACACATACTGAAGCTAAATTGGAACTTATTGTATAATTTAAATAATTGAGTTATTTTGGTTTATATTACTAAACTTTAGCTGCGTACCTATAAGGAATTGTCGCAAGCGTTTCCGGAATGTGTTAATAGTTTTAGCAGTTTTAATAGGTAGGTAGGTATATTATTCCATACTTTGCTCTACCTCACCTGCTTTAACCACAAAACTGCTTTAAATAAAAAAAGTTTTTATTCACGTAGACTTTAAAAAAGCGCTTTTAAATAGTCAGAACATGTTTGAAGTAATATAGTTGTTTACATTATTATTTCTAGTTATATAGATATTAAGGTACACGGATTCTATGAAAACATTTATAAAATTTATTTTATAATAGCAATGATATTATTTATAAAAGGCATGCTGAGATGGTTTGGCCATTTAGAAAGGATGAATGAAAGAAGATTGACAAAAGAAGTATACCTGGCCTGTGTGAATGGGACAACCGGAAGGGGAAGACCACGTCGAACATTCTCTGACCAAATTGGAGATGTTCTGAAGAAAGGGCAGGTCAGAAGTACCCTAAACCGGCGAGCATGTATGAAGAATATAATGACAGTAATCGAGGCAAAAGAAGTATGCAAAGATCGTGACAAATGGAAATCCGTTGTCTCTGCCTACCCCTCTGGGAAACAGGCGTGAGTCTATGTATGTATGTATGTATGATATTATTTAGGAACCGGTTTCAACACGACCCAGTTGAGACGGTCCGGCGAAACATACTCAAGCGGACATGAACACGTGATTTGATCCACTTAAAGTAATTATTTAGTAGGCAAACACAATATCTGCTCGATCGGTTGTCTGAATGCGTATTATTATAGATAATATTTAGATATACAAAAGAAAAACATCGAAACAATGACATTATTCATTTTGAGACAGAGTCAATAATTTTTAATTAAGTATATGATAGCAATCATACATAGTTCACATAACTCAGCAGATCAATCATGTCTATATGGCTACAAGATCTCCAGCGAGCAATGTGCAGGTAGGTAGTGAGTGTAAGACGTCTTTGTCATCGATGTACTCTTTAGTGGTGTAATAACCCCTAGCATAAGTACACGTTTAATATGTGTCTTAAAATTTGTGTCAGGCAGATCAGTAATTTGAGTAGGAAGCTTGTTATAAAACCTAATACTATTTCCTAAAAATGGTTCATTAGTTTTGCTTACTCTAAAGCCTGGCACGGCTAGTTTGTTTTTATTCCTAGTATTTATATTATGCAGTCCATTTCTTTTTATATAATTCAATATTTTCTCTAACAAACATTGTATTCTGATTGGAGATGTAAGTTTCTATGAAAAATGTGACATTTTTTAAGTTCAACGCATGAAAATTGGTATTTGGCATTTAAATAAAAAAATAAAAATATATATTTCAGAATTTTTGAGAATTCCACCCGTAAGGGCGTATAATAGGGAATCTAAGTTTGTATGAACATCTGCCGTTATTGAAGTTAATATGGTGAAGGAGGCGATGGCTGGCCCACACGTCATACTCGTGAACGGGTGCTGCTTGCGGTAACTGGTCGAGCTGCTGCTGGGTTACTTATATTTTTTTTCGCCTCTGGTAGACTTCGTGTGACTTGTTAATTTTGTAAATGTACGCGGATGCACCCATCGTTTTTTCGTCTAGCAAGAGGATATTCTAAGTGCTTGAGTGAAATTGAATGCTATTGCTTATTTATTTTATTATGATTGCCTGGATGACAACGGTTCTGTGCGTGCATTAGCCTACATAACAACCAATCACAATGTAAGTAAAATACATGACATTATAAAAAAATCGTAAACTGAAAGCAAAAGAAGACGAAAAAAGCAAGCCGGGAGTTTCTTTGTGGCTTTCTTCTCCGGGTCGTCCACCTAGGTAGCTAGAGAAAGCCGCAGGCTAGCTAGGGTAGGTTCCTCAACGGCGAGGATCGCTTTGGCCCACTAACGCGTGATCGGTGATCCCGTGAATGTGATCACACCCTCATTTAGAATTTCGTCTTCCATTCTTTAATTTTAACATAGTAGAACTAAATTTCAAAATAATAGATTAGTAACTTGTTATTTATTTAAGGATTTCAGAAAATACATGCGATAAAACAAACCGCACGGACGGACTATTTATTTTTTTTGTAGCTTTTATACTATCCACTATGTTTATGCACTGCATTGTGACCTTGACAAGTACAAGTGTATGTTAATACCCATGTGCTGAATAAATTTCATTCATTCATTTACGCATGAAAATTTGTATTTGGCCTTTCAGTTAAAAATCGTCTAAGTAAAGATTTAGGGTTTTATAAGATTTGTAACTTTTTTTTGTATAATTTTTGTCACAAATTAAAAAACGGCATTTTTTAATCAAATTGGGATAAAAACGAATTTAACTAAAATTCGAGTAAGCGTAGTATAAATGGTTGGTGTCAAGATGATCGCACCCAAAAAATATCATCTTAATTTTACTGCTCTACAATTCACAATTTTGTAACTAGATGGCGTTAATATCGTTACTGATCGCGGAACTTATTTGGCATATCGGTTAAAATAAATAAATGCTTGAAATAAAAGGTAAATCAATAGATGATCGCCTAAATCTTACCCAAAAAATATGCACACATCTTAATTTTACCGCTTTACAAGTTTATATTTTTGTTAGTATAGATGGCGTAATCAACGTTTTACATGGCGCTATGGTTTAATTCACAAAGTGTGTTTTTAGACTTATCAATGCCGTGGTCGCAACCTAATCTAATGGGAGTTACCTTCGTCATTAATGCATCGTTGATTATTATTTTACTTTATTTAACTTACTGGCTATTCTTAAGGACAATTGATATGTATTCTTAGATTTTTTTGATTCATGATATCGGGTCCTTTTTTTATAAATAGTCGAAAAGTTTTTAGTTGAAAGTCTTTCGTTTCTTTCTTAGTTAGGTTATTTTAAAGGTTTTCTTAAATTTATATTGCATTGCTTATTTCTTTTTAAAGTTATATTTTCTGGATTAAATTAGAGGTAATATATGTGTGACCCATAAATAGTTGTTCTAAGTCGGGATGTAATTTGTGTCCGTCTATTATATGTGTTTGTTAAGTTAGATTCCCTAGTGCGGGCGTTGTATTAAAAAAAATCGGTCACAGAACAGTGAGTGGTCAGGTTGTATTGATCGTAATATCTGGGTCTTCTGTAGGTTCAGTGGTTACCTAGTTTCAAAGTTATTCAAGCCGCCCAGCAGAGCTCTGACATGGCTTACTTGACACAACAGTTTAAAGTGCCCTCCTAAGCTCGGAAACGGTCAGAAATTAGCCATATAGTCACCCATCTATAGACTGATCACCCACCTAACCCCTACACGGGCACTATCTGGATATTTATATATTATGTAGTATATATTCTCATTCTTATTCTTCTGGTGGCGGCTATTTCCAGTCCCCGGAGGTCCTGGTAACACTGCGTCCAGTGATGAACTATTGTGCTCGCCGCTCCAACTAAACTTCCCTGTCTAACCCTGCAACATAGATAAATTGCAGAATCTTTTTGGCAGGACTATCGATAACATCGTCCTGGTGCAAGAAGTGTTGGCCCAGGACGGTGTTACGTTTATGCATCAGTGGCTCACAGTGACAGAGCAGGTGTAGAGGTGTTTCGTCTGCGTTCTTGCAGAATCTGCACACTCTACAGTCTCCGATGCCCACCGTGGACAGGTGTTTCCTGAGACGGCAATGTCCCGTTAACACCCTAGTTATGATGCATAAGTTCCTCCTATTAAGCGCGAGGACTTCGTTCGCAGTTTTGCGGTCGTAGCCCTTGATATGTTTTTTGGAGTGAGTTAAACCTGGAAGTTTGTGCCAGCGTTTAACAGCTTCCTGTTTGCAATGGTTCCTTAGGGTGAGTTGGACTGTGCTTTTTGGTATTCCACATATCGGCTCAGTGCCGTATTGTATAATTTAGCTCCATCATCATAATATGTAGTATATACATTTTATGACTGCCTCGTTAGGCTAGCGGCAGCGTGTTCAGCCGCGGAGAACGAGGTCCTGGGTTCAAATCCCAGGTCGCGCCAAAAGCGATTTTCGGACTTTTCTGTAAAAAAAATCTCAACATCAGCCCGAAGTCTGGGAGTTGGCGGTAGAATACCCCCGTGTCTCAGAGAGCACGTAAAGACGTCGGTCCTGTACCTGACTTCTTTCCGGTCGTGGCGCTAGGCGTCCCATCGCATCAGGAGAGTGATGAAATAGAAAGTGCTCCTGTGTTTGCGCAGACGCAGCCATCTGCGCGCCGTGGCTGAAATTCGGCTAGGAGGACCATATTGTTATTAGTATATATCATATACTAGCTGTGCCTTGCGGTTTTACCCGCGTTAAACTTTATAAATTAACACAGCTCCTCCCCCGTATAAGATAGCGTGATAATATGTAGCCTAAAAGTAAATCCATGCAGTACTTTTTGAGTTTATCCCGGACATACAAACAGATAAACAGACAAAAATTCTAAAAACTATATTTGTGGCTTCGATGTCGATTGTAGATCACGCACCAAGTATCCTTTTAGAAAAATATTCAATGTACAGTTTTGTCTTTCCTACGATTTTATTAGATGTATAGATGTATTTTCATCAGCAACAGTTTTCCAGTACAGTTGCTTTTAGAAATGATCAGGCGCGTGCTTTGGATGTTCAAATGTTTCCAAAACCTTTTTTTGTTCTTATTTTAATATGCCGTTTACTGTTTGCTGACGCTGCTTTTTGCGGCTTCACCAGAGATTAATCCAACTACAGATAGCCCAAAGATGATGTTTGTTAAAGTAACAGAATAGAATATGAAACAACGAAATTTATTCAGCACTTGTACTAGTCAATAAATAAATATATATAAATAAAAGATAAAGCAAAGTGTATTAAAGAACCTTGATTTAAGGCCCAAACCGTCTGTGCGGTCGGTGATATCACATTAAATGTTGAGAAATCTTTAAATTATTAACAACATCGATCCGCCATCCGCCTCTATGTTGGTCAAGCACTTTGAATTCTTCTTCTTCGTCCTGACGTCCATTTTCTCTTTCATCATATCAACCAAAGTACCTCGTGTGCTCCGCTCTGCCCGGCCACGATACCAAACAAGGTCATGGTTATGGCGGTAGACTGTACGGACCTAGGTACCTTTGGTACAAGAAAGATGAACAGTAGTACCACATTATTTCATGACTTATACACTATTTTCAGTGGCCGGGCTACATCCTTCTATATCCTTCTATATCCGTCCTAGCAGGCCCACACTCAGATTGGCTGAAATCTACAAATTTAATGGGTGATTCGTACCTGTGATAGATGTACTTGTCATGTACTATATAAAAGACCTATTATATTAAAGATAAAACCTTTCAAATCTATTTAATAGTCACTGCAATGTTTAGGTAAAATACGCCTGACAATAACTGAATAGCATTAAAACTACCTGACAACATATAATTAATATCATCACACAAGTACGTCCACGGCTGGACATAATCCTCCCCAAAGAATGGGGAGATAGATATGCCATAATCGCCACGCTTGGCAAACGGGTTGGCGATCGCAGTTTGATGATTCACAGAAAAAGTTCTCTGGTAGGTAATCCCTTGGTCGATTTCTACGCGCCCACGGGATGAGTTGGGGTGATGATATTCTATGCCGTCACCACACAGCACTTTCACTTTGTTTGAATCTAATTTATTTCCACTTATCACATATCACATTATCACATACCACTTATCACATACTTATTTGATGCACACAGTGGTGTAAGTTATTTCAAATTTGTAATCCTTACAATTAACTTGTGACTGGCTTGTTGAGCTAATGTTTCGTGAACCTGGCTACTAAGTAGAAAACGCACAAGATTTGAACCCACGACCTCTGGGGTCATGTGTCCGAACCCCGCCCAGGATAAATCTTCGTGTGATGAGCACGAATATTTGTTCTGTGTCCGGGTGTAATTTATATATTATATGTACATATGTATTCAAAAATATATAAGTATGTTTATCAGTTGTCTGGTTGCCATACTACAGCTGTACCAAGATTAAAATTTAATGAGAAAAGAAGACTAATCGTATAATTTATTTATTTATTATTGTTACTGGCTTTCGGATAAATGTTTCTACACTGACGAGGAGTATCTGAACTACAGGACTCAGTAATTTATTAATATTTGATTGTTAATTAATTGTACTAATATATTTTTATATTGTAGCTGAAATGTTTTATTTACATGCCGAGAACTCGGCAGAATGTAATTGATCCATCAATATTCCAGCAACAACTTTCATGTATAGGTAGGTACTCATATTCAGTAAATAAATGAATTGAATTGAATTACATTTTGAAAAAAATATCGACCACACCACTATAATAGTAAAACATAACTGGCTATGGGAGGCAGAGAGAAAATACTTGTTTGCTCGCACCTCTCTCTCTCTCTCTTACCCCTACAGTAACTCTCTCCCTTTTTCTATCTTCACTAAAGCCTGTTCTAGAAGGCTGTAAACCAACGTCCCAATAGGGCCACATTGGTGGGAACTAGATTCCCTCCGCCGATTGTGATTCGGTTACACGGATGCCAACCACGCGCCCACGCCCACGCCACTACGCCAGTCGCGAATTGTCTGTTGGCGGGAAATCACGTACTCGTATCGCGAGCGGACCGTACCTACCGTGCTGTAGAAATGGCTCCCAATTTCTACAAATTTCAATTTCAGGCTTAATTTATATCTCCGTCTCAACTTCCGTTCGCCTCCCGCGATCACACTTGTCTTAACGCTCCCGTCACCCATTTACCAGCTCCCCAAGTCAAGCGTGCGTAAAGAAGTTTTAATTCAATTGAAAATTAATAAATTGATTTATTATGCAAATATTTATTTAATTAATTATATATATAATATATGTATTATTATATTCCTTTATAATATATATATAATTCAGCAGCGTGGGCAGGCCCCCTACAAGATGGACCGATGATCTTGTGCGGGTAGCTGCAAACTACTGGATGCTAATAACGCAAGACCGGCAATTGTGGAGATCTTTGGGGGAGGCCTTTGTCCAGCCGTGGACGTTTTTCGGCTGATATGATGATGATGATAATAATATAATAATAATATCTAGGGACAATGTCACACAGATCATCCTAGCCCCAAACTAAGCAAAGCTTGTACTATGGGTACCAGTCGACGATATACATACTTATATACATAGAAAACATCCATGACTCAGACACAAATATTCATGCTCATCACACAAATATTTGCACTTACCGGGATTCGAACCCAGGACCACCAGCTTCGTAGGCAGGAGCACTACCAACTAGGCTACGGTGACCGTCAAATGATGCGATGATGATTCAGAAATGAGTGGCAATGCTATATTTTACACCACTAAACTAATTTAAATGGCAATACATCTCTCTTAAATATTGCTTGTATAAAAAGAGCAGGGTATCTATTTTAGTAAGTTTTAGTAAATTGACAGTTAACTACGAAAATCGCCTCTAAGGCTGCGGTTCCACTGAGGCGGAACGGAGCGAGCGGAGACGAGTCGCGATTGACCAATAATAAACGTACAGAGTGCTTAATTAGTGAACAGGGCCTCTACCGGCTAAGTCGCTGAACATCGATTTCTTAAATGGCGTTCAAATAAATAAAGGTTAAAAATGACTTAATCAATCATTAAATCGGCTTCAACGTTGACAATCGATTCCGGACCGTTGATGACGTCACATGTGCTCATGGAAGCCGATTTACCGATTGATTAAGTCATTTTGAATCTTTATTTATTTGAACGCCATTTAAGAAATCGATATTCGGCGACTTAGCCGGTAGAGCCCCAGGTTCTATCGTATCGCTTATTATCAATGTGTAATTCGCGCCAAAACTAAGATGTCCTTCCTTCTCATACGAGCTAAGTTAGAAAGAAATGCAATGATATTAAAGATATTCTAGCGTTTATATAAGTATTATAATTATGTTATTATTACATAATTGGACAGCACGTGTGGCGCAACGGTTAAGACCGTCACCTCGCCACTTTATGT
This sequence comes from Pseudoips prasinana, assembly GCA_951640165.1. Taxonomy (NCBI): domain Eukaryota; kingdom Metazoa; phylum Arthropoda; class Insecta; order Lepidoptera; family Nolidae; genus Pseudoips; species Pseudoips prasinana. The sequence goes on from OX621255.1 coordinate 32,476,974, forward strand.
CCCGGGTTTGATTCCCGCGTTGCACAACTATTTGTGTTACCAATAAATGTCGTCTTGAGTCTGGCTGTACGTTGTGTCCGTCAATTATATGTTTGTAAAGTACGCCGCGGCACAAGGATAAATTTCTCTAGTACGGGCGTTGCCTAAAAAAATTTATAGGATTGCCAATAAACTTTAGGGTTCCCAAAATCGCGAGTGAATATTGATTACCTTGAATTTAATCTGACGTATTAATCGTAAATTATATTAGACGAGGCTGTAGTACATAATGAGGCAACACATATTGTATTAATAGCTTAATACTGCTTATACAAGAGGGTGCCGCACTGCGGGCCAGTGGGTCACTCACGTAACGCAGTGGACTGACCAGTGTGGTGAGAGGTGCCACTGCGAGCGGGCGCGAGGACCTTGAATAATAACATTTTATAATATTACATCTCAGTGGGCCATGTTTCTAGAAAACAAAACCGATAGATAATAATAAGGGAATCCTAAATTTGATCTGCCGGCGTGTATCGTTCGTAGCTTAACGCAGAGTGCCTACCCCGGATTGGTAGATGGTGCAGGTTCAAAATCCACCGGATGATTAAATTTATGATTTCCCATTTTTGAGATTTTATAATGTCTATACTGCCTCGTTGGTCTAGCGGTAGCGTGTTTACCCGCAGATAACGAGGTCCTGGGTTCAAATCCCGGGTCGGGCCAAAAGTGGGACTTTGGGACTTTTCTGTAAAAAGTATACCTAAATTCTCAGCCACAGGCCGAAGTCTGGGAGTTGGCGGTATTATACCCCCGTGTCTCGGAGAGCACGTAAAGCCGTCGGTCCTGTGCCTGACCTCTTTCCGGTCGTGTCGCTAGGCGTCCCATCGGATCATGAGAGTGATGGAATAGAAAGTGCTCCTGTGTTTGCGCACACACTTGAGGACTATAATATGTCCCGCGCAGATGGCTAATCTCTGTTGAGACTGGCTGCCGTGGCCGAAATTCGGCTAGGAGGACATTATTATTATGTCTATCAACTATGTTATTTTCGTTTCATGCTTATTATTAGTTTTATTATACTACTCTTTTAAATTCTTATTGTTTTTGCATCTCTATTGTGTTGTTTGTAGTGTAGAATATTACATGTTTAATTAATTACGTAGACTACAGCCGTAAGACTTAAAAAAAACGAAATTATATTTAAACTAATTTAATTAAAATATTACTATTACTAATTACAATTAAAAGTGTGTGCTCTTGTTCGATGCTAGAACAGAAGTGGACTTATATCATTAACATTATAAAAAATGCTGAGTCGGTGTCGTCACGGTGGCGCCGGGTTGGGGATGCTGACAATGCTGCGCGTGTAACCTCCGGCTCGACCGCTATGAAGGCTGCTGACGGTGCGGCATGTGTAAGTGTGGTGCAACGTTGCGGCGCGTGTAACCTCGATTGAATACTGCTGACAGGGCGGCACGTGCAAGCGTGGTGCAATTCAATTATATGCAATTTCTATGTATGGGTACTATGGATATGTATATGTAACTCCTCCCCCTTCAGATCAGCGACTATTTTCAAATCCTGTGAGAGAAAATAGTTGGCTGGGATGGTTTACTGTAGATGTGATCTCTAACTTCATCTTGGTTGTTCTCCTTTTCAGTGCACGGTGTGGTTATAATATTTGCAGGTTTAGATATCTTGTAGCGGCGGATAAGTATGGTTGCTATGAATGTAATTGCTCCGATCAGTACAGCGTAGAAGGGTATAGTTGTATGATAGTAATAAGATTGATCTACAGGTTCTAATTGTAATGGGTTTTGATATGATGTTCTCTCTTGAATATTGCGTAGAGTTTTCAAATCAATTGATTTCAGGTGCAGCTCTGGGGTCTTCTGTGATGGCATGTCCAATGGTTGATCTATTCTTAAAATTTTAAGAGGTTTGCCTTTAATGATGTCATCGGTATTTAATATTGTGTATTCAGGAGCTCTTAGGGAACATTGTAGCGGAAGTGTCACAAGGAAGCTGCGATTCAGGATGTTGTAGGTTTCTGTTCCGCAGTTAAGTTGTACCTTCGTAGCTTGAGGAAAGGATAGTATGTAGCTTCGGTCGTCTAATTGTTCTACTGTTTCTTTGATTAGGTGGACTGTTGAATAGTTGCACGTTGTGTCGATGGTTTGTTTCAGGATGATTCCCTGTATGCAGTCAAGTTTGCTCTGTGTCTTCTGGTGGATATAATCATCGCAGAGATACTGGTGGTTGTATTTCAGGCATTCAGCCTCTATGTAGACAAAATCTTTTCTATTAGTTGCTAGGAATGGGAGTGGTGGAATAATTACTTGATGGAGTTTATTAGGGGCCAAGGATAGTCTATACAAATCGTAAGTACTCTCCGAAACTATAGGGAACTTAAAAATTATTACAATTTGTTTATTAGCGAAGTATGACCCTGATTTTATTATATTATAATAATCTCTTAACTCTAAGTCTACCACTTGTTCTGTACCGTAAATTAACTTTAACTTAACTAGCATTAATTTAAGGACTTTAAAACTAATCATCGAATGATGGGTCGTAGTAGTCCGAGTAAAAGCTAAAATATTCTCTATATTAATTATTTCATCTAGTAAATCATTTGCATTTTCTGCAATTATTGTTAAAATCTGGGTATATTTTCCGAATTTAAGAAAACTACTTTCCTTATGGTCCTCTCTACTGGACCACATTTGTAAGGTATTATTAATTTCTTTCTGGTTGTATATAAGTTTATCTAAAGTGTTACTATATTCTTTCATCCAATCATTATTCAAGCTAGCGCGGTTATTCAGTTCTGTACTAATTTTATTCTGGTTGTTTTCTAAAACTTTAAGAGCCTTAGTATACTTAACAGCATCCTGATAGTCTAAATTTCCAGTTATACTGTTAATTATTGATCCTAAACCGTCTATGAGGCCTCGTTTTGTTCGAGTCGGTTCTAAAGTCTGCAAATGGTCCAATATGTGATTCGTTTTATTAATTAGATAGTTAATTTGTAATTCAAATACTGGGTAAGTTGTATTAAAAACTCTATGTTCAAAGTTAGTTAGCTGTGCTTTCAACTCAGATACTTCACGTTCGATTCTATCTAGGTCTATGTATTGCAGGAATGTGTGGTGGTGTGTCGTCATTCTTGTGGGTCCAAGTTTAAATGGCAAAAGTCCTGGTCCATCGTCTAAGTTATCAAGTCGTATCTCCTGTGTTCGCGCCAGCTGTAGTATCGTCACCAGCAGTGTTGTCCTGTAACAATTTTGTATGCTTGGTTGGTCGCTTAAGGCGGGCTTTTGCTACGGGTCCTCTTTTCTTAGAAGTATAGATATGTATTGGAAGATCAGCTAGAACTTTATCTTGAGTGTAACGGGGTGCAATTTTCTGTCTACTGGCTACTGGATTTTTAATGATTACTTGCTGTTCAGGTTGGTATTCGATTTCAGGTTCTCTCGTCTTATTATGTTTGTCTATAAGAGCAGTCCGGTTAGCAAGAGATATATCATTTACTAAGTCATATACTACTTTCATCTGGTCGCGGTGAGTCTGTATGTACTGCTGCAATAGGTGTTGAGTCACATCAATGTCTACAGGATCTCTGGGGTCAAAGTGTCCTTTTAGTATGTCATAAGGTCGGCATTTGGTCAGGCTGTGGATTGAACTGTTGTAGACAATAATGGCGTAGGGCATGAGGTTCGAAACTGATTCGTTCTTTTGTTGTAATTTTAATATCCTAAGGTGTTCCAAGATAGTGGAATGAAATCGCTCTATGTTGCCGTTGTCATTAGGGGAATGAGGAAGTGTTTTATGGTGAGTAATTTTGTGAAGTTTGAGGAATTCAGAGAAGAGTTGGTTCGTGAACTCAGTCCCATTGTCTGTTATAATGGTCAATGGTAATCCATGATGTGTACAAAAGGTCAATAAGGCTTGTAAAACACTAATTGCGGTACTATCTTTTAAATGGTAGGCTTGTCCATATTTCGAAAAGACGTCTATGAACGTTATATATTTTTCAGATTGTACGGAGAATAAATCGGCATGAACGATTTCTAATGGTTTGGTTGCGGGTGGAACAAGGTTTAACTGTGGTCTAACTGGGTGTCTGTCGTACTTGCTCTGCCCACAAATACTGCATTCATTTATGTATTTATTAATGTGGTCTTTCATCTTAGGCCAATAGTATCTGCGCGATAACGCTAAGTAACATTCGTTGATTCCCCTGTGGTTTGTTTTACCATCGTGGTACAGCCTAATTATCTCTTGTTGCTTAAGATATTCTTTAATATTTTCTAACTCTATTTTAGTAAGGACAAGTTTCATTGCAGAGCTTTTAAATTTGTCCTGAATAATGGGTATGATTTGGTACATAGCTAACTGAGGGTTAATTAATAAAGCGGTCTTAACTTTAGGATTTACATATTCTCTAATAGCATTAACTACGTCGGTTTCTAAATCGGAATTGGATACTTGCACTACGACTCTGGTATGGGACTCAAAGGGTTTGGATACCACGGGGCGTCTGGTGATAACATCAACTACATTTAAACATAACTGCTTATGGAATTTGTTAAGGGGTTCATCTGTGATAGGGACTTCTAGGATAGGATTTTCTTGACTGGTGTGAGCGGTATTGGTTGCTGAGTTATCTATACTGGGTGCTTTCTCGGAGGGATTTGCGGTTATGGAGCTTATTTCTTCATTATGGATTTCAATCCGGGATAAAGCGTCAGCGTTTGTATTATTTTTGCCTTTTTTGTATACTACGGAAAAATCGTATTCACTGAGCTTCAATCTCCATCTGGTTAATCTGGAGTTGGGCTCTTTAAGATTCATAATCCACTGAAGTGGTTTGTGATCCGTCACTATTTTAAACTTTCTACCAAAAAGATAGGGCCGGAAATATTTTGTTGCCCACACTATTGCAAGGAGTTCTTTTTCAATGGTGCTGTAATTTATCTCGCTTTCGTTTAGGGTACGAGAGGCAAAGGATATGGGTTTATCGGATCCGATGGGACCTTGGGATAAGATGGCACCTAGAGCGAAGTTGGATGCGTCAGTAGTCAATATAAATTCTTTACTGAAGTCTGGGTATTGCAGTATTGGATCGTTGGTCAGTAATTTTTTACATTTTTCAAAACAGTCTACATATATTTTATCTAACGTAATTTTACTGTTCTTTTTCAAACAAGATGTCATTGGTTTTGTCAGTCTAGCAAAGTCGGGAATAAATTTTCTATAATATCCTAATAGTCCTAAAAATTGTTTTATCTGTTTCGTGGTTTTTGGTAGGGGATACTTTTCTATGGTAGCTATTTTGTCGGGGTTTGGTTTGACACCGTCTCTAGTTATAACGTGTCCTAAAAAGTCAGTTTCTAATTTCAAGAATTCTGATTTATCCATTTGGATTTTAAAATTGGACTCTCGAAGTCTCTGGAATACTTTTTCAAGGTTTATTATATGTTCTTGTAAACTAGTGCTGAAAACTATAATATCATCGAGATAGACTAAGCATATATCGTTCTGTAGTCCACGCAACAGGTTGTCCATTACCCGTTGGAATGTAGATGGTGCATTCTTTAGGCCCATAGGCATTCTAAGAAATTCAAAATGCCCATGTTCAACTGTAAAGGCAGTTTTGTGGATATCGTTTTGGTCCATTTCTACCTGCCAAAATCCACTTGCTAAATCTAGAGTAGAGAAGTATTGGCACTTCCCTAACTTGTCTAATACGTCAGCTATGTTGGGGATTGGGTATTTGTCGTCAACAGTCTTGTCATTTAACTTTCGGAAGTCAATTACGAGACGCCACTTTTGTTTGCCTGAGGCATCGGCTTTCTTTGGAACTACCCAAATAGGCGAGCTCCACGCAGACTCTGATGGTCTAATAATACCCTGGGAGAGCATTTTGGCTATCTGGTCTTTTACCTCTTGGCGATGTACAAATGGGTAGCGATAGCTCTTTGTATATATGGGAGTTTCATCGGTGGTGTTAATACGATGTTTAATTTTGTTCGTGAATGTCAATGGCTCATTATCTATGTAGAAAACATCTGCATACTTGGTGCAAAGTGTAGTTAAATTAGCTAACTCCTCTTGGTTCAAGTGATCAGTGCGAAGTCGGGATATCACTTCTTGTACCCTTGATGATTGTGTATGGGCAGACTCAATATTGCATATTTCTGCCTGAACGGCTTGATCTAGCGATAGTATGATGTCATTACTACTCGGGTTTGTAATTTGTAATATACCACGACTATTAGTGACTTTTGTGAGACAATCCGAAACTATACAGTTACAAACTATTTGTCTGGGAATATAAACGTCGCCGTCTGAAGCGTTGATCGGTACTCGGATTAATTTGGAACTATTTGCAGGTATAACGTCCTCGTATAAATTGACATTTCGTGAGTTATACATTAGGATGGGGTTCACAGAGGTTCGGGTAGTCAGCGTCTGGTCTTTTAAGTCAATCTTAGCTTCCCAATTAGTCAACAAGTCAAGTCCTATTAGTCCATCAAAATAGTCATGAAATTTATATATAAAAAGTTTTATATTTTCGTCATTACAGAATTCAGGGAAGTTTGGCAACGTAATAGAGTAATTTTCTCTTATGGTTGCATGAACATTAGTAATTTCGAAGGGGTCATAGTCTAGGGGTCTGTCATAAAAATAATCTTGAACGGCTTGTGGACTTATAAATGATTGATTGGCACCAGTATCGATTAGAAATTTTAAAGGTGGGTCTGCTATCTGAATATAGGGTAACTGTCTTTGGGTCTGTATATTTATTTCTATGTTAAGCTTTTTGATGAATGACTTTTCTGAAAATTTTGCTGGTTATCCTTCACATTAGGTACAGAATCGTTTTCCTCTAAGTTATCTGGTAAGCTGGGGGTGTGGTCGTAATTAGAACAAGATGGTTCTGTGTAGTCGAACTGTGGTTGCTCGTAATAGTTATAGCTGTCGTCGTAGTATGGGTAATAGTCATAGTCAACGTCAGGATGGTAGTCATAGTCAGGGTAATAATTCATGTCGTAACACTCATTCATATTAACTTCGCGGCATTTAAAGTAATTCGTCGGGGGCGGATTGCCATGTATACGCCAGTCATGTCCTCTAAGTCCTCCTGAGGGTGGTAAGACTTTGGGAACAAAGTTTGATACGCCACTCATAGGTTTGGATTGCTGTGAGTTATAATGTCCGTACTGATTACGCGGTGGAAGTCGGAATACATTGCTCTGGGGGTTATAGTTGGGGGGTCTAGCACCTAGCATCTGTTGTGTCCGTGTTGGCATACGTACCTGTGGTTGGTGAATCTGCGCGGGGTTAGGCCTGAAGGCTTGATGTGGTGGAGGCGCAAATCTGAATGGTTGCGGTGCTGGCGGTAATGGCCGCTGTATACCGGGCGTTGGCCAGGCTGCTGCTAGCATATGAGAAGGTTTCGGGATGTGTACGGGTCCTGACTGAATAGCCTTAGGGGCGTGATATGGTTTAGTTAGCGATTCATTTCGCTGCTGAAGATATATAGTGTTCAGCTCCTCCTGTACATATTCTAAAGCCTTCTCAATCGTAGGGGGTCTCATGCATCTAATGCGGGATCCCAATGGTTCATTTAAACCTCTAACATAAGCCTGCATTGCTGATTTTTTGTACAACGCGCGTTTAGCTTCTGTGGTAGTCTCTATTTTCTCGTGCAAACTAACATATGTCATAATGGTACTAAATAATGATTGGCAATGGTCGTAAAATTCTTGTGGGGTTCTCTGACCTTGGGTGGCTAGCGATAGATCATTATAGAGGGCAGTTTCATCCCTTTGATCAGCAAAGTTATTTATTAACGCGTTACGAATTTCCAACCAGTTATCGGGGATGCCGTTCGAATTGATAATACTGGCGGCAGGCCCCGTGATTTTATTTAATATGCCATTTATCAGGCATAAATTGGTTAAGGCACTGTCTGCTTCTGTGCTCATATACGCTATTACTATTTGATCACATATCCTAATAAATCGCGTGAGCACATTTGGGTTTCCATCAAAATCGGGAACTGGCCTGAGTGCTTTAAAAATAGTATCTGGGTCGTAAGGCATTTTGTTAATTTTATATAAACTATTTAACTCTAAATTTAAATCTAATAAATCTATTTCTCTATTCCTATCTAACTGGCTACGACGGTGAGACTGCCGGATTGCAGACTCGCTGGGTCCTAAATTACTTTGACGAAAAATTTTGGAATACGAGTACTTAGCTTATGTAAAGACTAAAAGGTTACAAGGTAAAAGGAAAGCAACACAAGAAAGATTCTGTGCAACTCACAATTTCATTTTCTCTGCGTATCGATGTCTGGATACAGTCGCTGGCTGTAGAACTCGTAGATTCTGGATACTCGATGAAGGTTTGAAAACGCAAGCAGCGGCTATGCGGAGCCGACAGGATTCGATACTAGATTCCTTTAATATCGCGCCGCGCACTGCTTCGAGTATCCTACCGACTGCGCCAATTACGTAGACTACAGCCGTAAGACTTAAAAAAAACGAAATTATATTTAAACTAATTTAATTAAAATATTACTATTACTAATTACAATTAAAAGTGTGTGCTCTTGTTCGATGCTAGAACAGAAGTGGACTTATATCATTAACATTATAAAAAATGCTGAGTCGGTGTCGTCACGGTGGCGCCGGGTTGGGGATGCTGACAATGCTGCGCGTGTAACCTCCGGCTCGACCGCTATGAAGGCTGCTGACGGTGCGGCATGTGTAAGTGTGGTGCAACGTTGCGGCGCGTGTAACCTCGATTGAATACTGCTGACAGGGCGGCACGTGCAAGCGTGGTGCAATTCAATTATATGCAATTTCTATGTATGGGTACTATGGATATGTATATGTAACTAATTACTAATATTTCGTACTTGTATATAATAATGATATCCTGGGACATTATTTACACACGGCCATCTGATCCCAAACTAAGCAGAACTTGTAGGTACTATGGAAACCATATACTAATATACAAAATATAACTATATACTACTTCTGTTTTGTAAATACATACTTATATATATATATATATATATATATATATATATATAATTATACCATGACTCAGGACAATCAGACATGTTCATGCGCACAAATATCTGTCCAAGTAACCCAACCCATGACGCCAACCAAGCAAGCATTTGCCTACCACGCCAACAGGCTCGTCAATATATATGGTATTAAATAATACGCATTAGTTCTTAATTAAAAATCATAACTTTACCTGCATGTATACATACGTCATCAGCCTGATATCGTCCACTGCTGCACATAGGCCTCCTCCAAAGGTTTCTGTAACGTTTCTATTTGTAGGGGTTTGCCGCAGTCACCGCGCATGGCATGCGAGTTGGCGCAACCAACTGGTAGCTATAGTACCCAGGTAGCGCTGTTGCCCGACTACGTGGTGTATCCCTTAGTCGCCGTTTACGACACCCACGAGATGGTACGGGGTGGTCCTGTTATTCGTTCTAGACAGTATAACACATTATATTTTGGATATAAACTATTGTATTCTGTTCTAACACAAACTTAATATTTTTTTTATGTTTCGTTAACTTGTTTTAGTTATGTAGGAGATTTAAATCGTTTAATTTAGGCAAGATTCATTTTATTAAGTAAGTATGTAAATAATTAGGTTCTTTAAATACAAATAATTATATAAATATGATGCTTGTCATTTCTATTGCACATAATATATAGCTTTTAAATACATTACACATTTTTAACTAGCGGTGAAGAAAATATGTAATTTAAAGTCATACAAAAACAATAACCACAGCAATATGACCAAAAGTAATTTAGCTAAGCAGAAAAGTCATCATCATCGTATATAAAATTGAGTCCTAAAGATATACCAATAAAGTAAAATACGCGTACCAGTCCTTCAATATTTCATTTTCATCACAGAGAATCTCTTGGGAAACCAGAAGTAACACAAAATTCATCATGGTAGTAAAATAGACATACATATTATCATTAATCAATTATGGAACGAATGTAGTTATCTCACAGTCAGATGGTATACAATAAATAGCATTAAGCAATGTCTTTTTTAAATATTTAAGTATATAATTATTTATGTCATGTACCTACATCAACCCATTTTAGTAATCAATGCAATAATTAGTTTAATAAAAAAGCAACTGAATACTATCGATTATTCATTAACTTAACCTAACTTATGTTTTAACTTCGTAAACATTGAAATGTCCGAGCGAGACAGCTAAATCCAGCCCAAAGCAACAAAAATCATGAAACAGGAAACCTAATATATACCCGCTCACAGTGAGACCGCGCCGCGCAAGGATCACGAAATAGAAACCCAAGTGTGTGCTAATCGAGTGCGAAAATGTAAACATTCGCGGGTCAACGACCTCTCGGATTTGGTTTACTGAAGCATGCTGAACAAAAGCCGCCTACTCCAGAACGAGTAGGTAAATAGGATAACTGGAAGTACAGACGCCAGCACATCAAGCTACCCCTATCTGTCAAATTATCCCAATTGAAAGTGAACCTTATTCTTATGTGATAAAGTTGAAAATCTATAGAAGAAATTTGACAGATTGGGGTAGATGGATGTGCTGCGTATGTACCTACGGAATAAGTGTCCCACGAAATGCTGCGTTGATTGATATTAATAAACGTTAAACAATGAAGACGGGCTGGTTGGCGTGGTTGGTAAATGCTTGCCTTTCACATCACATGTCGTGGGTTCGATTCTCACCCAGAACAGATATATGTGTGCATAACTGTTTCTCCTGAGTCTGGGTGTAACTCTGTATTTACATATGAAAAGTACTATATTTATCAGTTATCTGTGTTCCGTAGTGCAAGTTCTGCTTAGTTTGGGATCGGATGGCCGTGTGTGAATAATGTTCCAGGTTATTATTATTAAGAACCGATTAGCCATCAGTTAATCCGACTTGTTTATGCCATTGCAAAAGTAAGTAAGGAACTCTTATTATAACACTAAATTAAGAAACAGTCTGATATCCTCCACTGCTGGATATAGACCTCCACCAAAGATTTCTATAACTTTGCGATTTGGAGGGATTTGCCTAGCTCACCGCGCTTGGCATACGAGTTGGCGATAGGTAGTAGTTTTTATTTTTATTTATTTTTTACGTGGTGGAAATGCCATTCGCACGTTGGCTGCGTACCCATTGGACCTACAAGATTAGACCCTCTATCGCAAAAGTACCCGTTCGACCTCATTTTAAGTCCCTTTGGACCTTCTTTAAAATATAATAATCAATGTGCCCATTGGACCTATTTTTAAGTACCCTTTGGACCTTCAAAATTAAAACTACCAAAGATGAACCTGTTGGACCTCTATTCTAATACCTTTTGGACCTTAATAAAATATGTTTTTATTTAGTATTCGCTGGGCGTTATTTTAGTAAAAAAAGATACAGTTGTGTTGAAAATGTTTAACCAGAATTCTAATAATTAGGCGAAATAGCATAAGCGAATACAGGCACACTAACAACAAACAGCAATCCGTGGTCAGTAGAAGAAACAAAAGAATAGATAGTGGAAAACTATATTTCTTGAAAATTTACAGGTGTGTAATGGATAAATATTTTAAAAAACCCCATGTACAAATAGGATCAGTTTTCTTAGGTTTTAGTAACAAATTTTGTTTAGTTAAATTGTACGATAATACTGTGATTTTAATGATTGATCTGTATTTATAGCTAATAACATTTTTATCTGCGAGATTTATGATACAAATACAAATACAAATAAAAAAAATATGATAATTTTATTAAGTACTATTTAATTTTATTTAGTACTAGCTGTGCCCGCGACTTCGTTCGCGTGGATGTCGGAACTTAACAATGTATTTTTTAGTGTAAAGCGCTGTGGGAGGATACCGAAATTTTTTTTTTAATTTAATTTAGTGCTTCTTTATTTTACCTGATGAACCATCTGGAGCGTACACAAAAACGTTATTGGGGTTGTTTACGCGTGAAAGAACTACGTATAGTTGACCATGGGAAAAGCATCCAATACTTAGGTCCACCCCCGCAACGGATAATGTCTGGACCTGAGCTTTACTAATCGTCATGGCATAACAGAGACTGACTGGGAATTGCACTCGTTTGAAAGAGAAAGGAAAGTTTTTAGGAATTATAGGTATCCTTGGAATAAAAACAATATCACCGGCGCCGCAACCTGTTAATGTTTCAGCTTCTATAATGTTGCAGATTTGTGACTTTGAGCCGAGTGCCGTTACAAAATTTGGGAGGACATAAATTTCTGAGGAGAATTATTGGTACACCAATTTTTTAAACTATTTTGTGGGCTGAAAGTCCGGGTGTGCTGAGGGAATCCAAAAATTCTACCGGGTAGTGCGTGGCGTTATCTTCTTCCATATATGTATTTATTGAGCTATATTCTCTACTATTACCGGACGCATGACTCAATATTTTGAAATTAATTGCCGCAGCTTGGTCATTGTGGGGAGTCAAAATAGCTCGCTGACATAGCCAAGAACCGGCTTGATTTCCCATGTTTGTGGTATCTCCGTACACAGAAAAAATTTGCTCCTGCTGTGATGTAACGTAAGAACAGAGATTACCAATCAAAATAACTTTTCCATCTTCTTGTACGGGGTATGCGCCATCGCCTATTTTTAACAATAAATTGGAAAACTCCTGTGCATTTTCGCAGCCTCTGACTGATCGGGTTCCCTCCTATACTTATAACTATCATTTGTCATATATTATCATACCCTGTCAGTAATTTGTCCATCAGTATTTAGTTGTACATGTCTCATAAAATCTTCAGCAAACTTGTCATGGTACTTTTGCCATAACTGTTTAGCGTCCGATAACGCACAAAAGGTCAATAAGATGGCAAACAAATCTCGCAAGCGATGTGGACTATCGCTCACGCATGCTTCCGCTAGAGCGTCACCCCAATGCTGACCTCCAACTAATAAATGGCGTGCTCGGCAAGCGGCCTGGTATTTGGGATGTTCAATATCATCCACTTTACGGCGCTCAGCAAAAGACGTAGGTCCTCGCTCTACATGGATCAGATTTTGGGATGAACTCACACGTGAGCACGCCACGTGAACCTGCCCGCCTTCCTCAAGTCAATTCCAGCTAACTTGAGAGTTTGACTTTGCGATTTGTTGATGGTTATCGCGACACACACTTTTATAGGGAACTACAGTATTTTAAACTGAAAAGGGAGATCATTTGGCACTAACGGAATACGTGACACGAACACTGTTTCTCCCTGGGCGCATCCAGGCATAATAGTAGACTCTATGACACGATACAAAGTTTTGACTTGAAGCCTCGTGCCGTTGCAAAGTTTAGGTGGTTGGTTGGTAAATTCCTCAGAACCATTATAGGTATACCCACACGCAACATACATCCCCTATTATGCGCCCTTAGGGGTGGAAATTCCTAAAATCCTGAAATACATACTTTTTATTTTAAACGGATAGGCCAAATACCAATTTTCATGCATTTCACTTAAAAAATTATACACTTTTCATACAAACTTACATCCCCTATTTTACGCCCTTGGGGTGGAATTTCCAAAAATTCTAAAATATTTATTTTTATTTTTAGCTGAACTACTAAATATAAGTTTCAATGCCTTTAACTTCAAAAAAATGACGGATTTTCATATAATCTTTCATTCTCTGTTTTACCCCCTTAGGGTTAGTATTTCCAAAAACCCCTTCCTTAGTGAATGCATACGTCATAAAAAGTACCTACCGGGAAAGTTTCAAGTCTCTAACCCCAGCCGTTCAGGCTGTGCGTTGATATGTCAGTCAGTCAGTTTCCTCTTTTACATAGGTAGGTATATAGATTTGTGCTGAGAAAATTATGAGAGACCGGGTTAATTTACAACATTCAAATCGGACAGGCTCAATAAAATTCGAATCGTCGTACATTCGCGTTACAAACGAATCGACAGCACAAACTTTCGATCGATTGACATTATAATTTAAAATTAAATTATAACAAATCCAACCTTGTACATAATTCAATTTGCCCAAAGAAAACAAAATATTTTAATAACCAATTTTGGACAACGACATACTTCTAGCCAACTAAGACCTCATTTCGAAACAATACGGAATATTCAAAGCCCTACGTAACTCATGCAATTAGCAAACACGGGCAAATCTTAACACCGCGGGTCAAAAGCAATGCACAACGACATCTATCGAAATAAAAATCAACTATCAAGCACAACGACATGTATCGAAATAAAAATCAACTATCAATAATTTAAAATTATATTATAACAAATCCAACCTTCTTCATAATTCAATTTGCCCAAAGAAAACAGATTTTTTTAATAACCAATTTTGGACAACGACATACTTCTAGGCAACCAAGACCATATTTCGAAACAATTCAGAACATTCAAAACCCTACGTAACTCATGCAATCAGCAAACACGGGCAAATCTTAACACCGCGAGTCAAAAGAAATGCACAACGACATCTATCGAAACAAAAATCAACTATCAACCTAGTTCATTCAGAAAAGAGATGTCATAATATGCACAATGACATCTATCGGACAGTTTAGTTCAACTATAAACATTAGTTCATCCTGAAGTACCGAAATGTGTGTTATTTTTCTCCATGATTACTTTAAAATCTAATATCTTTTGATAGACTGAACCGATTGCAATAAAACAAAAACTAAATGTTACCTCAAGTTACGCTCAATCGTTGTGTATAAAAGTTATCTACATTGCTTTCGTATATTTTACGTGATACCCGAACATATAAACAGACCAACAGACAAACAGACAAAAATTCTAAAAATGCTGGAAATGGGTTCTATTGGTTGTCCTTTAATACCCTGGCTATTTTTTTTGGATTTTCTTTCGATGTACAAAAATGATTTTTCTACAGATTTATTATATGTATAGATAAGACTGATTTTAACATTTGATCTGTGATTTATATACTTAAGTTTACTTATATACATTATTTTAAATTTACAAAAAATCTACGACAGTTAAGACTGTGATTACTTGAAAGGTGATTTACAAATATGTAGGTAAAATACAAAGATATCTTATATTTACAAATTTAATCAAGTTGCTGCCTGTAAAACCAATCTTCACAAATTCAGTTGCTACGGCATACAATTTAGATTTAGATTTACTTACATTATTATATCAGTGTTTCTTTCTTTCAAAATGTGATATAAACATTCTAAATTAATATACCTATTGCATGCATTTTTATGTATACGGTCTTGAAGATCTGTCAAATTAGAAAAATGTAACTGGAATATGTGATTTTATTTGTTACATAACGTTGTGATCTTTTATATTTTTGATTAAAACAGTGATTTATATTGTAGTGTTTTATTTTTGATAAGGTGTGTCACTTTTGTGCGCGAGTGTATTTTAGCTTTTTATACGAAGACATGTGAATGAGGTCCAACACAACACGTTGCTTAATAGAGGGCTAATAGGTAATCAAGTATAGACAACATCCAAGTTTGAAGGTCCAAACGGTACAAAGGGGTCCAAAGGGTCATCTTTGTAGACGAGGTCCAAACTAGGAGGTCCTACGGGTACGTAGCCCGCACGTTGTGTAGGGCCGACCCACTAAAACCACCACGGTAGCCAGCCTAACAGTGCCTGTAGCGGGGGCTCTGGGTACTCGTGAACGATCTTGCCAGTACCCCCGTTGTACACTGAGCGTCTGAGACTCTCCCCCGGGACGGGAGGGGTCCGAATGCCCCCCCCCCCCCCCCCATCACGCACGAGCGCGTTTAGGAAACCTGAGCTACAGCAGGTTACCTCTTCTCTTCAGGGAGTTAGGTAGTAGCTAGTACACAGGAGTCGTAGCTGCCCAACTACCTGGTGTATCCCTTAGTCGCCTTTTACGACGATGGAGTGGCGCTATAATTATTTCTTGGCCGGTAACCACACGGCTAAGATGATTAAGACATCAATAAACAAGAACAACATTGTACAAATGAGAGCCTTATAGTAATAATAATATCTAGGGACAATGTCACACAGATCATCCTAGCCCCAAACTAAGCAAAGCTTGTACTATGGGTACCAGGCGACGATATGCATACTTATATAGATAGATAAATACTTATATACATAGAAAACATCCATGAATGACTCAGAAACAAATATTCGTGCTCATCACACAAATATTTGCACTTACCGGGTTCGACCCAAGACCCAGCTTCGTAGGCAGGAGCACTACCAACTAGGCTACGGTGACCGTCGAATCAATAAACAAGAACAACATTGTACAAATGGGAGCCTTATAGGTAGGTGGGATCTTATTCATGTGATCGTTAAGTGGACCAGATCTAAATAAAATGTCGCATTGTTGACTCCACATCCCACATTGTTATTAAAATAATAAATATAATAATAATGTGGGAATTAATTTATTATTAAAATAATTATGAATATTTTTTATTACAGGTACCTGTAATAAAAAAAATATTATTAACATACACGTTTATTGCGGTATTTTCGTATATCTCTATTTACGTGTTTCGTGTGTCTTTCGGTGTTACTCAACAACTTAGACTATCTTAGCCGTTCCGGGCTAAGATAGTCGCTTCGCTTCTTCATCTCACGGGTTCGAATCCCGTGCCATACATCTATTTGGGTGACCCATAAATACTTGTTCTGAGTCTGGATGTAATTTGTGTCCATCTTTTACATGTTTGTAAAGTACCCTGCAACACAGGGATTAAATTCCCTCGTGAGGGCGTTGTCTTTAAAAAAAATGTACTATTGCTATCAATTTGAAGTCCTAAAAGTTAACCAATATGTATGATTTGCTTACCGTATAATTGTATTAAGACTGTTACAACATTTATAACGTACACAAAGTTACATGTAATGTTACACATTTGATTTTTAACTATTTTACAATAATCCAAATTTACAGCGATACCAATGGTGACTTTAAATTGATATCCTATGTGGGGATCGAATTCAAAACAAAAGAGCACCAAAGCAGTGTAAAATTGACTACCATAACCAATGCGCAGATACATTTGAATTAACATATATATTTATAGTTTCGGAAAAAAGTAGCCGTGACATACGGACCGACAGACAGACATGACGAATCTATAAGGGTTCAGTTTTTTGCCATTTGGCTACGGAACCCTAAAAATACGAATAGATAAAACTAGGTACTCGTAGGTTGTTACATAGCAGGATGTTATAAATAAGAAGGAGTAGGTACCGAGCTGTGCTAAGCCGGGTTACATAAGTAGCACTTTCCTTGAGAAATATTTGCACTTTGCACATATTTTGCTACGAGTACAAATAGAGACTGGTGCAGCGCTCCCTAGTACTACTTGTGACTGCTTAACCAATGTGGAACATTAATAGTGTCAATTGTAATATAGTCCGATGAGGTATGTCGTCGATAGACTATATATGTTAATGAAGATAACAAATATCTTGGGACCCAGACTCAGGACTAACAGACATGTTCAAGCAGACAAATATCTGTCCTGGGTGGGAATCAACCCCACGACCTTTGGCGTGAAAAGGAAGCATTTGCCAACCATGAACCACGCCAACATGCCCGTCAAAATATGAGGTCGATATGACGATGATATCTGACAAACTCCTATAATGTCAGGAAGCATTGAACTCAATCGCCGACGGTGCGTTGAAATCAAAATTTCAGCAACTGGTAGTATTCCCAGAAGTCTAGATTTATATTCCGAAAGTACAGCACACATTCGCCGAAAAGCCTAACGTCCTCTTAACCTTTTCAAGGCTTTCAAGGTTGAGAGCACGCCTCTTCTTACGCTTACCTATAGACCGTGTGATTGGATAAGACACCCCTTCAGGAAGCTTGAAAGAATAGGACGAAAATTGAAGTAACTAAAAAATATTAATCATTGTGAACGAACTGCGTCTACGGCGCGGCGGCCAATGTTAACGCAGGGAAGTCAGCTACGCATGACACGTTATTGAACACAAGTGCGCAGACGGTTGGCGTGGCTGGTAAATACTTGCTTTATACGCCGCAGGTCGTTGGTTCGATTCCCACCCAGGACAAATATTTGTGTACATGGATGTGTGGATAACGTCCAAATCAAAACCTAGAGGTACATTCACGCTCTTTTTTTTTTTTTTTTTTTCGTGTTGGACACCTTTTATAGGTCCCCGCCGTTTGGGGGAGACGACGGGGTATGTGGGAGTCCACAGGGTTACCGACTAAAACCACCACGGCAGCCTAGCCTCTACATGCTTATAGTGATGGCTCCGGGAACACGAAACGATTGCCATCCGGAACCACATTCACGGTCTACCGGGGGCTGATTGCTAGAGAGATTAACTTCTTAGCATCTCCTTTCTTTTGAGGTCACTTTAGGCTGTCGGTTACGCTTAGTCGTCACACAACAACCGGTAAGCCAGGTCAGGGGCCTGCTGGGTGGCGTTACTGACTTGGTGGTATAAAGTACTGGTTTATTCTCATGGGTAGTTTTAGCTCCTTAAATATTACTTTCTATTTACGATACACGTTCTATATTATATAAGTTATGTAGAAACTACTTAGAAATGAAATGTCGTAATCACTTAAGTAGGCACTTAGTTTGACAACCTATAGCCTGGGACTTAGGAACCTTTCTCTTACTACCCGTGATTTATACATACAACACCTAAGAAATTCTAGGTCCAGTCGAACGTTAAGTTTCAGTTGTGGTTCAGTACATAATAAATATAATATAAATATCTTCTGACAAATAACACTCCATCTGATCCCAATTGAGGCAGAGCCTGTACTATGGATACCAGGCTATTAATACACTAACGATCTTATAATGCAGGGGACGCTTATTGTTAAATTGAAAAGGTACCGTCAGGAATAAATCTTTCCTGATACTCGGTTACTGAAGAACCTTAGAACTCAGGGTATTTTACTGGGTTTGAAACCCAGGAAAGGACCGGAGGGAAGGAAGGAGGAAGGTGTTAAAGTGTTTGTACGAAAACGCCACCATGTCAGTGCGACTCAGGACCAGAACTCAAAACCTATTCAATTGCAGCGAGGCGTGAGACAAGGAGACGTCATATCTCCGAAACTGTTCACCACTGCATTGGAAGATGTCGTCAAGGTTCTGGACTGGGAAGGCTTTGGCGTCAATGTCAATGGCGAGTACTTCACCCACCTTAAATTTGCCGACGATATGGTAGTCATGGCTGAGGCCCTTGACGGCCTCGGTACAATGCTCGATGGCCTCAGCAGAGTCTCTCAAGAAGTGGGTCTGAAAATGAACATGGATAAGACGAAAATCATGTCGAACATCCATGTTGCACCCACTCTAGTTAAAGTTGGAGACTACACTCGAAGTTGTAGAGAACTAAATTTACCTAGGACAGACCATCCAACTAGGTAGGTCCAACTTCGAAAAGGAGGTCAATCATAGAATCCAACTCGGCTGGGCAGCGTTCGGGAAGCTACGTAATATATTCTCGTCCCAAATACCGCAGTGTCTCAAGTCGAAAGTCTTCGACCAGTGTGTGTTGCCAGTGATGACTTACGGAACAGAGACGTGGTCGCTCACTATGGACCTTATCAGGCGGCTCAAGGTCACCCAAAGAGCAATGGTTGGAGTTTCCCTGCGAGATCAAATCAGAAATGCTGAGATCGCAGGCGAACCAAAGTAACCGACATAGCCCAAAGAATTGCCAAACTGAAGTGGCAGTGGGCAGGGCACATAGCTCGTAGAACTGTCGATGTCGCAGGAAAACTCCGAGCATAGCCCTCTCCATTGCTATTTCAATGACCCTGAGCCGTCTTATAAGGCCCATAGGAAACATACGTATCGCATAGGCCCATAAGACGCAGCGTGGACAGGCCCCCTACATGGTGGACCGACGATCTTGTGCGGATCGCGCGAAGCCGCTGGATGCATGTGCAGCGCAAGACCGGCTATTGTGGAGATCCTTGGGGGAGGCCTTTGTCCAGCGGACTGAATTCGGCTGATAGGATGATGATGATGATAATGATCCTGAGACATTATTCACACACGGCCATCTATTCCCAAACTAAGCAGGGCTTGTACTATGGAAACCAAATACCTAGTATACTACATACGCCCAGACCCAGGTCAAACAGACATGTCCATGCATAAATATATCTGTCCTGAGTGGGAATGGAACCCACGACCTGCGGCGTGAAAGGCAAGCATTTACTAACCACGCTAACCGGGCCGTTATCATTGTTTTAATATTCTAAAATATAAACTGATAACATAAGACATAAAAATATTATATTGTTTACTATCTGTGCGCCGCGGTTTTACCCGCGTTAAACTTTTTAAATTATCACAGCTCCTCCCCGTAGGTGATAGCGTGATACTATGTAGCCTATATGTTGACCCGACCTCTTAGTAATATTCATGCAAAATTTTAAGTAAATCCATGCAGTACTTTTTGAGTTTAGCCCGGACATACATACAGACAAACAGATAAACAGACATAAATTATAAAAACCGTATTTTTGGCTTCGATATCGATTGTAGATCACGCCCCAGGTATTCTTTAAAAAAATATCCAATGTACAGTTTCGAGTTTCCTACGATTTTATTATACGCAGAGTATATAAACGCCTGGAAGAACATCTTATTGTATTTCACGTTTTTGTTAAGAGCTTTAATATAGGCACTTAGCGATATTTTTCAACGAGAAAAAATTATTTTATATGCATCTTTTACTTCGTATATTTAAATAAGTTTATTAAGGGTTCAACATAGGTAATGTGGTTTCCTAGGAAGGATCTTCCGCAGCGCCACTATTTTAAATAAAAGTTTAAGTCCAAACAGATTAAGACTATTTTTGAAGATAACTAGAAATTTATAGATATTAAAAAAAACATATCTTTTATGTAATTATGTAACTTAAATGTGTTAAAGAAAAGATGATTGCATCAGGGAGAATGACGTGTGGGGTGCGGCACTTAACTGAACGTGTCTTCCAAATATTTTCGAACCACATCTAATAAATGGACGTAAAGTTTACTATAATACTGTTTAAATTTACTTAAAAATGTTAGCGAATAAATTTGCATACTATAAAATTATAATTTTTGGCTACAAGATTTCTTAAAAGTTTTTAATGTGAATGTATATTTCAATAAAGTTTGCAAAGACTAAATATGTGTCCTTGACCACCTAGCTGCGGTCGGCAACTCGCATTCCGAGCGCGGTGACCGAGGCAACCCCCTCCAATAGTAATGCAAATGTTATAGAAACATTTGCAGGAGGCCTATGTTCAGCAGTGGACGATATTATGCTGATGATGAAACAAAGTTCGGCAGTGGGAAATTAGTTAAAAACTTTCAGCGGGGCAGTAAGGGGAAGTACCTTTTCCATTGCAGCTGTACGAAAATGGTCTTAAGAGACTATCCATTATTTTTTTATGGAATTGTGACCCCCATTCACAGATTTTCAAACAAAATTACAGTTAGCAAGAAAATAGCTAATGAATTATAATATTTAATAAATTTTAAAATTTTACACAATTTTTTTTATTGCAATCGATCCTGTTTCTAAACTGACCAAAAACTTATACTTACCTTGGCGTAATCAAAAAGTCACAAAGTGCAAAAAACTTTTCCCTAACATTTTGTAGTTGTGTTGTGCACTCATGTTATTTTAGATTAAAGTTGATTTAATGTGATATTGTATATGACGACTCGGGACGCTTTGGGGAACTGGACGGCACTGAGCAATAGACTAGAGATATCAAGCATAAATCTACATTTAAGAGAACTCCTCTCCCAGTTTTATCTACGCACGATATATTAAAGTGCAGGTGTGTCCCCGCTAATAAAGTAAACAGGTATCCGACACCAGCAGGGGAGACTCGCAGAGATCGAGGTCAGGACCCACAGGTTACGTATTCTGTCACGCGCGTATGACCCGCCGACTTTAATCTTCTGGACCGGTACAGGGTGCTTCTCTAGATATAAAGTCCCCAATAACATTTTGTCTGCCTGACTTGAACCCAGGACCTCACTATCTACAACTGAACACGCTACCACTAAACTAACGAGGCAGCTAAATAAAGTCATTACATCCGTAACACAAACTATTAACATTATTACAAGTAGGGCATTTGTTCAATAGAATTGGTACAAACGCGGAGATAGCCATTGATATCAGACTATTATGACGAAATTAGAGGAAATGAGTTGCTTACAATTATTTACTAGTGCATCGTTGTAGAGCACGATAAGAGAGACATTATATCCAATAGTAATAAGCTGACACAATCAGTCAACGGCCGACTATCTCCTTAATAGGGCTGGCCTAAAAAAAAAACTTGAATATGTTCTTCGTCATTTCGATCGCTGGTGTGCTAAACGAAGCTCTAAACTGAAGCTTCATCACAGGCCACAGGTGAATGATGAACTGGACATTGGCGCTAATGTCCGCTTCATCGGCGCGGAGAGAGTATGGCTGGCTTCACCCCCACCCTGGGTGCCGCCCCCGGATCGCTGGCGTTTATGATCTCGGGACGAGGTACCCTGCTGTAGCTCAGGTTACCTAAACGCGCTTGTGCGTGCTGGGTGGCATTCGGGCCCTCCCCCTCCCAGGATGAGAATCTCGCAAACGCTCAGTGTACAGCGAGATGATTATGATGAGGCGCTCATAGCTAGATGCTCTCACCGGTCCGTAAGCGAACGGTGAGGTTAAGCAACTAGGCTCGCGGTCAGTCCATAGATGGGTGACCGTCAAAGTGGATTAATTTCTGAGCGTCTCCGTGCTTCGGAGGGCACGTTAAGCTGTCGGTCCCGGTTGTAGTCATTAGACAACAGTCGTTAAGCCATGTCAGAGGCCTACTGGGCGGCTGGAACAACTCTGACACTAGGGTTACCACTACCCACACGATAAGCAAGCAAGTGTACAGTGGGGGTACTGGCGAGATCGTTCACGAGTACCCAGAGCCCCCGCTACAAGCACTGTGAGGCTGGCTACCGTGGTGGTGTTAGTGGGTCGAGCCCCACACAACGTGCGACTTGTGCATTTTCACCACGTAAAAAAAAGGGCACAGTTGAATGCTCCAACCGGATCGTACGTGATCGGCAAGGTTTACGGGACCGCTTCCGGCGGTTTGTAGGGGGCCTGCCCACGCTGCGTCTTCCGTGGTCGCCACTCAAGAACCTTTCTGCTCCAGTGGCTGTTAGTTCTATGTGCTATGTGCCCTGACCACGGCCACTTCAGCTTGGCAATTGTTTACACTTGAGGATTTCAACTTTTCTGATTCGATGTCGCAGGAAAACTCCGAGCATAGCCCTCTCCATTGCTATTTCAATGACCCTGAGCCGTCATATAAGGCCCATAGGAAACATACCGACATACATACATTTCTAAATATATATATTAATTGTAGCCTATATGTTAATTTAGTGTATAAGTCCAAATGACATCATGCTTGTAAGGAGGAGTTCAAAATGCTAAAAGAGATATACATATATTTATAGCCAGAAGCCTGGATACTTAATGCTTTTCATTATTACTAGTTTTAAAATAATACACTTCGGTGCCCCATCCCCTACTGCAGTCATAATACTCCTTATAGTGTTCATAGTACAGGTGCTGGCACATCCGGCTACCCCAACCTGTCAAATTTCTTTTATGAATTTTCAACTTTAACACATAAGCTTAAGGTTCACTTTCAATTGGGACTATTTGACAGACTGGGGTAGCTTGATGTGCTGGCGTCTGTACATAGAGTGGCCCTGATGCCCGTTCTCTACTAAAGAATTAAATTAATAAATAAAAAAAGGATTCCTACCAAGTTTCTGGCAGTGTTTGTCAGTAGATGCCACGTAAAGCACTGCGCGGTATGCTAATAAAAATTACCAATGATGATTTCACATAAATGGAATACGGAACAGATGAATTTTGAATTTTATCCCCACGAGACGACTACTACGCACCCACTGGATGAGATAAGTGGTGATATTTGTTGGAGGTTCCATATCACTGCACTGGCAGCATTCTATATATAAATAGTAATCTGCCACATTAAGCGTGTTTTGACTTGTTGGTTGTCATTCCGTAAAAGTGAATAAAACTGTCTTGACTGTAATGTGCGTTTTATATAAGTCTATATAATAACATAGGTTCACCTGCGTACTCTGTACAACAATTTCCTACAATATTTCACCACATACCAATCAAATATTATGCATCTTGAAGGGTAAATAAGTGGCATACTTGACGGATGATCTTTAACAACATAAGTTAGACTACTTATGATAAGTTATGATGCAACATTATTCTGGATTTGTGAATAACAAATTAATTTTTGTTTTATTGAATATGTAAATATTTTCAATACTTAAGTTAATTCAATTTTGTATTTCTATAGTTAATACGTTAGTTTATATAATTTTATTCAATTAAAATGGTATTTTATTAAATAAACCAGATTTTTATACAATAAAACACTTATAATAAATACAAATCACTTAAAAGACCCTCCAAACTTTCCATCATAACTGCCTTCCATTAACACCTTGGCCTTGCGCCTTTTCCAAAGTAGTCAACAAGGTTACATTGTAACAGATTCACAACTCGCGTATTGGTCGATGTTCGATTTATTAGTCTATAAGCCCAGCTTCAGATTTGGATTGCAAAGTACAGACGCCAGCACATCAATCTACCCTAAACTGTCAAGTTTCCCCAATTGAAAGTGAATCTTATGCTTATGTGATCAAGTTGAAATCTATAAAAGAAATTTGACAGATTGGGATAGCTGGATGTGCTGGTATCACTGAACTCAAAGACAAAAACAACCTATTATAAGTTTAAACCAGGCTTATCACACGCGGGCTGCGGTGGCAGTATGAGAAGTGAACTCTACTGGCGCCACGTGCAAGCAGCCCCGGGAAGACAGCGAAATGTTTGTGGCGCAGTCGCTGTGCCGTACTGGCAGGATTCGGCAATTGGGGAGGGCAACTCACAGCCCTCCGAGCAGTATACCCGTGTTCCCGGGGCTCCCCCTATCAGGCGCCAGAAGAAGTCCATGTCAGGTTAGGTTTAGTCGGTGCGTGTCCGACATTTTTGCGGGTGACATGCGCATCCACCTGGTACATACAAGTGGATGGATAGGCATTCCCCCTGCCTTATCAAAAAAAATGTCTTATCACACGCACTCAAATTTGTGAATTCTAAGACTATTCAGTATCGATATGATCGGTTTTGGTTGCTGGTTACCTGCATAGTTGTGGTAGCTGCGATTTCTTTTCATTATTTCGTAACTCAGAAGCACTTACCTCTAAGTATTGCATTCGTTTTGAATTTAACAAGCCGTGTCAAGTAACATACACTTGACCAATTTTCCAAAAAGTCAAGAACTGTCGAAAAATACATAAAATTGTGATTCCGTCATCACATCAAGTGGCAAACAAACTTTATTACATTTACGAAAGTCAGTTTATTAACCTTACCAATTTCATAAACAAATTTAAGATTTTGCGTTTATTATGTTACCTATTTCACGAACAAATGGTATTATGTAACATTTTAAAATTTCAGTCTAGACTAGAGGCTAATAATTCATAAATATTTTAATTAAACTTCTAAGATCGGAAATGTCATGGTGAACATTGCGTCAAACATATAATGTTTCTCTGTACCACAAGAGTATGATACCGCCACCTCACATACATCACACATCACAGAGAATTTATTTAACAAAAAATCTCAATACTTCATTATCTCTGGTTGAACACGCTACCGCCCACACACTAGTCCAAAGAGGCAGTATAAGTCTCAATATAATAACTGTACCTACTGTATTAGTGGAGCATCGGTGTAATCCATGGCCCACCCTAACATCGTGCCCAGCCTGCCTGACACATGTTCATGGCAGGATCTTAAGAATGCCACAAGTAGGGAAATCAGTGAGACCACGTTCTGGGCCACAAAAATTAATGAGCTTGTCATCGAAAACCTCCAAAAAGTATATAGTAACCATGGAGCTATTACAAAGAGGAGACGTTGTAATTCGATTTTTCTATGAAACAACGCGTGACAATTTGCGGGGGGGAGAGGGTGTTACATCCCGCTTACTTCTTTATTTTCCATTTACCGGTCAATAGGTAAACTATTCGCATGTTTTGTCGACTATAATTAGTAGTAACGTAACTTTCTTACACTAGATGTCACTGTCACAGAATGCAACAGGGCTCATAACTTCATACCAGGGAGTACTGCTTTTTATTACTTTTGCGAACCATAAGGATATCTTTTTTTTATTGACAGTGATATTATTATAAAATAAATGTGAGAATAAAAAGGTCATTGATGAATGATGATTGAAGATTATGGGATTTTGTTAATGACTTATTTTACAAAAAAAGCGGCTGAGTCGGACTCGGCCATCAAGAGTTCCGAGCTGCAAGTATTTGAGTTTATTGAATGAAAGAACCGCAATTTAGCGGTTTAATATTCATGACGTATAAAAAAACTACTTATTAGATCTCGTTCCAACCAATTTCCGGTGGTAATTTGCATGGAATTGTATAGGTATCATATATATTTTTTAGTTTTATAATTCTCTTATTTTAGAAGTTAATATGGACAGGTAAAAGCTATGAGGGCCTAGTAGATATGGATTTAGGTAGCGCTGATAGAAGCCAAATGGCTACCCAAGCTTATGTTTTTCAGTTAGTTGCAATCAATGATTCCTGGAAACTACCATTAGCTTATTTTTTATTGACAGTATTAAAGCAGATTCACATAAAACGAATTAGAAAAATGCAATCAAATCGGTGTACAAATTCGTTCTGTGACATTCGATGACTGTAAAAGCAACATTGCAACAATAAAAACACTGGGTTGAGAATTGGATGATATAAAAAACTTAAACACTGATTAAAACACCAAAGTGTTGATTATAATGTAGTTGTATTTTAAGACGCGTGTTGGAGTACTTGAAGTTCTTAATTTAAATTAAGTAAACAACGAGCATACTAATGAAGGGAAGTAGGTACTTTAATTAAATTACTGTACATAGAATATTTAATTTATAGGAGATTGTATTTTTTTTGTGCAGTGCATTCCATGTTTAAGTACTTTCTATTTATGTTACAGCTGCGGGACAATAGGTAAAATAACTGGATCCTAATTACGGCCCTGTTTTTGTTATGTTCATATTTGTTCGATAGATGGCGGTTTTTTTTTTAATTATATTAAAAGCTACAAAAATGTATTTTGGCCATTAAAGGGGTTTTACGAATGAATGTAAAACAAATTTCAGTACATACGATTATTAGATTATGATAGTACTGAGCTCTGCGTACCTAAATATTTTTTATTCCCATGACCCCAAGTATCGCCATCTAATGTCGTGTAGAATTATTGTTCGAAACGCCGACATTAAGGGAATTTTCTAGAACTATTTTGATAAAAAATCGAATAAAATTACTTACAAATGAAATTTGATGCCATCCATAGCATTAGAACGTCTGTCCGAGTAGTTTTTACAAGATAAAACACAACACTTCATTATTTTTATCTTCTAGCGCAAATATAGCTGTAAATTGTGAACGTGACGTAGTTGTGCACAGGACGAACGCCAACAATACATTGACTTAGGCCACGCCTACATATTGACGTTTGGACTCAGTTGAAAATCACAGTGCTCTGTTGCTTAGGCCGTCTCCTCTTTGTAATAGCTCCATGATAGTAACAATGATATGGTAAAGTCTCTAGACAACCAAAAAAAATTGTATTTTTGTTTTAGTATGACAAGTATATGTATATAGAGCCCGATGTCCAACAAGGCTCCATAGGCTACGATGACCGCTTACTTGAAGCATCCAAAGTCTATGGTGACCTGATACTTCATGCTTGCAATATCAGGGACATCACTCTATCGAGGTATAATTATAAAGGCGAAAGTTTGTGAGCGTGTATGTTTGTTACTTCTTCATGACTAAACGACTGTAGCAATTTTAATAAAATTTGGTATGGAGCTAGCTGACACCCTGAATTAACATATATGTAAAATTTTACGCGGGTAAAACCACGGGGCACTTGTCTATACTAATATTATGAATAGGTAACGTTTGTGATGTTGTAAGGAGTAATCTCTGGATCTACTGAACCGATTTGCAAAATTTTTTAACCAATAGAAAGCTACGTTACTGTGGAGTATCATAGGCTATGAAAAAGAAATTATTCCGAACTTTTAACCTGAATTATTACGCGGGACAAACGGGCAGGGACAAAAATATTTATAACCGGAATGATGTCCGCGGGCACAGCGAGTATGATATTTAAATGGTAAATGGTATTACAAATACTGACATCTCTGTAAACGTCACTGTACAAATCGGCTTAAAGAGTGTTGAATAACAAACAATAACATTGTTACGCCGTCAAAATAAAACCATTAATAATTTTCACGATTTGACTCCATCTGACCTCTGCACAATGATACCGAAATAAACCACGATTGCATTATGTAACTGTTGACTGGTTCACAAAGACTTAACATGACAAATTATATAGAATTAGAAACGCAGTTCTTCGTCTAAGCTAAGGAGGCGCTCACAGCTAGATGCTCTCATCGGCCCGTAAGTGATTGGCGAGGGCAAGCAACTAGGCTCGCGGTCAGTCTATAGATGGGTAACCGCCAAAGTGGACCAAATCCTGTGTTCATGCTATGTCCATGACATGCCATGTCCATGCAAGCTGGTGGTACTGGGTCCGAATCCCAGTAAGTGCAAGTATTTGTGTGATGAGCACGAATATTTGTTTCTGAGTCATGGATGTTTTCTATGTATATAAGTATTTATCTATCTATATAAGTATGTATATCGTCGCCTGGTACCCATAGTACAAGCTTTGCTTAGTTTGGGGCTAGGATGATCTGTGTGACATTGTCTCTAGATATTATATTATTATTATATGATGTTGACGGGCCGGTTAGCGTAGATAGTAGATTCCTGCCCTTTACGCCGCAGGTCGTGAGTTCGATTCCCACCCAGGACAGATTTGTGTGCATAAACATGTCTATTTGTCCTGGGTCTGCGTGAAATTATCTATATGTATATAAGTATATATTTACAAAAGAAGGTTTCCATTGTACACGCTCTGCTTAGTTTCCGATCAGATGGCCGTGTGTGAATGATGTCCCAGGATATTATTATGCTTTCCCATTGTTTGTTTTATTTCATATTTACTTACTTAGTTTTGTCTGTAAATTTCTTGTATGCTGTTGTTCTTCACCTGCGCGGGACTAAAACACGAAATACCACCGATGTAGGCGACCACTTAAACCACTGCGCCAGTGTGCAGTCGAAGCTCCTTTCTATATATATATAAACAGATTACCGACGGACTTTCTTGACCATAAAGAACGTGTGATGGTGAGTGGGTACCATAGCCTACACGAGGAGTATTGAGGTCAGTCAATACGGACTCATACCCCTCCTCTACAGAGGGCAATATGAAATCTTTTGCATCCTTATAATTAACTAGCTGCCCCGCGTTTCACCCGCGTTAAACTTTATAAATTATAGCCTATTTTTTAATCCAGGATGTCAGCTAACTCCATACCAAATTTTATTCAAAACGCTCCAGCCGTTTAGACGTGAAGATGTAACAAACATACACAATCACACACTCACAAACTGTCGCCTTTATAATAATAGTGTGATAAATTGATTTGCTGTGACAATGTAGTATTGACCTATAGAGATTCAACAATGGCTCCGTGTTTGGAGCTATTTCCATAAAAACTGGCATGACATTCGCTTTAATGAAGGAACCCGTTGTAAACAACAGTGACAGTGTAAAGTCCCATTCATATCGAGTGTGTAATCCATCCCTCCTAACGAAACATTCACTAGGCCGGGAGCTTGCGCAAACGTCCAGTCACCGCCATGTCGCGTCGCGTGCCGCGTGTTGCGCCCTGCGCGCTCCTTGTGCTTCTGTGTGTCGCCGCTGCGCAGGCGCATGTCCAGCCAATCTTCGATCTCACTGGTGTGTTGTGATCATTATTTGCATGTGTTTACGAAAAATAAAACATCACTTCTATTGACGGACATCTTTAATTTCGTTATTTGAAACAGTTGTGTGTATTTTCTGTTATTCGCGTATTCTAGAGCCACTAAAAACCCGGCACAATTAATACAGTATTATTAAAAGGAAGTTTAAGGGTGGTATCAAACCATGCTCACAAAAGATTATGACTAAACAGCATAATTAAAGCCAGTTCTTTAAATATAGAATCCATTGGGTAAGGCTAGGACTAAATACTTCTGACCTTTAATAGAACTAAATTGCATTATATTTTTTTATGTACATAGAAAATAGTCTATTCTGTTTGTTTGAATGAGGAGACCTGGTCACACTCATAAAACTAAATATAAATAAGAATAGAATAACATTGTGAACTTTATTTTCTTTGGTTTCTGGTTCGGTCTCGTAATCAAGATGAAATTGATATATATATATAAAAGTCAATGCCACTTTTCGTTGTAATGTTATAACTCAACAACGCCTTTACCGATTTGGCTAATTTTGGTCTTGAATTATTCGTGGAAGTCCAGGGAAGGTTTGTACGTAGAGAAAATTTAAAAAAAGTCTTGAAAAAGTGTAAAATCAACATCTTTTAGCAATTTAAAATATTTTTTTGTTTGAATAAATGAACTTAATAATCATTTTTTTTATTACTATGCCTTATACGTAGCGAAGCACGTACCGGGCCGCTAGTATATTATATGCGTGGCCTCCTACAAGGTAGACCGACGATATTACAAGGGTCACGGGAAGCCGCTGGATGCAAAAGA
Source organism: Pseudoips prasinana (assembly GCA_951640165.1). Lineage (NCBI taxonomy): Eukaryota > Metazoa > Arthropoda > Insecta > Lepidoptera > Nolidae > Pseudoips > Pseudoips prasinana. The sequence continues at coordinate 32,507,838 of OX621255.1, forward strand.
GCGGCAGTTGCAGAGGTCTTTGTTCAAAGGCCAGCAGCGGAAGTCTCTCAGGTGATATGATGATGATGATAATAAGTAAATTCGTCATATTTTTCTCTCCTGGTCACAGGGCTGGGCAAAATACATGCTTCGCTTTAATCGAAATACAAATTACAAAATACTATATCGCGAGTAATTCAAATACGAAATACAAAATATCTTTAAGTATGGTATTTGAAATATAAAAATACAGTATTTTAGCTATGTTTAATTGAAATACAATATACAAATTACACGATACAAAATATGTAATCTAGACCAGCACGGGCTGAAAAGTAGAGGAAACAAGATTAATATTGACGGTCACCGTAGCCTAGTTGGTAGTGCTCCTGCCTACGAATCTGGTGGTCCTGGGTTCAAATCCCGGTAAGTGCAAGTATTTGTGTGATGAGCACGAATATTTGATTCTGAGTCATGGATGTTTTCTATGTATTTAAATATTTATCTATCTATATAAGTATGTATACCGTCGCCAGGTACCCATAGTACAAGCTTTGCTTAGTTTGGGGCTAGGACGACCTGTGTGACATTGTCCCTATATATTATTATTATATAATAGGTAATAATAATTTTCCAATTATTCAGTAAAACCAAAGTATTATTTCATGAACTCTAGATATTTAAATGTACAGTCAGAAAACCAGCCTCTAGCTAAAGAGTGAATAAAACCTGTTAAAGAAAACAATATTTCTACAGGTCCTGATGAACTTGTATTAAATTGTATGAACACATTTTTTTAAATTTGTATAGCTTTGTCTCACCGATTACCCCCCAATATGGGGAGTAATCTGTGCTTTGACTCCACGTGTGGCGCAGCGGCTACGACAGTCGCCTCGCTGCTTCGTGTCACGGGTTCAAGTCCCGCGCCGGACAACTATTTGTGTGACCTATAAACAGTTGTTCTGAGTCTGGATATTATTTGTGTCCGTCTATTATATGTTTGTAAAGTACCCCGCGACACAGGGATCTAATTTCCTAGTGCGGGCGTTCTCTTTTAAAAAAAACGGTCTCGGTTCTCAAAAACAATAAAATCATAATCTTCTTTACTAGTGGTGCTGTTTCCAGTCATTACTTCAAGATTTTGTAACTTGTTTCTAAGGCATAAATGGCAATATTTTGAATTCTTAGCCTCTCATCTGCTGTGATGCCTTCTGGCAACCAACGCATTTTATAATTAGGGTGGTAGCATGACGTCAATATGGCTCTATTTACTTCAAGTGACATTTTTTGAAGTTACACTTCTTTTGGCGCGATGGAGAAAAATGATGTGAGTGAATTTTTACGATGCGCGCGCACACCGACACCAAAAAATTTAACAGCATGAAGTTAGTTCTAGGTGGTATGAAAATTGATAACTATGTTCAAGTTGTATATTAAGAAGTATAACTTCTAACGCGTGTACATAAGTACACACAAGTTTTTTTTTTTAACTTATTAAATTTTTTTTCATGCTCTCTATTAGTTATGATACAATGAGAGTAAAATGGCTCAAGTTGCTATCCTGCAGTCAATCTTATCTGGTTCTTACAGACATTAAATTACATTCAGAGCAACAATTGTTATTATGGCAAACTCTCGTCTACACAAGAGTTTGCCATAATAATCTTTATTTTTGTTACTGATTTAATAGGTCTTCCACCGAGGAGACGCTAAAGTTGTCACTCTCAGGTTGTGGTTGAAAATCAGTTTTCCGCTGGTGCTGCTTTATGCAATGCCACGGTACCCAAACAGAACCGCACCCTATTTTTGTTCCGAAGCGGCGCACTATGTAAGATGCGCTTATTATTAATGACATATAGTTATAAGAATTAGTCATATTATATTTGCCAGTACAGTTTTAAGAAGTAGTTAATAAGTTCATCACAATTTGTTTAATAAGCTGTGTTTTAATATTTATAAGCGCCGATGTTTCTGAGCAAAAATAAGTAATATTTTCTTCTTTTTTTTTCTATCAGCCTGAGATCGTCTACTTCTGGATATAAGCTTCCCCCAAAGGTTTTTATAACATTGCCGTTGATGGGATTTGCCGTAGTCACCGCGCTTGACATGCGAGTTGGTGTCCGCAGGTGATAGCTAGTACAAAAGACGACTAAGCGATACATCAGGTAGTTTGCTGCCCAACTACCTGATGTATCGCTTAGTCGTCTTTTGTGACACCCACGGAATGGTATAGGATGGCCCTTTAATTACGTAATTTAATCATTATGAGAACAAAAGTAACATTTAACGGTCACCGTAGCCTAGTTGGTAGTGCTCCTGCCTACGAAGCTGGTGGTCCTGGGTTCGAATCCCGATAACTGCAAATATTTGTGTGATGAGCACGAATATGTGTTTCTGAGTCATGGATGTTTCTATGTATATAAGTATTTATCTATCTATATAAGTATGTATATCGTCGCCTGGTACCCATAGTACAAGCTTTGCTTAGTTTGGGGCTAGGATGATCTGTGTGACATTGTCTCTATATTATTTTTATTTTACTTGTGTACCCATGGGGGTTTGTTACTTTTTACTTTACCAAGTTTTTGTTAAATTATAGAAGCTAAACTTGCACAGAAGATTATTATAGGAACGTAAGACGAATCTAATTCAAGTGTTTTTTTTTTAAATAAATAAATAAAAAGGTTGTTTATTCACGTAGACTTTAAAAAGCGCTTGTAAATCAAAACATGTTTGTACTAATATAGTTAAGTAAACATAATTATTTCTAGTTACATAAACATATTTACACACAGATTGTTAAAACATTTATAAAAAGTATTTTACCTCTATAATGAATAATATTTAGCTAGTTTAGGTGTAATAATTAAACCTATATTGTAACAATACCAATATTCTTATCAATTTCATCAACCGTCTGTCCGACTGTCGATCTGACTGATTGTCCTCTGACTTGATTTATGAAATCATACGTATCAGGCAATAGCAAAGCTTGACCTTTAAAATCTTCAAACTTGACACACAGAATAAACATAATTTGGCAAAGATTGTCAAATTTTAGAGTTGTAATCTATTCCTAGAAAAGAGGAGGCCATTAATTCCACGGCATATTCTTTTTGTATATAATAATAATAATGTCCTCGAGGGCGAATTTGGGCCACGTCGGCCAGTCTCGAAGGGACTAGCCATGTGCGCGGGACATTTATAGGGCTCAAGCGTGTATTTAAACAGAGAGGCACTTTCTATTCCATCAGTTTCATGATCCGATGGGACGAATAGCGACACGACTGGAAAGAGGTCAGGAACAATACCGACAGCTTTACGTGCTCTCCGAGGCACGGAGGTGTAATACCGCCAACTCCCAGTCTTCGGGCTGATACTGAGAAATTTTCTTATTTACACAATAATCCCAAAATCATTTTTGGATGCGACCCGGGATTTGAACCCAGGAACTCTTATCTGCGGTTGAACACGCTACAGCTAGACCAGCAAGGCAGTCAAGTTTAGTGTATATTGTCGATCGATTACTTGGTTGTTTGTGAATTGAATTTGATCAATGTTTGTTGCTGATGCTCTCACCGGTCCGTAAGTGATAGGGGAGGTCAAGCAACTAGGCTCACGGTCAGTCCATAGATGGGTGAGCGCCAAAGTGGTTTAATTTGTGAGGGTCTCCGTTACGTTAAGCTGTCAGTCCCGATTGTAGCTATTAGGCAGCAATCGTTAAGCCATGTCAGAGCCCAATGGGCGGCATGAACATCTCTGACTCTAGAGTAACCACTGCCCACACGATAAGAACCAGATTAACAACTTAGGTTTTATACGTCTTTCAATAACTTGTGTATTTGTGCAGTCGCCAAACTCGCAATTGAGTAGTAAAGTCTAATGTAATATTAAGCTTAGATTATAAGAAAACTCATGCACGAAGAGAAATTACTGTGGTGGAAATTAATGTGTGTGGTGTGTTGGTTTAGTTGCTAGTGATCCGGGCTGTTAAGCCAGATGTTGTGGGTTCGAATCCCATCCCGGACAAACCTTATTATGATTATGTGTTTTCAAATAATAATTAAGAAATATATAAGTCCAATCTGTGCCCGCGATTTCGTTCGCACATTTTGTAATGACTCCGTTAATGTAACATCACAATTCACATAAACCTTACAAACTTTCATCTCCTATTCCCTATTGTTCTTTTACATCCTTGAGGGTAAAACTTTGATTGAATCGAATATCGAATCTACAACCTAAAAATTTTACAAGCTTCAAGTTCTAAAAATGACCACACAACTTTTCATCCCCCTTTCAACCCTTTACAACCCCTTGTTCGGATTGAAAAGAAGCCTATTTCCTTTCTCGGGCTCTAGACTATCTGTGTACCAAATGTCATTTAAATCGGTTCAGTAGTTTTGGCGTGAAAGCGCGACAGACATGTTTATCAGTTGTCTGGTTGCTATGGTGAACGCTCTGCCTCGTTTGGGATCAGATGTCGTGTGTTAGTGGTCCCGAGACAGTTATTTATAAGAAACTGCATTTAAGCCGATGAGTCAGTCTGTCCATGCGAACTGCCTATAACATATATACATTGTTTTATCCTTAAGTGGGTTCCACGCAGTAGGAAAATAACAAGCTCCTTACCCAGTTATTTTCCTACCACATGTTTTTATATTTAATACTATACAAGTAGTGAGCGCAAAAAGCTCTCAGACAGTAGTTTGTTAATTTGAGTGCATTTGAAAATGGACTGAGGGCACTCTAATGGGGTTTGTGCCAAAGGCTGGGAGAGGGGCTACAGGCACGGGATAAGATAAGATAAGATATTTTATTTGTCCAAACTTGAGTATACACACAATTTGCATGCAAGATAGTAATAAACTTAAGATTTAACAGTCATGTTTGCCATATCCACATGGCGTACAAATTTTCGCTAGGTTCATAGACCTGCACTAATATTTAATACAAAGAAGAAGGGGTGACACGTCAGGGACAGGGGGCCAACAGGATCCTACCCTACCCTAACCAGCAGTTTTCTAAGCTACCTAGGTGAGCGAGCTCGTGATCCGATGGGATGACTAGTGACACGACCAGAAAGAGGTCAGGCATAGGACCAACGGCTTCACATGCTCTCCGAGGCACGGGGGTATTACACCGCCATAATTATAGAACACACTTTAACTGATAAACTACATAATATACTTTTCTTTTGTAAATACATAGATAAAGAATTACAGCCAGAATCAGGACAAACAGACTTGTTCATGTACGTAAATATATGTACTGGGTGGGAATTGAACCCTCGACCTGCAGCGTTAAAGGCAAATATTAACCACGCCAACTAGCCCGTAAAACACACGACTCTAGTAGTCAGGGATTGGTCGTACGCTGTAGAAGGACGCCGTCGTTTTGTTACTCGTCACACATGATACTCGTCTCCACAAAATCAGTAACACTTTTATGGGGCAGTGTTTACGCTTCTACAACAACTTCCCAATGACATCAGAAAACTGTCAATCAACAAATTGAAAAAAAAAAATTAAACCCAAATTGTGTATCAAGGCAAATGACGAAATTTCTGACTAAACAAACAACATATGTCTATAACTCTGTTCCGAAAGATGCATATGTTTTTAAATCGTACTGTTTGTGAGTGAAACATACAACCTAATGAACCTAACGACAGACTTTTTGTTAGAAAACATAACATGCCTTATATTTCTCTTAACGTTTGTTAAGAGAAATTCACAGAGTGGAAGTGCGCAGTAAAAAGCTCTTTTATTCCTTTTCTTGTTTCTTAGGAAAAATACTGTCAGGCGTTGTGGAAATATTGTTGAATATACCTATATTCACTAAAAAGATTAACATAAAATCGGTTATAAAAATAAAGTGCAATTACCTACAATGAAGTATATATGTTACAGTCAAAACCACTTCAGACTGCAAAAAATAGGCAGATGTATTTTTGACAGCTGCCAGCTTAACTAAAGGCATCTGTTAAAAAATTCTTTAGCCTAATTTTAGCAGTCAAAAGTAGTTTTGACTGTAACATATATACTTCATTGTAGGTAATTGCACTTTATTTTTATAACCGATTTTATGTTAATCTTTTTAGTGAATATTTCCACAACGCCTGACAGTATTTTTCCTAAGAAACAAGAAAAGGAATAAAAGAGCTTTTTACTGCGCACTTCCACTCTGTGGAATCATTTAATTTTAACCGCGGAGGGTTTTCCCGATCCGGTATGACATGGCAACCTTCAAGAAGCGAGCCTATTCCTTTTGCAATGGCCGGCAATGTTCTTGTAGGCCCTCTGGTGGCCAGTGATGATTACTTACTTATATAAAAAAGAAATAAAAAAAGTAATTCTCCAATCATTACAAAAATTCAATGGTACTAAATAATATTTGTAATTATTGGATTCTAATAAAAGAACCATAACAAAAATGGGAGGCCTTTGTCCGGCAGTCTGTCTTTCAACTGATCATATCATCGGCTGATGAATATAAATCACTACAATACACTACTACAATTAGATTTTTGATCTTCCTTGACAGTAATAGATTTATTATATGAATATTAACTTTAATTTGTTTTATTTAATTTTCAATTAATTTTACATATAAATGAACATAGCTTCATTACATTCCATTAACTTTACACCTCTATTTCCGGCGGGATGTATTATATTGTTTAACACATAAAGGATATTACACCAACACTAAAGTCAATAGTTCAAGTTGAAGTACGGTACTGTTCAGGATGTAAATTGCATCGTACAATGTAATTAACATCCTGAACAGGTCTAATAGCCAAGTAACCTGCCCGCGAATATGGCTAGCAAAAATATCAATGAAAACTAATCTTTTTTATGTAAATTTAATAATAATAATATCCTGGGACATTATTTACACACGGCCATCTGATTCCAAACTAAGCAGAGCTTATTTTTGTAAATATTTACTTAAATAAATAATTACACCCAGACTCAGGACAAACACACATGTCCATGCATACAATATCAGTCCTGGGTGGGAATCGAACCCACGACCTCCGGCATGAAAAGCAAGCATTTGCCAAACCACGCCAACATTATATGTATGTACGTGGGCAAGCCCCTACAAGATGGACCGATGATCTTGTGAGGGTCGGTGGAAGCCGCTGGATGCAGGTAGCGCAAGACCGGCAATTGCGCGAGATCTTTCGGGATACCTTTGTCCAGCAGTGGGCGTCTTTCCGCTGATATGATGATTTATTTTTTTACAGAATTGCTAGCCTCCTCATTTTTGAAGCTGGATAAAAAAGTAAAATTCAAAACTGCTGGTAGCACAGTTCAAGTTGAAGTTCATAGGAGCCACGCAGTCGTTACATAAGGGTCTATGCAAATACGCGGTGTGCAAGCCAATCGGTCCAGTTCCGTTTGTGATGAAAGTATTACATCTGGGCGGTGCGCGGTGTCGGCAACGCGCTTACGTGCCTCGCCAGTTTGTTCACACTATTAATATCTCGATGCGCCAGTCAGCGTTGCTTCACTTTTAATTTGACTGCCCCGAGAGAGATGCGGTTAGAGGAATTACTACAGCCGAGGCTGTCTCGTACATATGTAGGTCGCTCATTCTTTTATTTCTCATACAAAATAGGTTTCTCTTCAAACACGATACGGGCGGATATAGTAGATTTATTCCAAAATATTTGCACATAATTGTAGAAAGATGGACTTAATGCCATGGGCATTTCTTAAACATAAAAAAATGTACGATACTACATTTTAGTCAAAAGAACAATATATCCCTTAACACGTCTTTCTATTTTCATCTTATATATGTTGTATGTATGTACACGTTCCATCACCTTAGTCAAGCTCACAATGCAATACATAAAAATAGTTGAATACAGTATTAAAATAACAAAAATATTTTGACAAAAGCCTCCTACACACTATGCGGCTAGCCGCAATGCGGCCAGCCGTGCGGCAGACCGTACTCAGATATTTGTTCGACAAAAGTATTCCGGCTAACTGCATAGTGCATGGAGGCATAAGTCCGTCCGTGCGGTCTGTTTCGTCACATATATTTTTTTTTGTCCTTAAATAAGTAATAAACAGCAAGTTACCTACTAAGTTACATTTAGCCCTACTACTTATACTAGAATTAAAAAATTGAAGGCAACGAGCAGTTGGCTAGCTCAAAGGTTAGCTTAATTTAAGCGACTAATGGGGGCATGAGGGCACCCTTATGGGGTGTTTTATTGATATAATTTTCATATTACTACGAATTTTCCTACGTACAAAAACCTATTAACAATGACTAAGTTTAAGAAGCTAAAGTCTTACGTCAAAGAGAGTAAGGCCTCTTGTCCCTCGTTCCAAATGCCTAACAAGTACCCTTTCTAATGCAATCAAATTCCATTCAGAAACAATTTGATTCTAAAATATCATAGTAATAGGTTAACACATTCGTCGATTGCTTAGTGGTCACGCTTTGCGCAAATGCGACCTCGATGCCTACTGGACTTGGAGGTTTCAACTATTCGACGATATTATTTGGGTATTACTTTTTAATATGCTTATCAAACTCCTGGCTAACGTTGTAATCAAATGAACATACCTAAGTGTACAGAACTGTGTCATATTCGTTATTCATACCAAGTTAGACTAAATATTTAATATTATGCAACAGTTTTGGTATGGATTACATAAAAATCATACCATTCAAATAGATATAAGACCTTTTATAAAACACTCATATTTTATCAAGTAAGCAACATTAATTTGAAAGTATAATTATAACACAGCAACAAAATTTTACTATTTATATTTATTTTTGTGTTTATTACGTGTTTAATATACATATCTGTTGTAGCTATGGTTTCTTACTAACGGAGTTCTTCGAATGTGAAGGGAATTTTAAACTATAAAAATATACACAACTCAGTACACTTTAAGCATGTCACACCAACTAATTGTCAATGTTTGTAGTGGTAATGGGTGACGGATCCTTCCCTAAAATGTGGCGAGGGAGAAGATGGATATGTGTCCACACATCATAATGCAAATGGGTACGCTGCCTATAATTGGGTATGTAGTTAAGGCCTCTGGTTGTTTTTATGTTAATTGTTACTTACTTAGCAAACATGTGTGGATGCACCCGCTGTTAATTCAATATATAAGGGATTTACCTACTAGCTTCAATTTTTTTTCAAATTTTATTCCATAAAAATATTACATTTGTGTGGAATCGTCATATTTTTTTACCCTACCGTGCAGTGCATGACGTGGAAGCTACTGAGAAACACTGCCAGCAAACTCAGTAGGAATCCTTTTTTAAAATAAAATATACTTAAGATTAATTACAATCATGTGTGTTGACTCAGAACAACTCAATCCCAAGCACTTTTATGACTTAAATAATCAGAAATTTTGTAATATGCCCTGCTACACAATTTGGCTTTAATAATTCTTTTAAACTTATTCGTAGACAATTCTCTAATATCATTGGGAAGTTAGGAAGTAGAGACGGGTAGTATGCAATATGAGATTATTCTTATATCTAGTATTACTAGTAGGGGACTGTCAGGCAACCCTAAAATGGACTGTATTTGCGGAGCATCGGTCCAATCCATGGCCCATCTAACATCGTGTCCAGCCTGCCCTGCCACATGTTCATGGCACGACCTTAAAAATGCCACAAGCAGGGCAATCACTGTGGCCACGTTCTGGGCCACAAAAATTTAACAAGTTTGCCATCGAATCGCTAAGAAGAAGAAGATCTAGTATTTACGTTATGTGTATCGCTCCTTTTACAGAAGGTATCGATATTTTTATGCATTGTTCGCATGAGTTGCATTGATCGTGGTCACGGGCTGCCATGTCATATTCTGTACTACACACGTAACTATTTTAAGATTTCCATAACGGTAATATGATGATCCGGACAATTAAAATGGTCTATCTATACATACATATAATAAAATTGTAGGAAAGTCAAAACTGTACATTGAATATTTTTCAAAAAGGATACTTGGGGCGTGATCTGCAATCGACATCGAAGCCAAAAATATAGTTTTTAGAATTTTTGTCTGTTTGTCTGTATGTATGTCCGGGCTAAACTCGAAAAGTACTGCATGCATTTACTTCAACTACAGGCTACATATTATTACGCTATCACCTACTGGGGAGGAGCTGTGATAATTTATGCGGGTAAAACCGCGGGGCACAGCTAGTAGTAAATAAAATCGCTAAGTATAGCTCCCTTTTAAATGGAAATCTTGAAGCTATTCTGGTTCGTTTTTAGTTATAATTAAATATATAGGCAATTTAAACAAAACTACTTAATACAATTTTAGGTATTCATTGATATATTTTGAATTTGTATTTAAATAATATTTGTATAGTATAATCTATTAGTATTATTTGTTGCTGAAATATTCGTAATAGGTCTCTACCGCGGAGTCAACCAATTTGCAATTCAGTTTTCTTAGGTGCTGCCTGATGCCTCGCCACGACACCCACACTGACTCACGCCCTATTTTCGTTCCAATGCAGCGTACTTAGTAAGTTTACTTATCATTTAACACTGTGACTTTTGTAAAACTGAATGTTATAATGTTCTCGGATATTATAACGATCAGCAAGTTTTGATAAAATGGTGTTCAGTGTCGTTTGACGAGTAGTGTTCAGGTAATTTTAACTTTAATGATGTTAATTCAATACTGACGCTCTATCTTGTTGAGCGATTTATGGGTGATATACATAGTGTATAGTGATTTTGAAAATCTGAATGTGATCATCGACTTTTGATGCTGACTGTATCATTTAAATTTGGTTGCGATCGGTTGAATAAAGGAAAGTTAAATGTCCTTTGAGGACCCTAGAAGTACCTTACTTCTAGGGTCTTCAAAGGAAGATTATTTTCACAAGTACTTATCGATACTTCTGCCTGGGCTGTGAAACGAGTTAGATCACTCCTTTTTATTTGTAAAGGGATGCTTTCGGTATGTTTTCCAATATAGGAAATAGGATGTCAGTTCTATATTATTTATTACAATAATTATTTTAGCATAGTTATTTTAATTCATATGTTACATACATATAAATCAAAATAACTATGCTGAATAGAAAACCTAAAAATAACGAGTATGTTAAGAGCAGTCAAAAATATGGCAGTAAATAGTACTTTAAATGCTAACTAATGTAATTAAATTATTAATACATTCGTTTAAATTAAGAGTCCATTTCTTATTTTGTTCCCTGGAGTTAGACCTTGACTGCGTGGCCAGAGGTCGTGGCGTTGTCCACCAAGAACCTCCTTTGTGTGATGAGCATGATTATTTTTTGTGACGGAGTGTAATTAATATACAACATGTAACTTAATTAACGCACATCCTGAAAGTAGTTTGTTCAGAATCGTTTACTGAATCGATTTATATCATTTTGAAGAAAGGTATTTTATTTCCAAAATAATTAAATCTACGGAAATTATTGTCATATTAACCCTATACAGTCAAAATAAATTGAAATGGACCGTAAGTCAAATAATAAGACTTTTAAAATTGCAGTTTTATTTGTATTCATACAAATTCCATCATTCAATATTAAATAAAGAAAAATAAACTTAATTTCAAGAAACTAATTTAGTAAATAACAATGCATATAAATGTTAAATTAAAAATTCTGTGTATGTATTATGATTACAACATAATATTCTAATTGGGGTGTCTGAGAGGGTGTGCGTTAATTACGTTACATGTTGTATATAACATATGTACCTTTTTAGAATTATATAAGTATGTTTCTCAATTGGCTGGTTGCCATAGTACAGGCTCTGCCTAGTTTGGGTTCAGTCTGACACGACTATCTGTCGTGGAAGACCCACCAAAACTTAATTAAAATGTTATATCAGACTGCCCAAAAACCTGGTTACCAAATCTGGGAATATAAGCGCTCAGCAGAGTCAATTGTCTTATGTATTAAGTTTCTGAAAACGAAATAAAGAATATAAGTCATAATTAATTTTAAGGACTTTCATATTGTTTCCTTTTTGACACGTGCATATATCTCGGAGCAAAACGGTCATATATCTGGGGGTAAGATATTGCTTCGCGTGACAGGTCGAGCTCGCTACCTACCTATAAAACACACAATGAAAGGATTGGGCCTAAAGGAACTTCATTATAAAATACATCAAAGACAAAGGACATAGTGCATACTGCATTAGCATAACAATAGAATGATAATACACAGGCTACAGTGCCGGCGCAGTCATTGCACTTGTATATTAAAGACTTTATAAAGATTAAATCTAATACCTTCTCAAACATGAAGTAACTCTAAAACAACAGGCACAGCTCTTCTAGCAGTGCGTGGAACGGGGTAAGTTCTTGCGCGTAGGTGGAAATGGAGAGTGTATGAATTTCATAGTTATATAAAACACGACACACAAAAACCGGTCTTGTAAATTAAAACTATTATTAAGTATTTGCATACAAATGATTTAAATAAAATTGTATTAATATTATGTAAACCACATTATGGTTACAAGTACTTTTGTATAAGCTAAGTGTTTATACAAAAGTACTAATGGTTAACCTACTCTAAACTAGGACCTCAGTTTCAAGCGTTTTCTGTTCCTCTATTTAATCTTTTATTTAGTAACCATCCTCTAATTGTGCCCTATATCTATATTATAGAATATATTTACAACATGAATACTATTTGTGAGTCAAAGCAGCCACTGCTCGACCTAGTCTTGTGTCACAAAGCGAAGTTGTGTAGTCCTTCTAATTAGTGGAGAGTTGTCACAGACTCGATGGCATTGATGCTGATTGTGGCAAGAATATATCCCATCATCAGAAACACTTGCCCCTGGATTCAATCTACCTTGGCTAGCTAGAAAATCGTTAAATATACCTCGAACTCAAGTTGGCATTAGTAGAGAATCTGTTCAGGTGGGGATTGTGCTACTGACAAACGATGTGTCATATTATCATAATATAGTGTGTGTGGGGGGGGGGGGGTGTAAATCCAAATTTAACGTCATTCATACACAATTAGTAATTCAGTGGCTCTGAAATATGAAATAGCTTATTATCCCTAAAGCTATCCGTCTTATTACTGACAAACGGGTGTTTACCAGCTCTAAGTACATCACCTTACTTCGGCGATCCCCTAACATCATGACGTCTCAGGAAACACCTGTCCACGGTGGGCATCGGAGACTGTAGAGTGTGCAGATTCTGCAATAACGCAGACAAAACACCTCTACACCTGCTCTGTCACTGTGAGCCACTGATGCATAAACGTAACACCGTCCTGGACCAACACTTCTTGCACCAGGACGATGTTATCGTTACTCCTGCCAAGAAGATTCTGCAATTTATCTATGTTGCAGGGTTAGACAGGGAAGTTTAGTTGGAGCGGCGAGCACAATAGTTCATCACTGGACGCAGTGTTACCAGGACCTACGGGGACTGGAAATAGCCGCCACCAGAAGAATAAGAATCAGAATAACATCATGATTTGTTGCAGACGAGCAGTACTATGAGATGCCACAACTGTTCGAGCTGGACGAGTGGGCGGGGTGCCGGGCGCGCGGGGGTGCCTACTGCGTCGGCAGCTTCGAGCTGGTGCCCGAGCGACTTCCCCACGCGCTCTTCGACACCATGAAGGTAAGGCCATTCCGGATGGAAGTGGTCAATCAGTAATACAAGATTGACAGCCCGGCAATCTCGATATTTTTTTTTTTTCTTTTGTATTTATTTCTCTCCTTAACACCTACCATTACAGGTCTTGACCTAATGCGATAGTGTTAGTATTAAGATTATAAACAACTTATTGAACGAAATTCTTTAACTAATTAACTTAAAATGCAACTAACTAACTTTAATAGGATCTTTACGAGTTCACTCAAATTACATTACTTAAAAATACGAATAGTGTGGGTTATGATGGAATAAGTACAAAAATAATTAAAGCAGTTGCCCATAAAATATGTAGTCCTTTGAGTCACATAATAAATCTGAGCATTAGTGAAGGTGAATTCCCAGATGCTCTTAAGACCTCAATAATTAAACCATTATTCAAAAAACAGGACAGAGAGAAATTGGAAAACTACAGGCCCATTTTCCTGCTACCGATATTCTCGAAAATTTTGGAAAAGTATTTCTGTAGTGAATTAAACACATACCTCGAAAAAAACAATATTTTATGCAACGAGCAGAAGGGATTCAGGGCAAACAAAACAATTAATATGGCCGTGTATGATTTTCTGCAAGTTGTTTTAAAAAATATGGATAAAAATAGTCCAATATCAGCTATATTCTGCGATATGAATCAGGCATTTGATTATGTTCAGCATAATATTCTTCTTAAGAAAATGGAATCCTATGGAGTGAGAGGTAATATACTGAAGCTGTTTGAATCTTATCTCAATAATCGTAAACAAATAACACAAATAAGTAGATTTAACCAAAAAAATCGGGAAGTGATATTCTCATCGGAGGAATGTAGAGTCGTGTACGGAATCCCTCAAGGAAGCGTATTAGGACCCCTTCTCTTTACGCTCTACATTAACGATTTTCCTAGAGCGACTGAACATCCCATGACACTTTTCGCAGACGATAGTACAGTTGCTGTGACAGGTAAATCTAAAGATACATTTGAAAATGACATAAATAATGCTTTAATAGCGATTATAGAATGGTTAGATAATAATAATTTAAAAATAAATATTAATAAAACCCTAATAATGCATTTTAGCCAACGCTCGACATACATAAATTCTAATCTTGACATTCAATATAATAGTAATAAAATTGACGCAGTGAATACAACTAAGTTTCTTGGACTAACTATAGACCCAGCTCTTAATTGGAAGGCACACATTGAGAACATAAGCAAGAGAATAAGCAGCAGTTCATATGCTTTATATACCCTGTCGCGAACACTTAGTATTGATGCGCTTCTTACTGCCTATTACGGACTGGTTGAATCTGTACTTAGATATGGCGTGATGTTCTGGGGCAACTCTACAAACAAAGACATTGTCTTTAAAGCTCAGAAAAGATGCCTCAGAGCAATGTTTAAACTAAATATGACTGATAGCTGCCAATCTTATTTTAAGCAGTACAAAATATTGACTCTGCCGTCTCTATATATATATGAGGTTTTAGTATTTGTTAAGACCAATCCAACTTTATTTCCACGAGTGGCAGACGTAGTTCCCCGAAATAGACGTGATATCAGTAAGTTATGTTTGAACCCGGCTAGGTCTGCACTTATGCGCAAAAGTGTTCTTTGCATGGCTCCAGTCATATTTAATAAAATACCAAAAGATTGGAAAGACCTCCCAATCACTATATTTAAAAGAAAACTTAAATCACATTTAGTTGAAAAAGCCTACTATAATACATCAGATTTTCTAGTTGATAAGTTCTAACCTGACATTTAATCAACTTTTTATAATTTTTTGACATTTATTTTACTGGTATTTTATTTTTTGACATATTATTTTTGACATATTATTTTTAATTTTATGATATATTTATTATTGAATAGATTTTTTGTGTAATGTAATTTTTAGATTTTCCAAATAATAATTCTTAAATTGAAAACCTTTAATATTATTATAACACATTTGCACGCTATTGTATAGCAAACATGTCTGAACATAATAATGTCTACTACATCTTGCATGCAATAATATTTTTTGTATGTGTACACATGTTTATGCAAATAAATGCTTACTTACTTACTTACATGAGAATATATCCACTTTTTCGTGTACTTCATTAGTTATTCTAATTGCTCGGGTGAGTGAGATTTTTGCCAGTAGATCGGTCCTAGCCACCGGTACGGCAAGCAGCTGTGGACGCCGCCTTTTCCACACGTAATGGTCCGGCACTACTTACACTAATTTATGAAATGAAAGAGAGACGCAACGACTTTCCGATGGTCAAATCAAATTTACGTCTGATGTATAATCATTCGGTACATATATATGTACATATATCCGGTCCGCAGACTTATCTTAGGTATATATGATTAATGTTTAAATACCGACTTATACATATAGTGCCGAATTCAACTAAAAAGTTTATATGGTACGACACTGACGCGACGTCCTGCGTGAGCGATGTAGACGCGACCGCGAAGCGGTGCGGGGCGTCGCGAAAACAATAAATAGTCTAAACCTATTGAAGTTTCCTACGTGACAAAAGGTGGTGCGAAGCGAACGCGATCAGTTGGTTTGATATTTTCGTGCGAACTGGATGCAGTGCCGTCGTGTTTTTGCGGCGTCGCGCGTAGTGGCGGCTGCGCGAGACGATCCGCGTGCACGTAGGACATAGCCGCCGCGTCGCACCGCGTCGCATTGAATTCGCGTGTCATCGCTGCATAATCGCGTTCGCTTTGAACCGCTTACCTAGGACGTAGCGTGAGAGCAAATAGTATTCTCAAAACACAAAGATAAATCTCGCAACATATACCGACACGAAAAAAGTCTTTTGGATTTTTTTACTGGAATAATAAATAACAAAGATATTTAATTATAACCGTTCATAATAGGCTGGGATATTATCAACACATGGCCATCTGATCCCAAACTAAGCAGAGCTTGTACTATGGGAACCAGGTAATGTTCATGCACAAAAATATCTGTCCTGGGTGGGAATTGAACCCATGACCCACCCGTGGCGTGAAAGGCAAACATCTACTAACTACGCCAACGTGTCCTAGTTTATTTCTATGCAGTTTGTAATATGTGAAACCGAGACGACACAACAATTCGTGAAGCCGTTTTCAATTTACTGAACGGCAGTATAATAAGTGTTAATGTAAAACATCTTTTAACGTACTGTTTTATAAAAATAGTTCCAGTTTAAGCGAGATTGAAAATAGAGTAGAAAAAACCGGCCAAGTGCGAGTCGGACTCGCACATGAAGGGTTCCATAGCAGCAAGTATTTCAGTTGATTAAATGAAAGCAAATTGTGGTTTATGACGTATTTAAAAAAAACTACTTGCTAGATCTCGTTCAAACCAATTTTCGTTGTTAGTTTCTATGGTAATGTACATCATATATTTTTTTTAGTTTTATCATTCTCTTATTTTAGAAGTTACAGGGGTGGGGGGGACATTCATTTTACCACTTTGGAAGTGTCTCTCGCGCAAACTATTCAGTTTAGAAAAAAAAGGCTATTAGAAACCTCAATATCATTTTTGAAGACCTATCCATAGACACCCCACATGCATGGGTACATGAAAACAAATTTTGTGAGTTTCAGTTCTATGTATGGTGACCCCCCAAAATAATTGTTCTTTTTCTATTTTTGTGTAAAAATCTTAATGCGGTTCACAGAATACATCTACTTACCAAGTTTCAGTAGTACAGCTCTTATAGTTTCCGAAAAAATTGGCTGTGTCATACGGACGGACAGACAGACATGACGAATCTATAAGGGTTCCGTTTTTTGCCATTTGGCTACGGAACCCTAAAAATCAGCTAGATCAAAAGTAGATTTGGTGCCAGTCTCACCATACCTTGACCTTAGGCTCCGTACCGATATAGTAACCTTTTGTTATTTTATCATAAATTAAATATAAATTCGAAAGGGTTTAATAAAAATAATAGAACTCAATATCTTCCTGTACCTACAATTTTATATAAATAGTTAACTTGTAATACTACAAACATGTTATGTCTCTTTACAAGCGCTTTATAAAGAGCTTCTTAATAGTCTTTGTCTTTTAATATCGGCGAGCATGTATGAAGCATATAATTACAGTAAACGAGGCATAAAGGGTGTGCAAAGATCATGACAAGTTGAAATCCGGCGCCTCTGGGCCACAGGCGTGAGTGAGTCTATGGAATATTTTTATGAATTTTAGTAGCAATAAAAGTTAAAAGAGTGACCACATCAAATCAATGGCGGACATTATTTTAATTGTTCCTTATTACGAGTACACTTTCCGCATAGCTACGACCACCGGAGGGGAACATTATGTGTGCTCACTTAGATATCACAATAGCATACCACCACTTGAATTAGCAGAGTAGTGTAGTACTCCTTTACTAGGATGTAGTAATATTAACTGCTGTGTGGCGTATGTTTGGTCGTACCGCTGCGCCCACGGGTTGCAAGTTACATTCCATACAGAACAACTATTAACGTGACTCAGTCTAGCGAGCTACCTGTTAGGTAAGTTCTCCGCAAAACAGAAGTGTTCCTATGGCAGACGACATGAAAAACCAGTCAAGTTCCAAGATTGAGGGCATGTACACTGTACATTGTACAGACGCCAGCACACAAGCTACCCCAATCTGTCAAATTTTCCCAATTGAATGTGAACCTTATATGATAAATTTGAAATCTATAAAAGGAATTTTGACAGATTAGGGTAGCTGGAGGGGCTGGCGTCTGTACTAGATGTAAAATAAATATATTAAAGTGTCTCATTTGCTTGTAAACTATACAACGCGGCAACGTATAACTTATCAACATGCAACATACACAAAATAAAACTATCTTCCCATATTTAATTTCTTTAATTGTTATTTGTTTTATTGAATGATTTTATTATTATTTATAATTTATACATTTTATTTTATTTATTATTGTGTTGTGATGGGTGTAACTTACCTGATATAAATGGATTTATTATATTATTATCATTATTAATCAGTCCAACATCAGTCCAGTTGGTGCATTTTATAGGGAGTCAAAAACATATTTTTCGTCGTTCACAAACTGGTATTATTTTTCATGGCTAGATAGCGTCCTTTATCAGATATAAACGACTTATACAGAAATGAGGAAAATCATGTAAAATCAACCTCAAAAGTGTCCATGTAAATTATATTTTAAAATTATACATTTTATGAGAGATATTTTTGATTATACTTATCATCTTATGAACAAACTAGCAGTGCCCGCGGACTTCATTCCCTATTATATCCGCGTAATATTTCGGGTTAAAAAATCGGGACAAATAAAAATTATGATAATGAATCACACACACACTCCACAAAAACGTAGCTTTCTATTGGTGAAATAATTTTGAAAATCGGCTCAGTAGATCCAGAGATTACCCCTTACAACGTCACAAACCCACAAACGTTACCTCTTTATAATATAAGTATAGATCAAATGAACAAATCAACTTGTGAGATAATTAGACAAGTTATTAAAAAAACTTTTAAAGATAAAAGAATCTAGAAGAAAATTGACTAAATTATGACATCTCTACTCTACTTCTAAATACCAAAAATACTAAACCTACAAAAATATTTTTTTGTGTCCTGCCACACGATAAAAGGGCGAGGTTATCTTTTTAGATTTAATTATTTATTTTCAAATAAAAAAATCGTTCAACAGAATCTGTTACAATTTCAATGGAAAGCGAAAAGCGTATTTTTGCAAAAATATTGTATGCAAAAAATCTAAGTTTGAGAACTCTTTCCCTTTACAATGTAGAAGCTGATAATATGGAAACGGTCAGACAGAATTTAGTTAGTTATACGTACGGTTCATTTAAATTAAAATAAAGTCTATCCATAATCTTGGCCCGAGAGTGTCTCTAAGAGTTCTAAGTCTCTAAGTTCAAAGAGGTTTAACATTCTAACTGTACCATCTCAGTATATATATGAAAACTTACTATATGTGCATAAAAATATCGATTCCTTCTATAAAAGGAGCGATACACATAATGTAAATACTAGATATAAGAATAATCTCATATTGCATACTACCCGTCTCCACAAAATAAGCAACTCTTCTATGAATGGGGCAATGTATAAGATTCTATAACAAACTTCCCAATGATATTAAAGAATTGTCTACGAATAAGTTTCAAAGAATTACTAAAGCCAAATTGTGCAGCAGGACATATTACAAAATTTCTGATTATTTAAGTGATAAAAGTACTTGGGATTGAGTTGTTCGGAGTCAACACAGATGATTGTAATTAATATTAAGTATATTTTATTTTAAAACAGGATTCCTACTGAGTTTTCTGGCAGTGTTTCTCAGTAGCTGCCACGTCATGCACTGCACGGTAGGGTAAAAAAAATATGACGATTCCACATAAATTTAATTTTTTTACGGAATAAAGAATTTTTGACTTTGACATGGTCTACGTCATATTTCTAAAAGTAAGGAAGTCAGCAGAGTAACAACTTGGTTCGGAAGTTTACCTTTCAGTAACTTTTTTAACACGAGTATATTAGATTCAAAAATGTTATAGAATAGCTAGTTTCGCCAGGTAAAGGGAACCCATGTCGTTTGATTAGGATTTCTTAGTAGCACGACGTGACGCAGCAATACACAATATAACGTAATGGTCTATATTATTGCTTTTTTTTGAGACAACGCCCGCACTAGTGAATCTAATCCTTGTGTCGCGGGTTCTTTACAAACATATATAACATAGGTAACCACTGAACCCACAGAAGACCCAGACGTTACGATCAATACAACCTGACTCCTCACTGCTCTGTGATATATTTCTTTTTTTAAATACAACGCCCGCACTAGGGAATCTAACTTTACAAACATATAATAGACGGACACAAATTACATCCAGACTCAGAACAACTAATTGGGAGTCACACAAATAGTTGTCCAGCGCGGGCCTCGAACCCACGACACGAAGCGGCGAGGCTCCTGTCTTAGCCGCTGCGCCATATACTGCCTTTTAGTAGGTCTGAGTTGCTAAACACAAAACAGTCTGCAACAAACAAGTCAGCGTCTTTCATCCGACTTACTGTTGTTGTAACTTGAAAGTTAACACATTAACAAATCATTTTCTTTAATGTGGAGAAGAATAATGATCTCTCAGTGCATTATATTACACATTTAACATTTCAAAGGTGTCAACGATAACAAAAGACTAACATTTATCATTCTGTTTGTTCGTCTTTATGATAGTTTTGAAGTATTCCCTACTTGTCAACCCTCATTTAGTCAAACAAAAGACTATTTCTTTCTTGTATTGAAATAAAAATATAAAACACTAGCTATGCCCCGCGGTTTTACCCGCGTTAAACTTTATAAGTATAGCCTATGTGTTAATCTAGGGTGTCAGCTAACTCCATACCAAATTTTATTTAAATCGCGCCAGTCGTTTAAACGTGAAGAAGTAACAAACATACACACTCACAAACTTTCAGATTTATAATGTTAGTGTGATAATTTGTAAAAGCAAAATATTTTTGTTTCATATTAGTTCCGGATAACTAATAAAAACTGAAGGATAATCTAGATTTAGACCCTCGCGCGCTGCTCCTGCCCTTGATCTCGTGCCGGTAGCACGTGTCAGTGATCACGATTTCTCTATAGAAATCAATCACTTCTCTTCAGCGGCACATGCAATCATAGTATTTACCCCATAAGCTTCCTCTCAGATGCGTATCATCTGAGAGGAGGCTTATGGGACAAATACTACATGCATAATAATAATAATATCCTGGGAAATTATTTACACACGGCTATCTGATCCCAAACTAAGCAGAGCTTGTACTATGAAAACCAGATTTCCTTTGTAAATACATACTTATATAGATAATTACACCCAGACTCAGGACAAGCAGACATGTTTATGCACACAAGTGCAATGCGTGTGAGATGCAAGCATTTGCCAACCACGCCAACAGGCCGTCATCCCCCAAAGGTTGCGATAACGTTGCCATTAGGAGGGGCTTGCGAGAGTTATTAGTTCCAAGTTAAATTAAGACAGCACTTTTTTGGTTTCAAGACTACTTGAGCGATAGTGAGATGAGTGATCTGGCCTAGACAGATAAAGGCATACCCAAGGATTTGTGGACAAAGGAATTGTGTCCATAATTCGGGGTATATGCCATCTCTACCGTATCGCCACTCTTGGTAAACTCAGAGTAGCGGTGCTGATGGTTCTCTGTTAGGAAATTTACAATATTATATAAAATTAATTAGTGATGTAATTCATTTTATAATCAAGCTCTATAACAGCATATAGCTTTAAGCGACAAGACCGCCTGATGTACCTTTTTTAATTATTTGAGATCCTGTAACTATTACATATAATGGTATACCTTAAAGTGTACACCGTAACACCATAGCCTAGTTGGTAGTGCTCCTGCCTACGAAGCTGGTGGTCCTGGGTTCGAATATTTGTTTCTGAGTCATGGACGTTTTCTATGTAGTTAAGTATTTATCTATCTATATAAGTATGTATATCGTCGCCTGGTACCCATAGTACAAGCTTTGCTTGGTTTGGGGCTAGGAATATGTGTGATATGTGTGTCCCCAGATATTATTATTATTCTGAATATTCCTC
Organism: Pseudoips prasinana; assembly: GCA_951640165.1. Lineage (NCBI taxonomy): Eukaryota > Metazoa > Arthropoda > Insecta > Lepidoptera > Nolidae > Pseudoips > Pseudoips prasinana. The sequence continues at coordinate 32,530,113 of OX621255.1, forward strand.
ACCACACAGCAGCTTTACCTAAGTGTATTCTGCAGGGCGGAGGTATATCCCCAGCCAAACTGCTATTACGTTCGTTTTGATTTCATTTGAAGTCGGGTATGTAAATGGCAAGAAATTCGTATTTCCTTCATCGCGAATATTGCCCAACGTGAGCATAGAGTAACATAAATCAGATTTAGTAATTTCGCGAACTCTGTGGCCTAAAACACTCAAATCAGCCCGGCCAGTGTTACTTAATACTAGCAGGTATTGCCACAAACTAAACTGTACTTTAATTGGTGCGGCTGAAGGTAGATATTTGTATGAGTTTAATGCCATCAATTTGTATCTTTGAATTAAAAATGAACTTTATCGCGAAGGAATACGTTTGAGTTTAGATGAGAAAATAACTGTTGAAGCATATGATATAATTTAAGTTCTGCTGTGAGGCAATAACGAAAGTATTTGTTTGTTCACAGCATTTATTTTTAAATAATACAATATAATACTAACCGCATATTTTTTACGGAATGCACCGATTGATTTCTTTTGGTTATGATAATAATGTCAACTGGTTTGAATTTTGGGCATCTTGGCCAGCGTCAACGACTATAAAATGTTCTACACCTCTGTGAACCTGTTACACAGGTGCACTCATTATTCCTCTACTCACACATTTTCACCGCTAAACTCATTTAATTTCCAAACAAAAACCTCTGTTTGAACCCGTTTCTTTGCAGACTACTACCCGCATATAGTTAAGTTTTACTAGGGATTAAACATATGGTATGATGCACCTATTTATCTTATACATATAATCAAATCGTAGGAAAGTCAAAACTGTACATTGAATATTTTTTTAAAAGGATATAGTTGGGTGTGATCTACAATCGATATGGAAGAAAAAAAAATAGTTTTTAGAATTTTTGTCTGTTTATCTGTTTGTCTGTATGTATGTCCGGGCTAAACTCAAAAAGTACTGCATGGATTTACTTCAAATTTTGCATGAATATTACTAAGAGGTCTGGGCAACATATATGGTACATATTATCACGCTACCACCTACGGGGGACGAGCTGTGATAATTCATAAAGTTTAACGCGGGTAAAACCGCGGGGCACAGCTAGTAGATAAATAATTTCTTTTGAAAAGAGTTCATTTCCTATATGTAGGTTACCTATATTCTTAAGTCATGGGATACTCTGCGGTTGTGGTAGTTGACTTTTATCAAACAATAGATAGATAGATACACTTTATTGCACAAAGTATAAAAAACATTTTACAGAAAAAAACTTAATATTTAAATAATGTACAATTGGCGGTCTTATCGCATAATAGCGATTTCTTCCAGACATTCATTGTTTTAATTAAAAATAATTAAATATACAAACAAACTCTGGAGAGGGTATTAGTGTACTATAAAGTCTGTATTTCCAAGGGAGCGGCAGTGAAAGGAATCGAGCCCCCCGAGGTCGGTGACCTGTCGTGTGCTGATGACCGCCTACCTTGAACAGTCGGAGTGTTACACGATAGACAACGGTGTTTGTTGTGCTAAGGTCAGCAGGCCTTGGGAGCGTTATGGTGATTGCGTTGTGATCTTTATGTAACATTCGTTTTATTGTATACTAGCTGTGCCCGCGACTTCGTCCGCGTGTTAATTAGTTTCTTTCGTTTTTATTGTTTTTTTTTTTTTAAATAAAAGACTTTTTCTAAAATAAAAGTAGCCTAAGTTACTCCTTATTACATCAGCTACCTGCCCATAAAAGTCCCGTCAAAATCGGTCCAGCCATTTCAGAGATTAGCCGGAACAAACAGACAGACAGACAAAAATTGTAAAAAATGCTATTTTGGTGTATGTACCGTATATATATTCATATTAATGTAGTAAAAACCGGTTATTTCAATATTACAAACAGACACTCCAACTTTATTTGTATAGATATAGAAGATTTGTATAGAAGACTAGCTGTGCCCCACGGTTTCACCCGCGTTAAACTTTGTAAATTACAGCCTATATGTTATTCGGACATATACATATAATAAAATCGTAGGATCGTCAAAACTGTACATTGAATATTTTTTTTAAAGGATACTTGGGGCGTGATCTACAATAGATATCGAAGCCAAAAATATAGTTTTTAGAATTTTTGTCTGTTTGTCTGTATGTATGTCCGGGCTAAACTCAAAAAGTACTGCATGGATTTACTTAAAATTTTGCATGAATATTACTTAGAGGTCGGGTCAACATATAGGCCACATATTATGACGCTATCACCTACGGGGGAGGAGCTGTGATAATTTATAAAATTTGACGGGGGTATAACCGCCGGGCACAGCTAGTATAAGCTATATTACTACAAAGTTTCATCAAAATCCGTTCGATAGTTTAGCATGAAAGAGTAACAAACATCCAACCATCTATCAATACTCACAAACTCTCGCATTTATAATATTAGTAGGATTGAGCCGCGATGGTTTTTAGGGTTCCGTAGCCAAATGGCAAAAAAGGGAATCCTTATAGTTTCGTCATGTCTGTCGGTCTGTCTGTCTGTCTGAAACTATATGAGCTGTACTGTTGAAACTTGGTAAGTAGATGTATTCGGTGAACCGCATCAAGATTTTTACAAAAAATGGAAAAGAACAATAATTTTGGGCGATCCCCATACATAGAACTGAAACTCAAAATTTTTTTTTCGTTGTACACATATATGTACCGGGGTGTCTATAGATAGGTCTTCAAAAATGATATTGAGGTTTCTAATATAATTTTTTTCTAAACTGAATAGTTTGCGCGATAAACACTTCCAAAGTGGTAAAATGAGTGTCCCCCCTGTAACTTCTAAAATAAGAGATTGATAAAACAAAAAAAATGTATGATGTACATTACCATGCAAACTATCAACGAAAATTGGTTTGAACGAGATCTAGCAAGTAGTTTTTATTTAATACGTCATAAATCGAAAACTGCAATTTACCTTTCATTCAATCAACTCAAATAATAGGTCTTTACCTATGAAATTGCCGTTTTGTATGAAAAAATTTAAACGAATTTTTTTCATGAATTTTTTTATTTGTATTAATCGAAGTAATCACCCATGCAATCAATGCATCTTTGCCATCGCAGTGGCAGTTTATTGATGCCCTTCTTAAAGAAATCAGCTGGACGGGAGGCAACAAATTCTTCAAAGGCATTTTGTACTGCCTCTCGGGTATTGAATTTTTTTCCCGCCAAGAAGTTATCCAAATTCTGGAAAAAGTAGTAGTCTGTAGGCGCAAGGTCTGGTGAGTAGGGCGGATGACGGAGAGCTTCCAACCCCAGTTCTTGCAACTTGGAGACCGTCTGCTGTGCAGTATGAGGTCGCGCGTTGTCGTGCAGGAGCAGCGGAGACGAGCGATTGACCAATGCTGGTTGGAGATGCGCCAGCTTCTCCATCATTGTGCTCAGTTCTTCACAGTACACATCTGCAGTAATGCTCACCCCGTTTGGTAAGAAGCTGTGATGAATCACACCGGCGCTAGACCACCAAACAGTGACCATCACTTTTCTAGGGGTAAGTTTTCGTTTAGGGCATTGTTTAGGTGCTGAACCAGGATCCAACCAACTTGCTGAGCGCTTGCGGTTATCAAACAGAATCCATTTTTCATCGCAGGTAACAATGCGGTTCAAAATTCCTTCATTTGTGTGTCTGTTGAGCAGTGCAAGGCACGTCTCGACGCGTACTTCGCGCTGGCGATCATTGAGTTCGTGGGGCACCCATTTGTCAAGCTTTTTTACCTTGCCTAAAATAAAATTAATTTGAAATTAGAATTCTTAGCCAAACAAAAATTATTTTGATTTGAAATGGCCAGTACTGCAGAACGGCAATTTCCGTAAAGACCTAATATTAGGTCTTTACCTATGAAATTGCCGTTCTGCAGTACTGGCCATTTCAAATCAAAATAATTTTTGTTTGGCTAAGAATTCTAATTTCAAATTAATTTTATTTTAAAAACATGGATTCTTTTTTCCAAAAGTAGTCATTTCTTTATTGATTAGTGTTACATTTTCATCGCATTTCAATCTTTTTCGTCATCATGGATACGTTAAAAATTCGAGTAATTATGGAATATGAGTACCGTCGTGGCAGCAACGCGGCACAAGCGGCACGCAACATCAACGACGTTTACGGAGCTAACACTACAAACCAACGCACCACCTGTTATTGGTTTGCTCGCTTCCGTTCTGGAAATTTCGACCTGAAAAATGAACCTCGCGGTCGTCCGAAGACTTTGGTCGACAATGACGAATTAAAGGCGGTTGTGGAAGCTGATGATACACAATCTACGGCTGAATTAGCAGCAGCTTTCGACGTTAGCGTCAAAACAATATTGGTCCATTTGCGTCAAATTGGCAAGGTAAAAAAGCTTGACAAATGGGTGCCCCACGAACTCAATGATCGCCAGCGCGAAGTACGCGTCGAGACGTGCCTTGCACTGCTCAACAGACACACAAATGAAGGAATTTTGAACCGCATTGTTACCTGCGATGAAAAATGGATTCTGTTTGATAACCGCAAGCGCTCAACAAGTTGGTTGGATCCTGGTTCAGCACCTAAACAATGCCCTAAACGAAAACTTACCCCTAGAAAAGTGATGGTCACTGTTTGGTGGTCTAGCGCCGGTGTGATTCATCACAGCTTCTTACCAAACGGGGTGAGCATTACTGCAGATGTGTACTGTGAAGAACTGAGCACAATGATGGAGAAGCTGGCGCATCTCCAACCAGCATTGGTCAATCGCTCGTCTCCGCTGCTCCTGCACGACAACGCGCGACCTCATACTGCACAGCAGACGGTCTCCAAGTTGCAAGAACTGGGGTTGGAAGCTCTCCGTCATCCGCCCTACTCACCAGACCTTGCGCCTACAGACTACTACTTTTTCCAGAATTTGGATAACTTCTTGGCGGGAAAAAAATTCAATACCCGAGAGGCAGTACAAAATGCCTTTGAAGAATTTGTTGCCTCCCGTCCAGCTGATTTCTTTAAGAAGGGCATCAATAAACTGCCACTGCGATGGCAAAGATGCATTGATTGCATGGGTGATTACTTCGATTAATACAAATAAAAAAATTCATGAAAAAAATTCGTTTAAATTTTTTCATACAAAACGGCAATTTCATAGGTAAAGACCTATTTATGCTGCTATGGTACCCTACATGGGCGAGTCCGACTCGCACTTGGCCGGTTTTTTTCTTATAAACTACTAAAGCAGCAAGCGTCAAGAAGCTACGTTATGCCGTATATATAGAGAGACAGATATTTTCTACTTTGCTAAAGGGACTTTTTAAATTCCCTAAAAAGTAATTACTGTTTTCATAAACATACAGTCGACTCGAACTTTTCTTTCAGTTTCAATTTATTTATTGATTTTAAGAAACCTGTCAGGACGCAGCTACAAAAGTATATTTAAAAAAAAAATTGTTATCAATTTTAAAGTGTTCCCTATCGCATAAGGAAAATCACTACGAAAATGAATCTGTTTGTAAGCAGGTCGAATAGAAATCCTCCCATTTGACGTTTCTTTAAAAAAAAAACTTGAGAGGTGCCAAGGGACACCCGGATGGAACGAAGTTATTTCTTATTATTTATTATCTACTAAAAACCTGTATACTATACGCTCAACAAAAATCGTCGCGACTCCACACTGTTCAATGCGAAATAGAAATGAAAACATATGGCTTCCTTTCTATAAGAGAGAGAGAGAGACAGACAGAGAAACATGCGCACGCCGCACAGCTGCAAAAAGTGTCGTGACAACTTTTCGTAAGAATTTTTTCCGTCTAGCCCCCTTTCAGAACGCGCGATAAGGAACTTCGTTCCAAAACTCTAGGGTATAAAATCACGACAACAGTGAGTGATCAGTCTGCAGATAGAGGTTATATTTTTAAAGGTGCCTGTACCTCGGAGAGCACGTTAAGCTGACGGTCACGGCTCTAGTCGTTAAGCCATATGAGAGGGCAGACAAGGCCCATACCAAGGCACACATATGTACGAACAAAGTAGTTTATTTATTGCTTTTTAATACGTTTTGTGGGTTTTTATGACAGATTTATTTACTATCATGAATGCTATCACGTGTCTAAGTATTGGTCACTAATTTCCGCTCACCATATATGCAGTTGCGGTAGGATATTGACACTTGCCATACCGGGGCATCACTGATGCATTGTGAGCCATTACATTTTCCCGACGAGCATGCTCACGCGCAAGACCACAACATTAACATGACAATGCAATTAACCTTCAGAGTATTTGGCGGGTCGGTTGGCGTGGTTGGCAAATGCTTTCCTTTCACGCAGCAGTTCGTGGGTTTGATTCCCACCCAGGATCGATATTTGTATACATGAACATGTCTGTTTGTCCTGAGGTGGTCCTGTAGTCTCTGTGTGTAATTATTTATGTAAGTATGTATTTACAAAAGATAAGTAGTATATATCAGTTATCTGGTTTCCATAGTACAAGCCCGCTTTTTACTAGTCTTTTGTAGAGACAGTAGATTAGCTTGAGTAAATCTTGTGATATGTAGGTTAAACACGATGAATAAGTTATCTACTTAGAAACTGGCCTGCATGTCTACAGAAACCTGTAATATTGTGGATTTGATAGAAGCTTTCACGAAGGTCAGGGCAGTAGCCTCTAGTGGTCTAGACGTATCTGAATTATTCATAAAAAAATTAGTTCCACAATTTAATAAGATGACAAAGTTGTTATAACAATAAAATTCAAAATATAATACTTGTAATATTTTAATATGTTGCTTGCCAGTTATAACGTTAGCGCAAGCGTTTCCAACTATAAAGAAAATATATATACCGTAAGAAATATATATAGTAAGAATACCGTATAGATTGCGCACACAATCAGTTTTATTAATTGCAATATTCCCAGCGTAGCTGACACCATTTCTGTATTATGCTAATAAATATTATAAAACATATTCAAATTCAATATAGACTGTGCAAAAACTCTACGAGAATAATGAGTTGTTTAATGAAAGATTGGCTTTACATAACTGCACGTGAATTTTTATTATTTGTCGAGGATAGGATTGTCTCCGCATGCCGACTGCAAAAGGTTTCTACGGATACCCATCCGTAATGTGTAATGTCGGACTCCCTTATGAAGCAGCCCCGAGTACGCGGGAATGCTGCTCCAGTGCTCCCTTTTACGCCATGAGGGACATGTGCCCTAGAAGGACAATTGCAGGCCTTCCCGGATTTCCGGCTCCTGCCAACCGGCACAGCGACTGCGCGGGAAACAAAGCACTGTCCTCCCGAAATGCCGTTCTGCCGATCTGCCGTTGAGCTACTTGTCGTAATGATACACATCGGCAGATCAAAGGCAAACGGCAAGAATGTATGGGACTTTTGTACCGCTAGTAAAATTTCGTGTTACGGGATATTTTATGTTTTAATTGGTGGTTAATGTGATTGAAAAGGCATTCTTAATTTCTTAGATTTTTAGAACATGGGCTATAAAAGTTATAGCCAGTTTTATTTTAAGGTTATGTTTGGTAATCTGTGGGTCAACCCCATGACCGTGGAAACATAGCAGTTCGAAAATCACTCTTACTGCCTAAGTAATAAAGATACTGTAAATATCAATGCGTATCTACTGATGTGGCAATGAAATGCTAGTGTTAACTAGTGTACCAATGAAGATTGTTACATATTATATTTACATAAACATTGTTATGGTGATAAAGTAAATGTTGTAGTTCTTTTTTAGTCTTTTACATGGATTTATTCCGAACCTGCCCCGAAAACCCTAACCGTGTCGCGACTTAGGTTAGGAAGATGCAAAAAACTATTTTTTGTTGAGATAATGAAAAGTTCTTTATTTCCATTAATTACATAGTTCATAACCCAGTGTACATTTGTGTGAGGTTGCGAGGGGTTATATATGAGGTTTTGAGTGGAGGTAAATAAAACAATAGATTCTTTGTTTTTTGTAACTAGGTACAATAATTTTATTGATATTATTATTAATGTATCCTTAGTATTACTTCATCGTTGACAGCCTCGTTGGTCTAGCGGTAGCGTGTTCATCCGCAGAATATGAGGTCCTGTGTTCAAATCCCGGGTCGGACCAAAAAGTGATTTTGGGATTTTTCCGTTAAAAGAAAATTCTCAGAATCAGCCCGAAGTCTGGAAGTTGGAGGTAATACACCCCCGTGCCTCGGAGACCTCTTTCCGGTCGTGTCGGTAGTCGTCCCATCGGATCATGAGAGTGATGGAATAGAAAGTGCCCCTGTGTTTGCGCACACACTTGTGCACTATAATATGTCCTGCGCAATTGGCTAATCTCCATTGAGAATGGCCGCCGTGGCCGAAATTCGGCCGGGAAGACATCGTCATTACTTCATCTAAAAATATCTTCATATAATTACCAAACAATAATTATCACATAGCACAAAGCAACATTGGGTTTATTGAGAACTTCACTCTCTTCGAATAATGCTTGTCTTCTTTATCTCTGTCGTCATTATAATTAAATGATAAAGCGTCCTTTCGTGAATCCACTGTCAACAGATATATATTATAGCACGGAGGAACTGATGCTGAACTCACGTAATATCTGCAAGATAATTTGCTAAATTGATGACATATTGTATCAAAACAACAGCAATAAATACCTGACAGATTGTCTTTGCTTGTCAATAAATAATTACCATGAACAAAAAAATATTGACGACGAAAATCGTTCCTATTCAAAATCATTAATTATTTCGATATAATGCAACTCCTGTGCTTACTTAGGTATAATAAATAAGTCTATAATTAAATGATTTATATGTAATGTTGTTCCCATTTGTAAATAATTAATTATAATTTCGAAATTGATATTATTTTACACATGGCAATTTCTGTAAACGTAACTGCGTTTAGTTTACGATTTTATTACGTTTATTTATTGAAAATATATGAAATATTCTTTGTGATTTAATTAATTAATACCAAGTTTTAAAAATATTATACTTACATTAAAATGAATACCTTAGTTGTCTTAACAAGTGGTACAAATTATATAGCTGAACAACAAAGGAAGTATGCGATACGGATTCTGCCATTTTCTTTTATGTTGGATTTAGTTCTGACTTTAGAAATAAAGAAAGTTTGAAATGTTGATTGGTCAACATAAACCCTCACCTTCTCGTGATTCAATTACCATATAGTAGTATGGAGAAATAGTTTGCATGCAAATAAGTTAATGTTTTAAAACTTTCGCGATTTGTACACATTTTTATATACTGTGGACACGGGTCTCATCGCGATAGAGATTTAGGTAAATCATCACCTTGGTTACCCGACGTTTCGGCATGGATTGCACCAGCCGTGGTAACGGGTCGACTGGTGTGGCTCGGCAGCGTCGTCTCCGTGAAGCTCGGGTTTCGGTACCTACTCTCGCATGGTCTTGATATTTTTCATTTTCCTTTACGAAACTGTCGGTACACACGACACTAATGACATCAGCGCCCGGGCGCACAACCAAGGTAATGATTTACCTAAATCTTTATCGCGATGAGACCCGTGTCCACTGTATATAAAAATGCAAATAAGTTATTCATATTACAAAAAAGTGTATAAGAATCCTCGTGAATATAGATTGTACAGAAATCGCCAAACTGTACTCTAATGTATGTTCTTGAAATTGGACAAGTTGTGAGAAAACATCTATCATTGTGTCCTTTGGTGAGCGAATAGTGACCACAAAAGCTTACTGGCGGCTTCTAAATAAATAATCTTTACCTATCTCTAAGTTAATGCCGTTTCACGCAGGGCCTCCTGCTAAGTGTGTTTAAATATAGGTATAATTCAGTCCAAATCGTATTAAAAAGGAACACATTAACACTTTACTACTTTACCAGACAATAATTAATTAACGATTAAATAAATAGTAGAAATTTAATGGAAGCACTTTAATAGAAATTGTTTTAATAATACTAATAAACTTATAACTAATTTCAATGTCAATAATAACTTTTTATTTTTAATAGAGAGCTCTCACCGGTCCGTAAGCGATCGGCGAGGTTAAGCAACTAGGCTCGCGGTCAGGCCATAGATGGGTCACCGCCAAAGTGGTTTAATTTTTGAGCGTCTCCGTGCTTCGGAGGGCACGTTAAGCTGTGGGTCCCGGTTGTAGACATTAGACAACAGTCGTTAAGCCATTTCAGTGGCCTACTGGGCGGCTTGAACAACTCTGACACTAAGGTAACCACTGCCCATACGATAAGTAGTAAGTATAGAGACGATCGGTGGCTTTAAACTACGATGCTAAACTCCAAAAGCAAAATATTTATATATTAAAAACAGTTTTAGTGACTGAACATTGGCCAAAAAGCTGTACGTGATGGTTTCATTGGTTGATGGGTGATGATTGGGTTTCAGATTAGTAAAATTTTCATGTGCAGATTGTTTTAGGGCTATATTGTGCAGTAGTTTCTCTTTGATTATCCACGAAAACCTCTCGTCCCTTTGAGGATTGGAGTGGACATTTCATCGGAACACATGCAAACAAAGGCACGTGGAGGACGCTGGTGCGCCGCCGTACTCGCAAACTATTGTAGAGTTAAGCAGTATCTTAAATCAAACCATTAGGTGGTTATGAAGCAGATTTTTTATAATTACGTTAATTATGGTATATAAAAGATACAAAAAAAATCTTTCTCATGCATCAAAGATATTAATTTTATACAATATGTGATTCAATTGTTATCTAATTAATAAGCAATTATATATAAAATACCTATCCTGTATCAACAAAACCAACCTTTCGTTGATAAAATTGCAAAAGGTTTATGTAAAACACGTATAATTGAATACAATATTTGGAGTCTATCCAATCAGAGGGCGGTGAACTGAACGAGGCAGGCATTTAGTGATTGGGCAATAGTGACCAGTACTAGCTAGTTATTTGTAGGTACTTATAATATCAGTAAATGTCTTAAAGCTGGACTGCCCCGAGCCTCTAGGAAATTTACTTGAATAACGTTCAAGAGAGGAAATTATACGTTAAAACTGCTTTAAGTTTTAACGGATAATGATTTCGTAGATTTATGCAACTGGAAGCAAATCAGTAGTTTGTTGATTTATAGACTATGACTTATAGACTTGCGTTGGCACTTTTTTCTGTATTTGTTCGAATTTTAAACCGTTTCTTTTAAAATCCATATATGGATTCGTATGCATTCTATCCTACATATCATTTATCATATTTGGATTCGTATGCATTGCTTGCTTTCTGCTTACGCTATCATTTATTTTCAGCAATGGCTGTGGTGGAGTCGATTTACTAGACTCTATGCTAGGTTATTATAAAATCCGTTTGCGCTATCGCCAATGGTACAAAAGATTCTTTTTCTACATGGTGGACCTGTGTATGGTAAACGCTTGGCAGTTGTGGCGCAGAAGTGATGGAAAAGTGTACATGCTACTTATTGATTTGAAAAACTTGCAGTTTCAGAACATATGTGTTAGGCAGGTAAAGTACCTACTGGCAGTGGTAAAAAAACGTGGTGGTCCAGCTAATATTTTTGGAACCCCGTCATCAAGTCGAGTTGTAACTCCGACAAACCGAGGCGGCACTCCATTTAGTTTGCCCGATTCGCCGGGACCCACTAAAAAGTCGCGTAATAATTTGAGTTCAATTTAATAATTGAACACAACCAGTCCGGAGAAAAAGACAAGCTTCGCATTCTATGCTAATTATTATTTATGTTTTAATAACTCAACATCATTTCTTCATAAAGTTGTTAATTAGAACATTTGCCGGGCATGTTGGCGTGGTTGGTAGATACCCTGCCTTTCACGCCGGAGGTCGTGGGTTCGATGCCCATCCAGAACAGATATTTATGTGCATGAATATGTCTGTTTGTCCTGAGTCTGGGTGTAATTATCTATATTTACAAAAGAAAAATAGTATATGTAGATAACTGGTTTATATAGTACAAGCTCTGCTTAGTTTGGGATCAGATGGCCGTGTGTAAATAATGTCCCAGAAAAAAAATTGGTGATAAGGCTTCACCGAACGGAATTAACAGAAACAGAAAGAGAATGCAAATATCGTGACCAGAGCTCTCTATAAACTAGATATAGACTTGAATGTTATATAGTATATAAGTCTATATATCTACGTTCTATACAGGCTTACAGGTTAAGTCGACCTAGATCCTTTAAGAGGTTGTAGTTTCTATAATTTCTGACTGATTTGTCTATAAAACACCATACCCCAAACTTAACTGTTTTCAAAATACTGGACTTTGAAGGTTTTTTGAGATAAAATCGGTTTTATGACTATTGGCCTATATTTTTTTGAGGGTTTTGCCTCTAACTGCGTGTGTTTGCAATTTTTGTGTAGTAGATAAGTTGTTTTATTATTCTCAACACTAAAATAGCAGTTCACTGAACTGACTGGGTCGTAGTAGACGATTGATAGTTATAAATTGAAATAAATTCGTCAAAAAATATTTTTTCTTTCTGAAATAATAAAAGAAAAGTCTATGACAGTTATGCTGCAGATGTGCTTAAAAATATCTACATTTCATCAGCTATCCAACAAGGTATAACAAGCTAGGTTATTATCAGAATTCTTAGTAAAAAACTTCGATGAAAGGCTCTCGGGTAGTAGTAAAGATAACAGTACTAATTTATCACGGGTCAGAAAACAAAATAAAACAATCCAAATAGGTACAAAATGACATCTATTACTGCTATTTTTACAGAAAGTCATGATTCATGTTCCACATGGCCGCCTCTGTTTCGCACACATATTCTCATTCTGTGTCTTAATCCACTCTTTACTACACCAGTTGTTAAACCCCTTCTTATTTCATTTGCCGCATCGATTATTCTCTGTCTCAAAACATCAACAGATGTGATTGGATTAGGTTCGTTGTACACCAAACTCTTCATGTGTCCCCACACATAAAAATCCATGGGGGTCAGGTCTGGACTTCTAGCTGGCCACGGTATGGGTCCACCTCTTCCGATCCACTTATTAGGATAATTAGTGTCTAGCCATTCTCTGACACTTCTCCTGTAGTGTGCAGGACAACCGTCATGTTGAAACCACATATCACGAATGAGATAGAGTGGTACGTCGTCTAGTAAGTCGGATAAATCTTCTCTTAAAAAGTTTTCATAATGTTCTCCATTTAAATTGTCGGGAAGAAAGTAAGGCCCAATCAAATGGTTTGATATGATTCCCATCCATACATTCAAACTGAATCGTCTTTGTGATGCCTTTGGCCACTTCTTATTGGGATTTCTTTGAACTTTTGGGGCCCAATAATGAACATTGTGGTAATTGGTTATGCCGTCTTTATCAAATTTGGACTCGTCTGTCCACAAGATCTTTTTAAAAAATGATGGATCTTCTAAATCTGCATTGAGCATGAATCTGCAGAAATCCAACCTCCTCACAGGATCTCCTTCTTCGATGGTGTGTACCGGCGTGTAATGATAAGGATAGAGGCCGGCAGTATTCACCGTAAACCATACTTTCCACTGCGAGAGTCCAAGTTCTCGGGCAACAATATTGGTCGAAGTAGTTGGATCCAATCTAAACCGTCGAACTATTTCATTGTCTTGCTCTTCATCATCATCATTGACACGTGGTCTACCCAAGTCTGTTCGTCGCCTCGAAACAGAGCCAGTCTCTCGAAGTCGTCGGTAAACTCCGTCAAAGACACTAACATCCGGTACTCGGCGGCCTGGGTAACGTGATATGTATTCATCACGAGCTCGTGCGGATACACAATTGCAGTACCCATAACAAATCAAAATATCAGCATATTCCTCGTTCGTGTAGGTCGTCATCTTCAACAGTTCCAAATCAGAAGCACAAATCAATAGTCCAGTTTGCAAGCACAGTCACGATTTGAAAGAAACAGTCCAGAAATCCAAGCCAAGTCGAATGAAAAACCAAGAGCACTAAGAATCGCATCTACTACAGACGAATCGCGTAAGCAGACTAACCAAACAATAACAACAAAATGGCTGTGGTTTTTTTTTCTCGCTCACACCTAATTACATTGTATGATATCTCGCTTGCACGCACCGCAGTCCCATGAAGAACAATAGGCGCAACAAGTAACGCAAGGAAACACGTTATCTTTACTACTACTACTACCCGAGAGCCTTTCATCGAAGTTTTTTTCTAAGAATTATAATAATACCCTAGCTTGTTATACCTTGTTGGATAGCTGATGAAATGTAGATATTTTTAAGCACATCTGCAGCATAACTGTCATAGACTTTTTTTTTATTATTACAGAAAGAAAAATTATTTTTTACGAATTTATTTCAATTTATAACTATCAATCGTCTACTACGACCCAGTCAGTTCAGTGAACTGCTATTTTAGTGTTGAGAATAATAAAGCAACTTATCTACTACACAAAATCGGAAACACAAATAAATTAGAGGCAAAAAACCCAAAAAAATATAGGCCAATAGATGTAAAACCGTTTTTTTTTCAATAAAGCTTCAAAGTCCAATATCTTGAAAACGGTTAAGTTTGGGGTACGGTGTTTCATAGACAAATCAGTCGGGAATTATGGAAACTATCACCTCTTAAAGGATCTAGGTCGACTTAACCTGTAACCCTGTATATTACTACAAGCATGTTCTGACTATTTACAAGCGCTTTTTTAAAGTCTACGTGAATAAAAACCTTTTTTATTTTATTTTATTTTATATTGTTGCAGCGGTACACAGCCAACTGGGTGGACAACTTCAACCACACGAGAGTGCACCGCGGCACATGCCTGCCGCGCGCCTGCGCAGCGCACGCGCCGGAGCCACACACCCCAGATCACACTGTTACTTGGTAAGTATTGTGGTAACGATATTTGTCCAGGTGAACAAATAACTTCAAACACAATTCATATCACTTAATTCATGACCTTGGAATATTACTGAAAATATTAATTTGATAAAAAAAGGAAATGAAAATTAGCCAATAATGTTTTCTACATTCTATATATGAGCACTTTCTGGTAAATCATAGAATAACATTGTTGTTCAATAAAGTTATCTAGTTTATACATAGACCGCACTTAACGTTTCAGAAATTGGCCACTATCACTAAAATATATAAAACTAATTACATTTTTACATTTTGGCACCATTTTAAATGGGTCGTATTTTTTCTATGTACTCGTATTTTAATCACGATAATTGCCGTAGTATATTTTACAACGATTTTAAGTGTATTTTGACGAGTCAGCAGACTGTCGCTCGCCTTCAAGCACCATATAAGGCAATTGTTTATACCTGGTTTGTAGAATTGAAGCGCGGTCGTATCATAATCTCAGTGGCGAATTTCGTGATGGTTGTCCTTCTCCTGCTGAAAACATCATGTACACCGTAGGATCGAAACAGACAGGCATGTGATCTAGTATGAGATTTAGGCGTCCTTAAGTATGGTTATGAGTCATATACAAACAATCCTACAAAAACATTTGGGTGTGAAGAAACTGTATTGCCGATAGATCTATCAACGGAGCAAAGCTCTCCTTTTTAACGAGAGTGAGATCACGATATTTGGTAACGACGGAATAAACAGGGTACATCGAAAAGAGGTAAAGCGTTTTGCACAGTGCTGCATTGAAGAAAGAGTCAGTTACGATGGCGATTCAAGGACGGTTTGGTGAGGCATACGTGCCGATGGAAAACCGAATTTGTTATTGAATCTTGACCTTCTACCGTCACTTAATGGGTCACGTTACATCAAAGAGTGTCTGGAGGCTCATGTGGTGCCCCAAGCATATTTTATCAGATTTAATTTTTATACAGAACAAGGCCAGAGCTCATGGTATAAGCTTTGTAAATGCATGAGGTCGGTATTACGCTTATGTGCTGGCCAGCAAGAAACCAGGATATGAGTTTCTTTGTGGCTTTCTTCTCCGGGTCGTCCACCTAGGTAGCTAGAGAAAGCCGCAGGCTAGCTAGGGTAGGATCCTCAGCGGCGAGGATCGCGTTGCCCCCTTAACACGTAATCGGTAATACCGTGCAAGTGATCTGACCCCCATTTCGAATTCCATCTTTTTACTTCAGCGGCCGCCTGAGATGTGGCCCATAAGGGTGCGCTCAGGTATTAGTCGTTTAAATTAAGCTACTGGTTGAGAGCCTTTTGCGCTAGCCAACTGCTCGTTGTTTTCAATTCTTTAATTTGATATACTATTGCTAAATGTAACTTGCTTAGTAACTTGCTATTTATTATTTATTTAGGAATATTAAAAATACATGTGACGAAACAGACCGCACGGACGGACTAATTTAAAATATTTTGTTACGTTAATTACTGTTTTTAATTGTGTTTATGTAATACATTGTGAGCTTGACAAGAACAAGTGTATGTAAATACCCAAGTGCTGAATAAATTTCATTATTTCAATCCCATAGAACACCTATGGGAGTAGTTGAAAGGACGAGACAGAGCGAGTGACTCCGCCGCTTAAAACAGTTATACAATGAAAGTGATGTAACATCCTGCAACAAAAGATGTTCTTGTGATTGCTATCAGTTACCGGATGGGAAAGGAAGCACTCATTAGAGACTGGAGAGGAAATACGACATACTGACTGAATATACTTTTTTTATATTATACGACGTCTATATTCTTACGTCTTTGTATGTAAAAATACACATCCTTCTTTTGGAGTATAAACTTACTTTTTCGAACAAAATACGATACATACTAAATAGTTTAATTTTTAAATGAAAGTTGTTAATATTCGTTAAGACGTCCTTATAAAGTTCAATTAACTGACATTATATAGTAATTCGATAAAAACCTCAGTTAACTAGCATTTGTTTTAACATTTGTTTAACATCATTAGTCAAAAAAATATACAAAACAAAAAACATTTAGGTGTTTTGATTAAAAGTGTATTAATTATTTTTATTATTTAACAAATTTGGCCGAACAGTGCAAAGAGAAAAAAAGAAAACATGGAAATGCAATAAATAGTTCGAGCGTTGATGTATTTTCTATAGAAATAGTGGCTAAGGTTGAATGCATGTGTAGCGTAGTATTGAAACGCGTCCCTACTACATCGCCGTCTACGTTTTGGATTCTAATACCAGACAGGACAACTTACTAGGATTTTATCACGTAAAATGTTGGAATAATGCTTAAATAGATAACAAGTGACATAAAATTTCCTATGTAGGTATTAGGTATATTAAAAATGAAAGGAATCGAACGCAGCCACTCAATTAGGAGCTTAATTTAAACAATAAATACCTGACGGCACTCAGATGGGGTTCAGGTCACAGCTTATGGCATTGTTATAGTGATCCGATTTTTTTAAGATGACGTATACAGTTGGATTCTCCCAGGATAATTTCCGCCACTAGGACAATTTTATGTATGTACTCATTAGTATTTGATATGGACAGTGGTTAAACTGGTGTCGGAGTTGTTCAAGCCGCTGAATAGGCCTCCGAAATTGCTCTACGACTAACGTTAAACGACAACAACCGAAATCAACAGCTTCACGTGCCCTCCTAAGCAAGGGGACACTCAGAAATAAAACTACTTTGGGCGATCACCTATCTATAGAATGACCGAGTGTTTAGGTGCTTAATCGTTGGTCATTTATGATAAAATCACATGGTTATCAGTACCTCCCTAGTGTATATTGTCTTAAAGATAGAAAGAATATGGAAAGTTATTGAGAGTTGTCTTTAACATGCTTGTGTACTCGTATAGACAATGAAAAGATGTACTGAAACATTGGCCATTCCCACCCAGGACAGATATTTGTGTGCATAACATGTATGTGTTTCTTTTTTAATAGACAACGCCCACACTAGGGAATCTAATCCCTGTGTCGTGGGATAGTTTACAAACATATAACAGACGGATACACATTACATCCAGACTCAGAACAACTATTTACGGGTCACACAAATAGTTGTCCAGCGTGGGACTCGAACCCGCAATACGAAGGGGCGCGGCGACTGTCTTAACCTGAGCCTGAGTCTTGTCCTGAGTCTGGGTGTAATTATCTATATAAGTATCAAAATACAAAATCAATATGTAGTGTTAATTCCGCTAATTGTCAGTTTAATCATGACGGGATGCAATTTGCGCCGCCCTCCCGCCCGCAAAAATGTGCACATGCAAGAAGGACAATATAAAAAAAGCAAATTACATGCGCCAGTACGATACCCAACACGTGTTTCAGTCCTTGACGGACCATTCTCAAGGGCTGCTAACTCGTCGAGTCCTCGAAGGAGACTCACTCGACGAGTTAGCAGCCCTTGAGAATTGTATATTGTCCTTCTTGCTTGTATAAATATTGCTTGTATAATAATGATAATGTATTTTGATTGTTATGGATTTCCGCAAAGTAACGCCTGATTCCATTACTTATCTATATAAGTATTTACAAAAGAAAAGTACTATATGTAGTAGATCAGTTATCTGGCTTCCTTAGCACAAGCTCGGCTTAGTTTGGGATCAGATGGCCGTGTGAATAATGTCCCAGGATATTATTATTATTTTTAAAACCCGAATGAATTCGTCCTTATTCAAAGGTTTGGAGATTAATGAATTCGTCCTTATTCAAAGGTTTGGAGATTAATGAATTCGTCCTTATTCAAAGGTTTGGAGATTAAAGAACAAGATACCTAAATTGACGCTCGACCTTTTGTCATTAAGAATCTGACAATGACATTACGAGTTGATTCCAGGTGACTTAATCCTACCATGTTCACCTTGACACTGACATTTTAACATTTAAATGTCAAAATTATACCACGTAACCTAGTTGCAGGAAAGACATTAAATAATAAAATGTACTCAGCCCTCGGATATTAATATACGAGTACACTTGTACTCGGCAAGCTAACAATAAAGCAGTTCCTTCGGATACTATGTGAGTGGAATGAACTGGTTAAAGCTGACACCATGGAATACTTTTAAAAAACTAGTTATTACTAGTTGGAACGAAGTTCCTTATCGCGCGTTGTGAAAGGGGGCTAGACGGAAAAAAATCTTACGAAAAGTTGTCACGACACTTTTTGCAGCTGTGCGGCGTGCGCATGTTTCTCTGGCTCTCTCTCTCTCTCTCTTATAGAAAGCAAGCCAGATATTTTCATTTCTATTTCGCATTGAACAGTGTGGTGTCGCGACGATTATTTTTGTTGAGTGTATACAGGTTTTTTGTACATAATAAAAA
The DNA here is from genome assembly GCA_951640165.1 of Pseudoips prasinana. Classification (NCBI taxonomy): domain Eukaryota; kingdom Metazoa; phylum Arthropoda; class Insecta; order Lepidoptera; family Nolidae; genus Pseudoips; species Pseudoips prasinana. The sequence continues at coordinate 32,549,322 of OX621255.1, forward strand.
ATAAGAAATAACTTCGTTCCATCCGGGTGTCCCTTGACACCTCTCAAGTTTTTTGTTTAATGTTTATTTGACAAGGAACAACGGAACCCTTTTGTTAGTTACAATGTGTATAACAATGTATCATATGAATAACAAGTTTATTCACTACATTTAGATTCTTATTACTTACTTATTATATGGGCAGCAGTGACACCAGTATAAGCAGAGTTGTTCAAGCTGCCTAGTAGGCCTCTGACAAGGCTTAACGACTGTTGTCTAATGACTACAACCGGTCCCCGATAGCTTAACGTGCCCTCCGAAGCATGAAGACGCTCAGAAATTAAACCAGTTTGGTGGTCACCCATCTATGGACTGACCGCGAGGCTAGTTGATCAACCTCACTGATCACTTACGGACTGGTGAAAACATCTAGCTATAAGCGCTATTTAAGTTTATAGACGGTCACCGTAGCCTAGTTGGTAGTGTTCTTGCCTACGAAGCTGGTGGTCCTGGGTTCGAATCCCGGTAAGTGCAAATATTTGTGTGATGAGCAAGAATATTTGTTTCTGAGTCATGGATGTTTTCTATGTATTTAAGTATTTATCTATCTATATAAGTATGTATATCGTCGCCTGGTACCCATAGTACAAGCTTTGCATAGTTTGGGGCTAGGATGATCTGTGTGACACTGTTCCTATATATTATTATTATTCACAGATTCTTATGAGAGAACTTTCATACTGTATTATTAATCCGAAGACACGGACAAAGTGAATAGAAATGTTATCTCTACCTTTGAAAGTTGTAGTGCTCTTAAAGCGGCCTGTCTCAACGTAAACACCTAGTACGCTGAACATGTTAGAAAGCAAGAGTAAGTAATACAGGGGCACTCTCGGTTCCCCGCTCTCATATACCGAAGGGGCAGCTTTTCGACACAAGCGGGAACAGATTAGGTGCAGGACCGACAGCTCGCTGAAGCCACTAATTGCTTAACTCCAGGCTACTACCAGGAGTCTTTCTTATCGGTAAAACTGCACACATAACACTTTTTAGTTCGACCCAGGATTTAAATAATAAAATAAAATAATCGTTTATTTCTCTCTTAGGGTCTGTTTCACAATGTCCAGTTAAAGTTCCGAATAAGCTACTTGCAACTTATCTATCGAATAAAGAGATCGTTTGCGTTTCACAATCCATAAATAGTACTAACTGGCAAATAAACTGCAAAGTAAACTATTGGTCAGATCAAGCTTCAGATAGCAAAGTTAACTGATGGATAAGATATCTGACAGATGTCATTCGATGCTTATTTCGGTGGTGTTTATTGTTAGACTTGTGTTTTGTTGCGAATAATTTAATAAAATGGTAATATTTTATGCTATTGAAGACGAAATTGATGAATTATTTGATCATGTAACAAATGAAAACGCGCATAAATCCGACACCGTTAAGAAAAACACCACCAAAACACCGCAACAAACAAAATGCATTTGTTGATATTGACGTTTATTTATTTGACTTTCGTCAATGATGTTATAAGTAAAAAGGTGTAGATAGGTTTCCAACACAACATTCGATCTTCAAAAACGGCACACGAACGCACACATAAATAACTTAATATTGCAATATCACACTACATTACGATTAGACGTCAAAGTAAGATGGCATGATTCAATAATCGTGAGCGAAAACAAGACAAATGTAATTTGCAATAGGGCGTCGTTGACACTAGCAGCGACGCGATACTGACTGAAGTAAATTCTGGCTAATTAGCCACATTTCAACGTGCCGCTCCCGGAGCGCTTTTAACCTATCTACACCTTTTTACTTATAACATCATTGACTTTCGTACGTTTATTTCACGCAAAAAAAAGCAGTTCATGTATGTATTTTTATTTGACAATTAATAGTTAGAAGATATATTTGAAAATATTTATAATATGCTAACCATAAAAAAATAGTAAAATATATTTTTAGGTGTGTTTATTATAAGAAATGTTTTTATAGGTTGTCTGTTACGCAAGACGGAACGACAAAATGCGACGTTGCCAAACCTATAGTGCTACAAACTTATCTGGCCCGGTGGCCAAAAGTAGAACTAACGACGCCAGTTTGAAATGTCAATTGGCCTGTTATTCTATGACATTCCTGTCATTGATTGTTTGTTGCGCGTATTTATTTTTCTTTTTGTGATTTTTAATTGTGAAAAATGCCGAAAGCTTTAAAAGTGATGCGAGGAACGTTATATTACAAGTATTGAATCATATGAAGGAAGAAAAACGCCTTTAGGCACCAATTATACCCTTCAATAAGTCGTATGAACGCGTAGCTGCTGCTACAGGTTAGTGTTGTCAGCTTCTGATAAAATTCGAAACTCCCCCTCGCATTTTAAATTAAAATACATATTTTAAAATATTCATTATTTATTTAATTTTTGCTATTTCCTTTGTAGGTGTCCGGGAGCGATTTGTAAGAAAACTTGTGAAAGAAAAAGAGCAAGCAGATGCAAAAATTTATAGCAGATCAGAATATTGGTAGATCGAATTCTGAAATACTATCATTAATTGCAGAAGTTTTTGATAAAATAACAGTCAATGAATGGCAAAAGCATTGCAATCATGTAAAAAAATATTGAAAATGTGTATCGAAAAACAGATGGATACTTAGACGAGCCTTTCATCATTCATTTAGGTAGTGATAGTGAAAGTGAAAGCAGTGATTCCGATAATGATGATGATGAAATGACTTCTGAATTAAACCATTCCGGTGACATAATAATACCTGGAGTATCTCCGTTAGAGAACACTCAGCATACATTTTATGTAAATGATCATAATTATTGTATAAAAATATAAAGATTTGTAATGACAGTATTTGTTTGCTTTTTAGTGAAATAACATTTACGTTACAATGTGCATATTATTTTTACCTACTTTATTGCAAAAAATAGTTACTAGCAACACTAAATGCGATAACAGCGACGCTGCCAGCGGGTCAGATAAGTTTGCGGGACTGTACCTATTAGTAACTGCCGAATAGCTACCTGGCAAATAAATTTATCAGGAAGGTGGTGGTGAAACGCAATGTGTTTTATCCAGAACTTATATCTGTCAGTTTATTTATTAGGTAGTTAGCTATCCGATACTTTATTCGCACATTGTGAAACAGGCCCTTAAAGGTACATTGGTTTTAACGGTATAAGAAACAAAAATTGAGCTTATATTAGACCTTTGAGAGAGCTGAGTCTACTAGGCTCGAGACCTGTATGACAAATACCCAGGCTTTCTTCTGCTTGCATACAAACCAGTAGGTAGCTGTTAAGTTAGGTAGTGCCACAAGTACAATTAATGAGAGGCATGTTATATATATTCTATGTTTAATTGGGAGGATGAAATAATATCGAGTATTCGATGAGAATACTGGGAGTCTTTCTTACTAGTAAAACTGAACACATAACATTTTTAGGTTCGAACCATGATTAAACTCAGGACCTCTTTATCTGAACACACTGCCGTTAGACCAACGAAGCACTACATCTATATTTTTATGGTTGTTTCTCATTAAGTTTATAAAAGCTTTAACCATCCAGCCCACCTACAATAATAAAATATTATAATAATATAATATCTAGGGACAATGTAACACAGATCATCCTAGCCCCAAACTAAGCAAAACTTGTACTATGGGTACCAGGCGACGATATACATACTTATATAGATGGATAAATACTTATATACATAGGAAACATCCATGACTCAGAATGGCAATAAAAGCAACATAATTCTAAAATTCTATCAATTTTATTTCGGCAATAATCGTAAACCGAAAATAACTCCATAACTTAACACACACACCGCAGTGACTTCAGCTTCACCGGTAGCGCTCAGCCACCGCAAAGTGTGGGCACGCGAGTGGCCGGGAAATTTACAATATATACTAAACACAATAGAGCATTTGTTATTATTATTTGTTACCGAGACAACTTGTATCTAAGCGAAAAATACGGAATCCCACAAAGCCTATGTCCTAAAAAGCTTGGGTCAATACTGCGACTGAAGCGATATAAAGAACTATTCAAAACAATGGAAGAATAACGTTCTTGAGGTCGGCTTGACCGATACAGATACGTACTAGATGTGCTCCTAAGTAAACAAAATATAAAAATAGCTGTCTGGCTGTCTAAGTTTTACCCTAATTGGTAATTTATTAAATAAACGTACGCATAATTTAATAAATTATCGAATAGGTTAAAAACTTCGACTTACAGACTATTTAAAGATAAATTGTTTGAATAGCTGAAGGACCAACATAATCATAATATTATTATTAGGTGAAGCAAAAACTTCGTACGCTTTATTACGAAAATTGCGCAGACGGAGCAGTATGAAATTTGAAACAGTTAATGTTCGTATGGAGAAGAAGTGCAGAAAGTTTCAATTATTGACATAGTCAGTGTGTGAAACGAATGGTAGTGTGTGTAATGTTTTTATTATATAAATAAATTACAAGTAAATCACCGTGATCGTGACCCATGTCTTCAATGTATACGATAATTCATATATTTTAGACGCGGGTCGCGAATAATAATAAATATCAAGTAGGTAAGTTACCGAAACCCGTGCTTCTCGGAGACGGACTATTAAGGACATTTGCCGTCCAGCCACATTGGAGGCGGGGGCTAATAGTATCTCATGGGGCTGCTTTGGGCGAGTACCAAATTAACTAGAATCTATATATATATAAATCAATGCCACTTTTCGTTGTAATGTTATAACTCAACAACGCCTTTACCGATTTGGCTAATTTTGGTCTTGAATTATTCGTGGAAGTCCAAGGAAGGTTTGTACGTAGAGAAAATTTTGAAAAGGTTTGAATAAGTGTAAAATCGACATCTTTTAGCAATTTAAAATATTTTTTTGTTTGAATAAATGAACTTAATAATCATTTTTTTTTATTACTATGCCTGATACGTAGCAAAGCACGTACCGGGCCGCTAGTATTGTATAAACGTATAAAGCCAATATGTTATGAATAGTCTAATATCTTCAAGATGTGTGAAGCAAAACAAACAAATCATAACAACAAACGATAATTCCCGCGTGCGAGGTTGTATTTTAGGTATAGACAATTGTTAGGTAGGTTTCTACTCCATTAGTCTCAGGCTTGGGCACGCTGGTTCGCTCGTTGTACTACAAACGTCCAAGTCACATTCTAATTAGACAATATCAACAAGAAATTAATTCAATAGGATTTCCCAAATAACACATTATTATCTCCTTATGAGAGCAATTTATTAGCATATAAATTGCTCTCATAAGTAGTAGTGTGAAAGCTGTATGTTTATCAGAGAAATTATAGTATTAAAACAACATGTTATGGTTGTATATATTGAAATAAAGTTCTAATAAGATTTTAGATATCATTATCATAAGCAATTTAGAGTAAGCTAGACCTTATTGATTCACTGAGTATATATATAGTTGCTATCTTGCTATAAGCACGCCAACTGCCATAATATAATTAGAACATCTTGTATCCACCTAAATTTGCAAATTAAGATTATTGTATTGTATTGTATTAAATACAAGTTCTGTGTGATTTGCCTTTACAGGTGCATACAATAATTACAATATTATTACAAAAAAAAAACTTAAAAAAAAAACTATATTACCTGAACAAAAAATATAACTGAACTCTGGTACCCATGATAAGATTTAACTTGAGTTATGGGTACCAGGGTTCTCACACATAGTTTAAGCTAAAAGTAAACGTAGATAATAGATTTAACAAACGTAACGTATTGAATACACACGAGACTGGAATAATTAACTTTGCTTTAGCAATCATAAGTTAAATGAGGCTGTTGGTGATAGTACGGCAAAAAAGACAAGATTTCTATTAAATTGTTTCTCCAATTACCTACTGTTCCTATCCTAACTTGTACCTTAATTCCTACTTAGAATAAGAAACGTTTGTGAAAGATAATAAATTGTTTATTTATTGTATAAAAAATACCACAGTTGCATTCAAACATTAATATTGTACAGATGCCATCTGTCAAACTTCTTTTACAGAAGTAATTCTTTTACAGATTTTCAACTTTATCATAAAAGTATATAAGGTTCACTTTCAATTGGGGAAATTTGATAGATTGGGGTAACTTGATGTGCTGGCGTCTGTACCTATTCTACCCGTTCTCACACGGATTTCTTTGTTATTAACATTATTCTCCTTCAGGTTCACAACTTGCGTTAACGCGAGCACATCGGCAACCTACAACCTGTCGGCTCAGCTGCTCAAGCTGGACTACTGCGCGAGCGGTGCGCCGCCGGCGCCTGCGCCACTCACAGCCAACCAGAAAGCCTTCGCGGCGTTTGTAGCTGCGATCATAGGTCTCTCTGCTGTGGCCACTGTGCTGGATCTGACGCTATCCGATCAGACGAAGAAAGGTAAGCTTCTTTGACAGTGCCGAATTGCGGTTACTAGCCAACTACGTACATGTCGCGTTGGTGTAGCGTCAGCGTGTTCAACCGCAAATCATTAGGTTCCGGGTTCAAACGTCCGGATTTGGGACTTTTCTGTAAAGAAAATCTGGGAGTTGGTAGTATTGCACCTCTCGGAGAGCACGTAAAGCCGATGGTTCTGTACCTGACATATTTCCCGCCGACAAGCGAGTCGTTCCCGAGTCGTCCCATCGCATCATGAGAGTGATGAAATAGAAAAAGTCTCTGTGTTTGCGCACACACTTGGTCACTACAATAAGTCCCGCGCAAATGGCTAGTCTCCATTGGAACTGGCCACCGTGGCAGAAATTTCACTAGGAATACATTTTTTTTTTTATATTTGGGGACAATGTCACACAGATCATCCTAGCCCCAAACTAAGCAAAACTTGTACTATGGGTACCAGGCGACGATATACATACTTATATAGATAATAGATAAATACATATATACATAGAAAACATCCATGACTCAGAAACAAATATTCGTGCTCATTACACAAATATTTGCACTTACCGGGATTCGAACCCAGGACCACCAGCTTCGTAGGCAGGAGCACTACCAACTAGGCTATGGTGACCGTCGATTCTTACGACATGTTATACTGAAGGAGTATGTGCGAAAACACCGGTGCAATCTCTGTTCTCTTATACTCACACTCCGATGCGATGGCTATTGGACACGACTGGTGAGGGGGCAGGCGCAAGGCCGACAGCTTTAAGTGCTCTATGAGGCATGAGCGTCCGATACCGCTGACCGCCACAATCCGAGATGCTCCTTGGTGTGTTTTAATGCCAAACAATTCCCTGGATAACTTTTGGTAGACCCAGAATTTCATTCATAAACTTCATTAACTAGCCTTTAGAAACTTGCAAACTGAGGCTTTATTGATATTATATTTCTAAAACTAGATTAAATATTTCGTTGCCCACGATTTTTCCATCTGAGATAATACTGTTTTTTTAACGTTAAATGTAATATAAAATGTCAGTTTGCTAATAGATTTTATTTGCATTTTGTAGATTTATTCATCAAATATGTTTATTCCGACACAAAAAAAACTTGCAGATATTAAGAAAAGAAATGTTTACACGCATTTAACACCGAACGATAACAGTATATATTTAAAAATACTTAGGTTAGTTACTTTACATGTGGACAAAAATTATTAAATTTTCGTATTTTGCATGAATGCGTTTATGATGAAAATCTGTTCGCGAAAAATAGCTTTAACAAAAATCCGTGAATAAAAATGAAATATGAATATTAATGAATCAGTTCGCTCTGCTCTTGTTACCCTGTTCTGAATAAATATGATACCACTTATGAAGAAGTGATTTGTGAGTGATTATTAACACAAGGTCCGTCATAATAATAATACCTTAATATAGACAGAACCATTGACAATATGTAGTAAAAATATTAGACTTAAACTAGATAATTAAACATAATCTCTTGACAATAACTTGATACGACCTAGCTAAATATCAATGCTATAATAAAAGAAATTTTATAAATGTTTTCATACAATGTGTATCTAAATATCTATGTTACTATAAATAATAATGTATACAACTATATTACTACAAACATGTTCTGACTATTTACAAGCGCTTTTTTAAAGTCTACGTGAATAAAAACCTTTTTTATTTATTTATTATAAACGTGTGCATGAGTTATCTGGAACAGAGCAAGTATCCTCATCTATGGTACTTCTCCTAAATTAACTGAAATTCATAGTGCAGTCGACGCTATATCGGTAGAAATACTTAGACTTTGGCTACGTCCCTATAACAAAATTGTGTCGATCAACAAGCGCTCGTATGGGACTGAACGAGAACAACCAAAGCAACGTATTGTGTAGATATTTGTCAGTTGCAATTACGTTTATTTTAATATTTATGAAATACTAGCTTATTTATTTTATTGTTAGAAATATAACACGGAATCTCATCGCAGCGCCAACCACGGGGTCGAGAGCGTTACCTGTAGTTCAGATATTTTATAAAACCTACCACGGGCACCAACTCATACAAAGTAGATTTTACTTAGTTATATATTTTACTGTTACTTGTTAAAACTTTATGAGAAAAATTAATTATTTATTATTATTATACAATAAACAAGACGAACGAGTAATAAAAATACATGATAGTATTACAACATTACGAACTCGAAAAAGAATGTAATCTGTCGGATACTGCATAACCGGTGTTAGATAACAGAAATCAGAAAACGGATGTATAGTGATAGTGACCGTCGCTCAAATTCAAGAGCAAAACCAATAATTATTGTTGCAGTGCATGCAAGAAACAGGCATGTAATTACTTGCATTAAACTCTAAAAATGTTCTTCTTCGACGGTCACCGTAGCCTAGTTGGTAGTGCTCCTGCCTACGAAGCTGGTGGTCCTGGGTTCGAATCCCGGTAAGTGCAAATATTTGTGTGATGAGCACGAATATTTGTTTCTGAGTCATGGATGTTTTCTATGTATTTATCTATCTATATAAGTATGTATATCGTCGCCTGGTACCCATAGTACAAGCTTTGCTTAGTTTGGGGCTAGGATGATCTGTGTGACATTGTCCCTAGATATTATTATTATTATTCTACTGGTCGATTTCCGTCACGGTGGCCAGTCACAATGGAGACTAGCCATCGGCGCAGGACATATTGTAGTGCCATCCAACTTCAGTGGCACTTTCTATTCCATTTCTCTCATGATCCGATGGGACAACTAAAGGCACAGCCTGGAATAGGGCAGGTACAGGGCTTATGGCTTGAGGCACAGGGATGTGATACCGCCAAGTCCCTGACTTCACCGGTTATTATTGACAGCTTTTGGAAGCTAGCTGTTTGGTCGGCGCCTGAGCCCTTTCCAGTTCATCCAACTCACCAATTTAGGGTTGTCTATTTTTTTACTAGAAATAAAGTATATTCCGGTCTATGAAGAATATTAAACAGTATTTGAAAAAATGAAAACTATTTTATTTATTGTTTTAAATACATACATATTTTTAGAGCTTCTTGCACAACTTACTAATTTACAAGCTTTGTGGCTGCGCTGCACTGAGCAGTGAACGGCCTCTAACTAAATAAACGTAAACAGTCTTTTGTATACTTTATTTTTGTTCAACAGTAAAAAGTATAATTTAGTGAAAAACAGTATAATACTGTTAAAAACAGTATAGTTGGCAACCCTACCCCAATCCTATATGACTAATTACTATGAGGCTATCGAGAGTGATCCATGTATGCACGGGAACTTAAGAAAACAGGCTCACAGATAGCTAATTTCCCTAGAGATGGGCCACGCCATCACTGGAGTTCTACAATTATAATGCATGCCTTTATATTTGCGCCACGACATGCGGTCGACGACACCTACACCGGCAACACCTTGCCAAACCATTCATTCCTACCTTGTACTTATTCGGCGCTCACTGTACTTTACCAGCGGAACGTAATACTAATGCACTAATCGCGTTACCAGTGCAATTACTTACCAACCAACCGTCATATCTTTATGGTTCTGTACATAATAACTTCTTACGTGAATAATATCTGCGGGATTTCCAACGGTAATGGGTGTTCCACAGAGGTCAATTCTCGGCCCATTCTTATTTTCAATATAATAAATCAACGACTTACCTAACTTACTATATAACGAATAATCATGAGTTTCTTTTGTTTGCTTTGATACTTCATTGATGTATATACAGCTACTTTCTTAGTTGCTTTACAATTGAAGCAAATAGTAAAACTATCGGGCAAATTAAGTTCTGCAGCATATGCAGTTAAAACTATTAAACTGCTCACCGATGTGGACACGGCTATAATGCTTTATTCCAGTTATTATCATATTATAATGTAGGATATTATTGGACATGAGTTGAGAGTTACTGTTGTAACGTGTAAGAGTAGTGCCGCGTTACAACAGTTACCATTGTTCATATGATTTTAAACGAATCAAATTAATAAAAAAACTTGTGTGTACTTATGTACACGCGTTAGAAGTTATACTTCTTAATATACAACTTGAACATAGTAATCAATTTTCATACCACCTAGAACTAACTTCATGCTGTTATTTTTACGATGAGGGCGCAGATGCGCGCGCATCGTAAAAATTCACTCTCATACCACCTAGAACTAACTTCATGCTGTTAATTTTTTTGGTGTCGGTGTGCGCGCGCATCGTAAAAATTCACTCTCATCATTTTTCTCCATCGCGCCAAAAGAAGTATAACTTCAAAAAGGACTCTTAATCTTTTTCAAAGTGATATCAATATTTCAGGCGTTCCAGTAGACCCTTGACACGGATTGACGACTATTGTCTTATGATTAGAGCCGAGATAGTTTTTTAAGCGCTATCGGAAGATCAGCGTTACAGTAATCATTATTATTTACTGTAACATTTGCTGAGGTAGACGCCTTTCCTAGCTAGTAGTTGTAATGTTGCATGCTTCATAAGTATTATATAAAATCTTCAATCTTCAATTCTTTAATTTTAATATAGTAGAACTAAATTTCAAAATAATAGATTAGTAAATTGTTATTTATTTAAGGATTTCAGAAAATATATGCGATAAAACAAACCGCACGGACTGACAAATTATTATTTTTTTTGTAACTTTTTACTATCCACTATGTTTATGTACTGCATTGTGACCTTGACAAGTACAAGTGTATGTTAATACCCAAGTGCTGAATAAATATTTCATTTCATTTCATTTCATAAACTAAACGCAATTAGTTATATCGTCTTAGATGTAAACTAAGTTAAGGATTATCTGTGCTTGTTGGGAATAAATCTTTTTTATTTTATTTATTTATTTATAGCTAACATGCCCTCCTTAGCATAACGACGCGACAGTCAGAAATTGACCACATAAATGGATTCTATCTCTATAGTCTATACTAAGCCAGGTACTTAATCTCGCTGTCACGTTACGAAATAATGAGATAATTGGGCTATGAACGTCTTTCTCTCCTATTTAATATAGTGTCTTTGTAATTGAGGAAACTTACTTCTCCAGCTACCGTCAAGGCCGCAACCGTCACCGTATATAAAGCAACATTAACTTATAAAAAAAAACTTGTGTGTACTTATGTACACGCGTTAGAAGTTATTCTTCTTAATATACAACTTGAACATAGTTATCAATTTTCATACCACCTAGAACTAACGTCATGCTGTTATTTTTACGATGCGCGCGCATCGTGCGCGCGCATATTAAAAATTCACTCTCATACCACCTAGAACTAACTTCATGCTGTTAAATTTTTTGGTGTCGGTGTGCGCGCGCATCGTAAAAATTCACTCTCATCATTTTTCTGCGGAATTTATGAGAGTGACTCTGGATTATTTGACAAAATTGTAAGGATTTATGTTATTTAATAATTTTTATAATAATACCTAATTATAGTGTATAAAAATAATGTATATTTAATGTAATAATGTGTAATTTAATTAATCTTCTTTTTTAATAATATGATATGTTTTAGATTAGTGATGTTATAAATAATTAACGCATTAGGTGTAAACCTGTCACGTTAATTATATGGTGTTAAATAAATAAAATAAAAAAAAAATAAAAAAAAAAAATTTAACTGTCTGTGTCGACTGTGTGTTTTATCAATTGTATGTATGTTACATGATTTCTACATTGTTCGGGAATAGACTTTTTTTTTTAATTGATACGTGATATGGCCAGTCTGCCAAATGAAACAAAATGTATAAGTATGATATTTTGTTCCAATCGGCAATCTATAAGATAACTAGGAGATAGTTTTGTATGTTATATTTATCAATTAACAATTTTCACATTGTGTTTGATTTACAAATACTAAATTTTATATATTATAAAACTAACTTACGCAGAAACATACACACAATAACTAACATTTCACAAATTTAAATAAATGTTAATTAAATTATTGTAATGTCATACAGTCATATCATACATTAAACATAACATAAAAGTTAGGATTGTTTCGATTAATTAAATTAACATCTTACTACAAGTCTCTGAGCGAATATAGACATTTCTCTCTTATAGGTTAGACCGTTTATGTCCATGGGAAGTTTATTAAATAATTGAATTGCCTTAATGCTAGCACAAAAAACTTTATTCTGGAATCTTTGGATGATATGAATGTTTCTTATCATCCAAAGATTCCAGAATAAAGTGTTACGAGATATCGTAAATGCACCTTGGTATATAAGAAATGACGATTTACACCGGGATCTAAATATGGACTCCGTTGCAGAGACCATTCGAAAATACGCTACAGCTCATGAACAAAGGCTTCAACATTAGTTGAACGTCGAGGCCATCCAGCTACTCGAAATTACAGAGCTAGTGAGACGTTTAAAGAGAACAAGACCCTATGACTAGTGTCGTGATTAGTGATTAGTATATTTAGTGATTAGTGATAGCAATAATGTAATTTAAAGGACACATGAACAAAGTGTTTTAACTCCCCTTAACAAATATGACTAAGGAAAGTCGGTGGACTGATTCTTAGAATTAATTATATTTAAGTAGAAGTTTAGGCTAATATAAAATTGCTTAGTAGCCTCTAGACTAGATTGTAATACATATAAAGTACTATACTTGGTGTGTGGTTACTGCTGTGTGGTGACGGCGACAAATATCAGAATCAGAATATCATCACCCCATCTCATCCCGTGGGGGGCGTAGAAGTCGACCCGAGGGAATATCTACCAGAGGACGGGAAGCAGCTTCCTTCTGAGTACTACGACCATCATACTGCGATCGCCAGCCCGCCTGCCAAGCGTGGCGATTATGGCATATCCCCTCAAGATGATTCTTGAGGGAGGCTTGTCCAGCAGTGGACTTGTTTAAGCTGTAATGATGATGATGATGACTATACTTGGTACTTTATTAAATATTAAAAAAAAATGCTAGCACTATGTTTCACTATGTCAAGGTGAGGCATGTTGTTAGTCTGTATGTCCTTTCCTCAGTGGTCTCAAACTCGTGTATATATTTAGTCAGGTGAGTGAGTAATGTCAATATGTGTACCTAGACTGAGAACTGTTAATATGCCAAAGTTTTGAAAATATGGCTTACTTGGACGTATGTTTGTAATGTTCCTAATAGCTCTTTTTTGTTAAATAAAAGCTTTGGAAACGTTGTATTCATAGCTACCTACCTCTCCAAAAAAGAATGCTGTACCTTAACTTAGATTCTACTCATGCATAATAGGCCATACTCGAATATCGACTCCTACGTGCGTAGCAAGCAGAACTTATGCCTTTCTCAAGGTTTGCTAGCTCTTGTTTTCAATTTAATTACCGCTTTTACATTTATGCCTACTTAACATTCTTGAAAATAACTTTTACTATATTAAGTGTCGAAGTATTTTAAAGGGTCTCACATAATTAAATGGAGAACAATACCGTCCCAGTTTTCATCTCTTAGGTTTATTGGTGTTAAGGTTTAGTGTCTTTATTCCAATAACTAGGTCCTTGTTTATGTGTCTGAAGGAAAGATGAAAGGTCTTCTGGAAGATACAATGTACCCTTAGAAGTTATAGCCTTCAAAGTGTAAATAAAACTAAATTAAGCACTGACATGCTTCGTCCTTTCCATAAAACTTTGTTAGTGAACTGAACCAAATAATGGAAAGAATAATCACGAGTATACTCGCTCTAAATTAAAAAAAAATTGTATACGAGGCCGTGGAAATGGAAATGGATATGGAAAATGGATAGAGATACTTCAAAAACCGGCCAAGTGCGTGTCGGACTCGCCCATGAAGGGTTCCGTAGTAGCAAGTATTTCAAATGATCAAATGAAAGCAAATTTGCGATTTACGATTTATGACGTATTAAAAAAAACTACTTGCTAGATCTCGTTCAAACCAATATTCGTTGTTAGTTTACTTGGTAATGTACATCATATATTTTTTTTAGTTTTATCATTCTCTTATTTTAGAAGTTACGGGGGGGGGACACTCATGTCACCACTTTGGAAGTGTCTCTCACGCAAACCATTCAGTTTAGAAAAAAATGATATTAGAAACCTCAATATCATTTTTGAAGACCTATCCATAGACAACCCACATGTATGAGTACGATGAAAAAAAAATTTTGAGTGTCAGTTCCCCCAAAGTGTGACCCCCCAAAATTATTATTATTTTTCTATTTTTGTGTAAAAATCTTAATGTGGTTCACCGAATACAATATCTACTTACCAAGTTTCAACAGTAAAACTCATATAGTTTCGGAAAAAAGTAGCTGTGACATACGGACGGACAGACACGACGAAACTATAAGGGTTCCGTTTTTGCCATTTGGCAACGGAACCCTAAAAACGTAAACAAACGCGTTCACGGATCTCTAACTGCATGAGTACACTTTTGGCGTTGCACGAGTCTTACAGTCCGGCGTGGTTTACTTTCTTTGGAACTGTGCCGTACACTTATTAGCCAAGTTTGTGTACTACTCAAACACCACGGCAATGTGCACCTTAGTACATGTACATAAAGTAAAAATTTCTATATGTTAATAAGATAGAGATATGTGTACCTAATATATACCTATACATATTATGTGTTACACCGGCGCTGTAACTATTTATTATTTAATTATTATGTCATTAGCGTGTTACGAGTACATGTACAGACGCCAGCACATTTTTTAAACACATACTTACGCATAAGGTTCACTTTCAATTGGGGAAATTTGACAGATTGAGGTAGCTTGATGTGCTGGCGTCTATACGTCACTATGTGTTCCGGTTTGGAGATATCTTGATAAAATTGTTCTACTTAATTGTTTATTGAAAGTTACAAAATATATTTGCTACATGTGATTTGTAATAGCATTATTGGCCTATGCCAATATTACTATCTGGCTAATAAGAACGTTTACTGCCGTAACTGGCTCGCTTCCCATTCCCATTAGATACGTGATTTTTCTTTTTCACACCTATGCATGGTGTACGAGACAGGGCGAATACTAAAAGAATAAAATCATGGTGTCGTTTTTGTTTCCGGTTTCAAAATTGAGCCGCTCTTTATATCTCTATATATCCGCCGATTATTTTACATCTTTGAATCAAAAGTCAACAAATAGGCTAGGCCAGATTATTTTTTATTATTGGGGTTAATGTCGCTAGATTTATTTATAAGACATTTGTTTTCGGAAGTACTAAATAGGCTTTATTATTATATTATTATTATTGTGTGGACTAAATTAATTATTTCCAAAGTGAAGTTCATTCTTTGCGTAACAATGTCTTATTTCCAATAATATATACTAATGTTTCGTTTGTCAAATCGAACAGTTTTAAGTACGAAATTTGTGCATTAAGTCCAGAGTTATTCAATCAATCAATCATTTATTTGCTAGAATGTGGTTACAATAGCAGGTAGTAATACATACAATATAAAATCCAACACATTCTGCCGCTTAGGGCGTGCAAATTTAGTAACAATACAATAACAGATAACAATAAAACATTTACATTATTAATAATTTGAAATGTCCTGTCTTCTAAGTATTATAATAATTTTTATTCAGAAGGAAGTCAAATAGTTTATTTCTAAATTGTTTGTATGTCAATTTCTAATTTAATTTAATTAATTTAATAAAATTTCATTTATTGTACGCCATCCTATTATATTATTTATTAAGTTAATTGATTAATTATTTATTTTCTATTTACTTCTCAAATTATTATTATTTTTTTGAACTATAAATGTAATAAATAAATTAAAATTATACTAACATAGATATTGGAAATAGATTAAAAATACATACAAACTAAAACTATCATTATTCATTATTGTCAATTTCTTAATGTCTTTTGGCACATGATTATATAATTTAATAGCCATACAGTAGGCGTTTTTCTTGAACAAATCTAATTTTATTCGAGGCAATTTCATATGGTCTCTATGTCTGGATGTAGTGTCGTATTTTTCAAAAAGTTCTGAATGTATATTATGTTGATTTGTTTTAGGCGTAGACTGGGCAGTCGCATTCTCCATCCGCGGCTGCTGGCGCGCCCTGCACGCGGGGCCGCCCCGCGCCGCGCGCTCCGACCTGGCCTCCTTCGACGGGCTGCGCGTGTTCATCATGATGGTGGTCATCGTGGAGCACGTCACCTGGATCACTACGCACACTTATCTCAGCGACACCAAGACCTACGAACAGGTCAGTAGCAGGCTCTGTAGCTAGTGGGTACGAACTTCGCACTCATTGCATAGTGCATGCTCTTCATCAGTTTCATATGGGGTCGTAAAAATATGAATATATTTTGTTCTTTTATAAAATTATGCCTGCACTGTGGATATAAATTCCTCTATCGCAAGGGACTTGCAATGCACATGCAGGCTAACAACAACAATATTGAGGAGATCGAACTGGAAACAGTGGCAAGGTGGCTAATTTAACCACTGCACTACACGTATAGTAGATCTGTAAACTAATCGACTAAACTAACTGGTTTTCGTTATTTATTATGATTACTGAAAATATTTTTCGTCTTTAAGTGAATGTGGTCTACATTATTTTTGAGAAATTATAATTTCTGTGACAATATATTGTAAAATAAATCGTTAACCTAATTAATCTTTAGATAATAAAACTTTGAGATGTTCTTAAACACTCACGCACAGCTGGCTTCATGACGGGATGCTCTCACCGGTCCGTGATTGGCGAGGTTAAGCACCTATCCTCGCGGTCAGTCCATAAATGGGTGACCACCAAAGTGCTTCAATTTCTGAGCGTCTTTGTGTTTTGGAGGGCACGTTAAGCTGACGGTTGAAGTCGTCAGACAACAGTCATTAAGCCATGTCAGAGGCCTACTGGGCGGCTTAAACAACTCTGACACTAGGGTAACCACTGCCCATACGATAAGTAAGGAAGTAGGGCACTTTAAGTTCTTGGTATCGACCGTAATCATTAGGAAACCTGGGGGCCTGGATGGCTGACATATATCGGACACAAGAGGAACAATGTTCACCAAGAAATAGAACCACCTTATGTAACTTTAAGTAACCCATAGAATCCTACACACATATCTAAGGGTGATTTAAGAGCACTTCAAGAACAACAACATTCAATTCATTTTCCTCTCTCAGCTCCGTCGCGCATTGGATGTGATGCTACTCTCCAGTAGCACGCTGGTGGTACAAATCTTCTTCATGATGTCTTCCTTCCTGCTCGCACACAAACTCCTCCAGCAAAGGAGAAAGAGAGACAACGTACCTGCTGTCGCTACCTTTGTTGAGACTATGGTTAATAGGATTATTAGGTGAGTTATACTTTTCTTTGGGAATGGAATGCATTCTATAATATAACATTATTATATAACTATTTAGGTAAGTACTTATATTTATGCATATGCCATGGCTTGCGACTTTATATTATATTTTATTATATTATTTTATTGTTATATTATTAGGAAGACCAAGACTAATATTTAGCCAAAGCTAGCCATTTATAGGTCTCCACGAATATGAATTTAAATACAAGTTACATCTCAGCCAGGAACAAACAAATTAATGTACAGGCAATCTGTCAAAGTTCTATCATAGATTTTCAACTTTATCACGTAAGCATAAGGTTCACTTTCAATTGAGGAAATTTGACTGATTGGGGTAGCTTGGTGTGCTGGCGTCTGTTCATTGATGGTAGTAAAAGTGAAAAAATACATTTTTTTTTTCATTTTACTACCAAGAACACAAAATGTAGAGAAAATGTCTTAACTGGGCTGCCGTCACACTGTTTCTGGATTTATTATAAATAAATAAATCAATATTTAAACATGAAATTCGAATTTCTTAATTTCTATGTTCAAAGAATTGTTATATTGCCTCGTTAGTCTAGCGGTAGCGTGTCCAACCACAGATAAGAGGTCCTAAGTTCACATCCAGGGTCGGGCCATAAGTGTTTTTGGGATTTTTCTGTAAAAAGAAAAGTTTCTTAGTATCAGGCATCAGCCCGAAGTCTGGGAGTTGGCGGTATTATACCCCTGTGTCTCGGAGACCATGTAAAGCCGTCTTGAACATGTAAACCTGACCTCTATGCGGTCGTATCGCTAGTCGTCCCATTGAATCATAAGAGTGATGGATTAGAAAGTGCCCTGTGTTTGCGCACACACTTGTGCACTATAATATGTCCTGCGCAGTTGGCTAATCTCCTTCGAGAGTGGCTGCCGTGAACAAAATCTGGAAGACATTATTATAATTATTATATGGTCATATTAGATAGTAATAGAATAAGGATTGGAGTATAGTCCCTTACTACTTTCGTGAGGAAATGGAAGAATGGATGTAGATTTGACAAGATATTAGAACAGTTAATTATACCCGATACTCTGTTATGATTCTGATAAAGTACTGTTAAAAAGAACAGGAACTTGTCTTCGGAACGGCACTCTTTTATCTTCGAGTCAGTATATCGTATTTTGTGAAACCATAAAGCGCTGATCCTGTGGACATAAAGGGATGCCAACATTATGGTGCTTTAATTACTTCCATTTCTTCGATTGCATAATTAAGTTAATGGAAATTGTGGAGATCTTTGGGGAGCCCGTTGTCTAGCTGAGAACTTGTGAATTTTGACATATAATGCGATGCTGTATGCTTTCCCGGGCCACATCGCCCAACCAATTAATTATTTATTGCTGAACATAGGTAATTACAATATATATTACATTTCAAGATATCAGATAAGTGTAGGTATGATTTAATATGTTTTGACTGATGCATAATATAATAAAACAGATTCACAAAAAATAAATTAACGAATTAATAATATAAATTTAAATTCATGCCAATTACAACTTTACACTTAAAAATAACTCATAAATTAATCAAAACGAATTATATCACAAATCGGACTTACGAAGTATTCGCCTAAATATCGAGTTTATCGGTCAAATACTCTTTCACAGAATAGTACGCCTTAATTATTAAAAGTTCTTAAGAATTAAAAGTTTATTTTTGAACTTGGCGATATTATCTTCCCCATTTCATATCTACGAGTCGGGCTTTTCCAAAGCTCCAAGTCGAAACGTCTATCTTACAGCAGCAACTTATTTCAACAGGATAAGTCCCAGCTACTTCGTGGTGGTGTGGTTCGCGGGGAGCTGGTGGGAGCGCTTGGGCCAAGGTCCCATGTGGGGGCCCTTAGTGGCTACGGAAGCAGCCGTTTGCAGACACAAGTGGTGGACGCATCTTCTATACCTCAACAATGTCATATACCAGGATGAGAAGTGTCTTATACAAACCTGGTAAGTAATGTTTGAAGCCAATGCGTAATGGTACAAAGTGAACCTTTAGGTATAACAAAAATCAAATATATAAATAGATATATGAGGTCCATTTGGCGGATTCTACACTAGGATTAAAAAAACAATGCAATTTGGGTAAGATAAAGATAATGTACATGTAGTTTATCTCTATTTTTAGCAAACTCGTCTAATCGTATATTCGAAAATAAATTGCCGCATGTATTAAGATTGTCACGTAGCAAAAGATCTAATGATTTACCTGATTAATGTTTGTTGCGTACGGAATTCAGAATACGGAATCGCCAGGACAAGATTTATTTATTTAAGTTTAACAAAATCAAAAAAATAGTCCTTATGACAAGGTCACCTGTCCTGAAGCGAATTTAACAGTTTACCCATCCCAAAAAAGTTCACGACGCCGCTAGAGAAGTTTTAACTTCAAAAATAAAATCAACCTTGCTGTTATTTTTTTTGTTATTTGAAGAGATTGCATAGATAAACAACTTCTGAACTTGAGAACCGATATTATTAATATTTAAATATTCTATGAAAAAAACTGTATGATCGTATGCTTGACCCCATATGCTGAACTTGTTAACTGGTAGGTACCTAGCGGCAGACATGCAGCTGTACGCGCTCTGCCTGGCCATCACTCTGGCGCTGTGGCGCTGGAGACGAGCTGCCGTGCTCATCATTGGCGCTCTGCTGGTGGGCTCCGTGGCTTTACACTTTGGGCTCGCGTACTCCTGGAACCTGATGCCTACGCTTGTCGTGCATAGACCAGAGTAAGTATCTCCCCAACTTTAAGACTCGTATTTAAATTAAAATTTTGCCACTGCCAAAGCTGTTGATTGTAATTGCTCCTGAAGCTTGAAAAAAATTGTTCCACCACCATATGAGCATATTATTATCTTAAACGAATAAAGATCTGTTTCAACATGCATTTGTATTGCAGATCAGTCCGCGTGTCGTACGCCAATGACCTGTCGTTCAACGTGCTGTACCAGTCGGCGCTGGGCAACCTGCCGGGCGCGCTGGGCGGCTTGCTGCTCGCGCACCTGCACCACCTGCTCATAGACCACGACATCCATCTGGCGCACTATACTGTAAGTTCAACGTGCTGTACCAGTCGGCGCTGGGCAACCTGCCGGGCGCGCTGGGCGGCTTGCTGCTCGCGCACCTGCACCACCTGCTCATAGACCACGACATCCATCTGGCGCACTATACTGTAAGTTCAACGTGCTGTACCAGTCGGCGCTGGGCAACCTGCCGGGCGCGCTGGGCGGCTTGCTGCTCGCGCACCTGCACCACCTGCTCATAGACCACGACATCCATCTGGCGCACTATACTGTAAGTTCAACGTGCTGTACCAGTCGGCGCTGGGCAACCTGCCGGGCGCGCTGGGCGGCTTGCTGCTCGCGCACCTGCACCACCTGCTCATAGACCACGACATCCATCTGGCGCACTATACTGTAAGTTCAACGTGCTGTACCAGTCGGCGCTGGGCAACCTGCCGGGCGCGCTGGGCGGCTTGCTGCTTTTTTACCGGGTGGGGATAGAACCCGCGACCTCTGGTTTAGCATTCAGGGTTACTAAGCATTTGACCAACAAACCATTCTACACACTTATGATGAATAACGGAATATGTCTCTGGACTATTTTTATTCTAATTGTACGAGCTATTACTTGATTGAATATAAAATTGAATCTGAACCATGAACTCATAATACCTATTCCCTTACGTTCTGTGCTAGATTGTATTCATGACTGACGCCGCGCCGGTATTACATTTATGAAACGGTCTGGCCGCAAAACGTCACAAGTTGAAACAAAACAAGTTCGGCGAGGTATTTATATCACCAAAATAAACATAATAGTTGTACAAAACTTCGGCAACTTAATACGTCGAGCTAAATCTGACAGAAATTGTGAAAGTGGCCATATTTCAAAAGATTTTATTTACTATTTGTAAGATGACAGAATGATAAATTAGGTGTAGGCTTTAGTATGTGTTACAAGATATGTACATGAATTCAAAATTACGTGAGTCCTTGTGACAGTATTAGCGAAGCATTAGTTGCACAATAGGGTCTCGAATGTGGAAAGTGATCTAGACAACTATATAAAGACAAAACTTATTATAAAATAGATAAATAAAATAGTTTATTTTCAGTTTCTTACATTGTGGTTCATAGTAATGGTAGGGGCATTACTTTTAAGTAATAAAATAATGCCCCGCTCTTCACATTATACTTGTTAAAGAAAAAGAGAAAATTTAAATAAACTAGGACCAAAAAAAAAGAATTCTAATTAAGATATTATGAAATAAACTAACGAAGTGGATTAGTTTTGGGTGTAAAATGTGGACTGGAACGTAAGGGTCTCTGTGTGCGCGCGTGGGTGTGTGTGTGGTTGCGCAAACGTCTATTTTTATACAGTGCGCAGAGATAAATAGTTGTATTTATTGAATATATTTAATTTCATTGCATAAATACATATAATTATACTTTTATTTTTATAGTAGATGTTAAGGTTTAAACGTGATAATTTATAGGTTCATTACTACATTAATTAATTAATGTTTTAAGATTGAATGTTGATAATAATAATAATAAATATTAGTTCAGTTTCATTGTAACACAATTCCTTTAGGCAGGTCATAAGTGTCTTTATTATAACAATGAAACATGTGTTAAAAAGACGTTTAGTAGGGGCCTCCACTCAAGGCGGTTACTGATGCGTCTGGAATGGTCAGTGAGGGCAAGCTAACTTGACTACCGTCTTAAGAGTAAGCCGACCACTCATAAGGTGGTGTTAAATGATTTATTTATGGGATCAGATCTAGCACAGAAAAAATTGGAATAGGTATTAAGTATGAGTTCATGATTCAGATTCAATTTCATATGCAATTAAATAATACGGTTAGAATAAAAATAGTCCAGATACATATTCCATTATATGACTGGCTTCTTGGTCAAGTGGTTCAATCCTCGGTATTTATAAGTAAATTTCGCATTTATTAAACAAATACTCAATTTTGAAAATTTATGCCCTGTGGCATACCTACCTAAATAATTAAGGATGATAAATACTACTTTTTAGGGGATAAAATCAAATTAAATCTATTCTTTCTCTGACACACTGAAGGTCCTTTTCCACATACTTTGGACATATTCGTCAGTCGTATCGATATGTTTCGTCCACTTTCTCCTATCGTCCACAATGACACACGATTTCAAACATCCATAGTAGACCAAAGTACAGACGCCAGCACAACGCTACCCCAATCTGTCCAATTTCTACAATTTCTTTTTAAAGATACGCCCTCATTAGGGAAATTAATCTCTGTGTCGCGGGGTACTTTACAAACATATAATAGACGGACACAAATTACATTGAACAAATACAATTGAAAGTGAACCTTATGCTTATGTGATAAAGTTGAAAATCTATAAAAGTAATTAGACAGATTGGGGTTGCTGGATGTGCTGGCGTCTGTACGTAAACCTGAGAGGGCTCAGTGTAGATCTAGTAGGTAGGCATCTTTCTATTTGGCTCGCAACACCCTTCGAGCTGGTTAGTTTTATTTAATGGCAGCGTAAACGGGAACATGAACTCATATTATCTGTGGTGCTATGTGTAACTCCGGAGTGTAGGTTGGATTATTCTGTTTATTATAGCCGTGATAATATGCCGTGCTACCACGACACTAAGTATGGGGAGTTTCATAATATATCCCGTCTTCACATGGGGGATAAGTAAGATAGGACCTTTTTTTTTTGTTTTACGTGGAGGAAATGCCATTCGCACGTTGTGTAGGGCCGACTCACTAAAACCACCACGGCGGGGGCTCTGGGTACTCGTGAACGATCTCACCAGTGCCCCCGCCGTACACTGAGCGTCTGAGACTCACCCCCGGGGACGGGAGGGGCCCGAATGCCTCTCCCTCCCCAGCACACACAAGCGCGTTTAGGCAACCTGAGCTACAGCAGGTGACCTCTTCCCGGGACCGCTTATACAAGACGAGTGGAGTGCCCTTCCTCCAAACGCCAGCGATCCCAGGGAAGTAAGATAGGACCTAACCTAACCTTGGCCCAACAATGGGACATGAGATAGGTATAGGACGCACACGCAATAAGTTATACTTATTTGGAAAACATCCTCTTGTTTGCATCGCACTTAAAATTGGCAAACACACTTCCTGCCCAATAGATAAATACTATTTCAATGTTAACTTATATCAGTCAAGGTTTAACACAGAGTACGTATATTAGTGTGCGTTATGATTGCTGCGCCAAATAAACCAAACAGAAAAATATTTCGCCAAAAAATTTGTCGGAATGTGACGACATCGAAGGAAACATCCTCCATCCTGGTTGAGTCTTTTGTGCTAGCCAACTGCTCGTTGTTTTAACTTCTTTAATTTTAATATAGGTACAATCGCTAAATGTAACAATAATAGCTTATTAACTTGCTATTTATTATTTATTAAAGGATATTAAAAATATATGTGATGAAACAGACCGCACGGACGGACTAATTCAAAATATTTTGTTGCTTTAATTACTATTTTTAAACTGTGTTTATGTAATACATTGTGAGCTTGACAAGTACAAGTGTATTTAAATACCCAAATGCTGAATTTATTTCATTATTTCAAGCCCAAAAATTGTCAAACCAGAAATAAAGAAGTTAAAGGGGTTTTTAAGTTGGCAGCGCGACCGTAACGTGGAGGATTGCGCGGCCATCGCAGCAACTACTTGGGATAGTGATCAAATTCTTTTTAATTTTAATTGGACTCTGAATTTGTCAACAATTGTCGAAAAATATGTAGTTTGCGCAACTTACCGCAGCTAGATCTTTTCGCAATTAGGTAGCACGCCGCAGTAACAGTTCTAATTCAAAGCAATTTATGTGGTTGTCCTATTACCTACTATACAGGGTGGCCGATGAGTTGACGTACAAACGCAAAATTTAAATACTTTATGATGAGGAGTATCCGAATCACCCCTGTTTATCACTCAAATTTCACCTAACATCAGTTTTCGGTTTTTTTCTCGTTCTGTTAAATATTTCTGGTTCAGCTTTTTTGTGATAACTAATAAGCATAGTTTAACCTAACACCCTAAAAGGTATGGTTTATCTAATCATTGCAGAACTGACTTAAATTTATTCAGAAGTTCAAAAATTAGGGTTTGAGATAGAACTCATAAATTCTTTAAGTATCGAAAAAAAATTTAATGGGGAGATTATGGTTTATGATTCGGATACTCCTCAAGTAAAGTGAAGTATCTAAATTTTGCGTTTGATCGTGAACTCCTCTCTCTCTGTAGATTAGTGTCACTACCCCTAGCGTCGTGCCACACGGCAACTATTTATGTATTCCATTAATATGTGTTCCATGTTGGGTATCCTTATAAAACGCACCCAACTTAAAACGATTCTGTCCCTTAGTCACTAGAAACGCAATCGAGTTTTGTTAACATAAGCGAAAGTAAACATTTGAAGTTGGCGCCTACCAAAATCGAGAACGTAAGAACGTGTCTATGTTGCCACCTAAGTATTGACTCGAATTGAAAATTTCATAATTTAGTTTAAAGCCGAAATAGTTTTATATATTTCATAAAGTGGAAAGAGATTCGCAGAAAAATATGATGGTAGAACATTCACAAAACCAACCATAACACTATCGAAAATTAACTTGAACTATTTATTGCTTTTTAGTTGGTTTAAAAGCCGTGTTTAGTTTAATAAACAAATTTTTATTTCATTCTTATCTAGACTAGGTATCCTATGGTCTCGACCGGCCTATTATAATAATCGAATAATTTATAATATAAAAATTTATCTTAGAGGTCCACCTCAAAAAGATGCTCATTCCTACAAAAATGAGCACAAGTTAATATACAGCGGAGAAATCGTAGCGACGAAATAAAAACGCAACAAATGGAGATTCTTCCGCCTTTTCGAGTCGATTAAAAAATACCCTTCGACCAACCGATTGCAAGAAAGACACAATCAAATTAAAGATGTAAGTAGCTCCGACACGAATTGCAACTATTTGACGCGGGCAATTACATACATAAGTATAATTTACAGAGCCATTGGTAACACATCGACAGAAGGGAATTATAGTTATTAGCATCCCAACAACACCATATCTACTAATCATGTAAAGGCCACATTACCCCCTTAGGTATAATTTGACGTTTACATAAATTACTCCTTAGTACTTTGATAAGTATCAACCTAATATGAATAAGTGTAATGTTGGATACATAGTTGGTAAATTACATGAGTTTAGTTTTAAGTGGTGAACGTCACTTGTATGAAGATGATTTATAAAGGAACTTTATAATAATTAGGTTGGTTATTTCGATGTCATGATATTCAACATCATCATCATATCAGCCGAGAGACGTACACCGTCGAACGAAGGCCTCTCCCAAGGATCTCCACGCGGGCCGATCTAGTGTTGCCAGCATCTAGCAGCTTCCCGCGACCCTTGCAAGATCGTCGGTGCACCTTGCAGGCGGCCTGCCCACGTGCGTGTTCCAGTGCGTGGTCGCCACTCGAGAACTTTCCTGCCCAACGGCCGTCAGTTCTACGAGCTATATGCCCCGCCCACTGACACTTCAGTAAGCCCAATCGTTGGGCTATGTCGTCTTCTTAGGTTTGCCTGTGGATTTCGTCGTTTCCGATTCGCAGGGATACTCCGAGAATAGCCTTCTCTAGTGCTCTTGGCTGGCCTTGAGCCTTCTTATGAGGCCCCTAGTAAGCGACCACCTATCTATTCCATAAGTCAAATTCTGAGGGATAATTTCCACAGAATTTTGCGCGAAAACTCTTTAGTTTTAGCGCAAAATTCTAAAAACACAGGTAACGTAGAAGTGGAACTAAAAAGTTTCGGAATGGATTCCTAAAGCACAGTGTATACTGTATGTAACGTAATTTAGCTACATAATTTATTTAATCTTATATAATAATATTTACTTAGATTAATTTTTACTATTATATATATATATATATATATATATATATATATATATATATATATATATATGTATATATATATATAATTATTATATTAGGGGAGAGGGGGGCACAGTGGATCACTTTTTTTTGTAAGCGGTCGAAATCAGTAAATAAAAACTAATTTAAAAAAAATACGGCTTCATTTAATAGAATGGGATGTTGGCTAACGAAATCTATTTCAACTTTAGCAATAACAACAATAGATTTCTGGTAATAAACATTTTTTTTAAAGTTGATCCAATGTACCCCACATCTGGGACACACTGGATCTTCATGTGGGGTACTGTGGATCGTAATGGGGTGCAGTGAATCAACACATAGGATTACCATGCTTTTATTAATGGGTCACAGTGAACCGTTTCAATATAGATATAAAATAAAAGATTAATATATTTAATCAATACTTTTAATGATAATTATTACGAAATAATCAGTCTTTTGGTTAACATACCTAATTTAAAAAAAATTATCGCAAATTCAAGCGGGAAAAGTCGAGATCAAATTTATAGACCTGTTGTTGCCGTTTAGTTCCACTAAAAGTAGGCGAAGGTAAAATCATTTTTATATCTCCGTAAGGTACCGAAGCTATGTCTGGAACATCTGGTAACCTGTACCCATTCCTCACTTTTGTACTTTTTCTTAAAAAACTTATATCTACATCTGTTCCACCTCGCTTCCCTATAATCTTTCCTATGTAAAATACCTTCGTCTTATGTGCAACAAACTGTATTAAAACAAAATCACCTTCTTTGGGACTAGATTCTAGAGGACGGAAGTTGTCAGGATCTATTTCCATTTCATCTTCGTCGTCATAGCCACCTTCTTCTTCAGAATATGTGCTCATATTACCAATGTCTTCTTCACTTGACTCAGACTCTGAAACTTTCCTTTTAGCAATTCTTTGTCGCTGTTTTCGCTTTTTTTCGATTTTGTTGTTCTCTTCATCACTCGATGCGGTCTGCAAAACTTTTTTCTTTATATTCTTAGCTCCTTGCATACGCTGTCTTTTCTGTTTATTGGCTTTCTCCTGTTGACGAGTCTCTATTTCCTCTTTATTTGGTGTGTCTGTAGCTATCATGGATTTCCCTTTGCGGCGTGGTGCTCGGTTATTTTTTCTCGGACCAGCTTTTGGAATTCCTCGGAAATCAAAAGGGCTCAAGAAAGTTATTGCTTGAGTGTTTGAACTCTGGAGTCCCGAAGTAGACGGAGATGGAGTTCTTCTGCAGATTTCATCTTCAGGCAGCATTACTTCGACAGGTGCTCTTCCTCTGTTTACCGGTGTCTCAGTTTCAACTCTTTCAAAAGTCGAGCCCGTAATTGATGGGTCAAGAAATGGAATTGACTGCAGAGCAGGTGTTACAGCTTGAGTCAACGCTTGTGTTATAATTGGATGTTCGGAAGCAGCATCGTAATCTATGAGAAGTGATGGAGATGGCGTTCTTGTGCGGATATCATCTTCAGAAAGCGTCACGGGTTGCACTATGTCTCTATTCGTCACTTCACTTGGAGCAAAGTCTAAATCGGTGAATATATCCCTATTAAAAGGAAATATCCCCGTGCACTGAAAAGCAATGCAAATGTTAGCTGGTGTCATGGCTTTCATATGTGCCTCTTTAATGCACTGTGCCACCTCGTAAATCGAAAAAGTTTGACCGGGGTTCCTCATCATCCAACTGTCAATAGCAGCATTATAAGCAGTCTTAAAAGGTTTGAAAACAGCAACGTCTAACGGTTGAAGTTTTCCAGTCGAGTGGGGAGGAACTGTAAGGATAGTAACCCCATTTTCTCGTGCCAAATTGATGGCTTCTATGCAAATGTGTGCTTCATAGTTGTCCATTATTAACAGCGATGGATTTTCTTTGCTACTCTGGGATTGATCAATAAAGTGCTGCATAGTTTTAACAAATAGTGAACTGTTCATCCAGCCTGAAGGATTAGCGAGGCCTAAAGTGCCTGTTGGAGCTCCCGTAATCATATGTTGCTTAAAGTGCACGCGTGGGAATATCATCACAGGTGGAAGAGCATGGCCTAGTGCGTTGATTATGTAGCAAGTAGTCACAAGTGTCCCCTTTTCACCACTGGTGACCTTGCTCACTTGCTTCTGCCCTCTAACCGCTAAAACTTTGCCCGATTTTTGAACGGTCATTGTATTAGTCTCATCCAAGTTAAATATTCTGGTACCGTTCCCGAATGATTCGTTCCTTGTCATTACGATTTCGAGGTTATCAAAAAATGTTTTCACGTTGTGCCTATTGAAAGCTGTAGCTCTGCTGAGACTACAGCCCTCAGGTGTCCGGAGGCTCAAAACTGGATGTCGTTTCTTGAAACCATAAAACCACTCAAGTCCAGCTTTCTGAGTGTCGTGCCATTTCTGCGACACACTAATATCATTAGTAAGGGCCATCTGATACGCAACCTGCCTGACTTCATTTGGAGTCAGACCATAGAACATTTGGCTGCATGTGACGAGATAGTCGACTAGTAACTGCTCCTGTTCATCAGTAAAGATTTTCTTAACTGCGTAGTTGGGTGTGAATCGCTGTACGGCATCGCTTTTGGCCACCTTCTTGTAATATCTTTGCAAAGTTGTATATGGAATGTTTTTTAGTGTAGCGACTTTCCTAATTTTATTTCCTTCTAAAATGAGATCGATCGCATCCTTCATGTGTTCCCGACTAACGAGACCAATATTAGTTTTTCTTGTGCGGTTCCGGACCATGTTGTTAGCCTGAAACAATTACCAAATAAATAAATATCAGTATGGGGCACAGTGGACCGCAGTCCACTGTGCCCCAAAGTGAAACGGTCCACTGTTCCCCGACACGCCATATTAGAAAATGAAACATATTTAACGATTAACTTAACCTAAACGACAAGTGCACCACTTTATTTTGAGAGCTTATTAAATCATTATTTAGGAAATCTAATCATATTAACACAATATCAAATAGTTTTTAGTGTAGAACATTCGATGAACACCGGTAAAAAAATAGATTTAGTACTTACGGGCGGCGAAATGGCGGCTACACGTGCTGACTCCGCGACAGCGTCAAGGGTACTGGCGGTCGGGCGGGGGAACTATTAGAGCGCGCGGTTCGTCGGTGTGCGGTGTGTGTGTAGCCGATAGACAGATAGTTATATTAGTTGATTCACTGTGCCCCACGATCCACTGTACCCCCCTCTCCCCTACTACTAAATCAGTATGAGTATCTTTTTTCATTTATTTATAAGAGTGATCTGTTGGTGTACCTTATAATGATCAAGTTAAATACTATACCTACTACGTTGTTATTTATATTATTTTATCAGTAAAGTTAAGAAAACGACAGGGCATCTTTAACTATGACGGAAATGAATGCTATGATATCTCAATTTGGTTCGTTGATATTGCGAATCAGAAAAAATGTCGTGATGAATTAATTCCCGTCTGACTTGGGGATGAAAATGAAGAACCTGGCGTATGATATGTAAAACAACAAATATATGAAACAATGTAAAAGTTTTAAAAGATCTATGAACCAAAGTATACATATAGGCTTTGCTACCCAAATATCTACTATATAAAAATAAGTCGGGTTTTACTTCCTGACGCTATAACTCCAGAACGCACGAACCGATTTCCACGGTTTTGCATTCGTTGGAAAGGTCTCGGGCTCCGTTAGGTTCATAGCAAAGAAAATGTATAAAATTTAACGCGGGTAACACCGCGGGGCACAGCTAGTTTATGATAAATATTAATCTCTATATTAAACTGATGGGAACATCCTAAAGTCCAGCATGTTTGATAAGCAAGTATAGTAGATGGTGGCGACCCTGTTGCAGGTGTTTGGTTGGGTGTCGATGCTGTCGGTGCCACTGGCGGCGGGCTGGACCGTGGCGGCGCCGCTGTCGCTGGGGCGCGGGCCGCCCGGCGCGATGGCTGCGGCGGCACTGGCGGCGCTCGAGCGCCCAATCTTCAGCTTCCTAGTTGGGATGGCGCTCCTCGGTGCTATCAATGGAATTCCTTGTAAGTAACTACCTTGCTAGCCTATTTGACTGATGGTCTCCTCGTTGAAGTTTAGCTATGATCGCCAATTTCAAGGGATAGCCATCTACCAGACATATAGAGCACAAGTACAGACCTATGTAGGTACAGCATACACACCACACCGATGCACTCCTCTACACCTGCATACATTCAGAATGAGAGAGAGAGATGCAGAACTTGACATGCTCTCTGAGGCACGGGAGTTTCGTTTAGAGTTTAGAGTGGTGATAAAATAAATATTATTCTATTCTCATGTTTAATGTAAAAATATAACTATTAATTATATTATAAGTTGTAAATGTTAACATTTGCTTAAAATGTAACCTATAACTTATATGTTTGGTATAACAGTTAATGTAAGTTGGTTAATAAATAAATAAATAAAGATATTCGTAGCCGTCAGCCACACAACATTTAGGTAATATCTATTTAGATTTACACCACATTGCGTATTTTGCATCTAATTTTCCGCCGAGACGTTCAACTTACTGTCGTCAATCTCTTCCTCTATAAGTGCCATCATTAGCGTGATTACCACAAGTTGTAGGTACAGAACATTAACTTGTGTTGCACAACAATGACCGCAGTGCGCCGCTGCGATACCAACCTTACATAAAGTGGAAAAAGGTTCGTACAAAAATATGATGGTAATAGAACATTCACAAAACAAACTTTAATGATATCGTAAATTCTTAATGTGATATACTTACAGCGGCCGTGCACAAGGCCACTATAATACTCCGTACCTTGCTTCCGATACCCGTGACAATCTATGAACATATCCTGTTTTTAGCCGCAGTACGCCGTGTATTCTCTTGGCCGGGCTGGGCCGTGTGGGCGCGGCTGTCGTTCGGCGCGCTGCTGCTGCACATGCCCATCAACAAGGCGCTGGTGGCCGCCAGGCTCACTCCCTCGCAGCTCGACAGGCAAACCACGGTAAATATCTGAATACATTATCAGTTACTTATCCAGGTGAGGCTGAGGCCAATAACAGTGTATCGCCATCTCATTGTATAAGGCTACACGCGTCATCTCGGCCCACGTGAGCCAAAGCACTCTCACCATTGAAAGTATTTCACGGCAACTGCGATCAAATCAAATCAAATCAAATTTATTTGCATAAATCAGGTTACGATAGGTGGTGTAATAATACATGGAGTCCGCTGAATTATAACCCCGTCGGGGTGTGCACATGTTGCTATTTATAATCCATTATATAAAAATTAAATAAGCTATTAATAATTTTAATATTAAAATAGGATATAATATTAATAATACATAATGTCAAAATCAAACATGCTAATAATTATAACCCATAATGTCTTAAAGTTCGTAAAAGATAAAACATCAAAGTTAATAATATTCAGAATAGATGTAAGGAATGTCAAATTATTGTAATATTGCGACATGTTAAATCAGATTTTAAAATGTAATAAAAGAAAAAAAAATTACAGTCAATTAAAATTTATCTTGTAGAAAATCCGTGACATTATAGTAACATTTTTCAATAAGCAGGTTTCTAAATCTTAGTTTAAAAATAGTCACTTTTGTCTCTCTAATGCTTATTGGCAGTTTGTTGAAATTTTACATTCCGATTCCTCTTGACCATACTTGAGTTTACCTAAGTATCAATAAAATTGTTATAGTGTTAAGCGCTACCGTTACACAATAACATAAGGGGTGGCCGCCTTATATTATCGGGTAAGAGTAGCGCTTGTTTACGTCCAGACTCAAGTGCAAAGTGACAGAGATCACATTATGTGTTGGTCTGCTAAAGGCACTATGTGTATGAGGTACATACCTCAGTGATTATGGGGTTGGCAATGGTGTGGGTGTTGCCATATTTTTAGTGTGTTGAGTTTATATGTTTATTAAAAATTCGATTATTGGGCGCATACTAAGTTTTATGTCTTAACTATAATATGTATCTAATATTACATATACTAAAGAAAAATAATAAAAAGAAATATATACTATTAGATAATCCGCAAGTACACCCTAAGAACAACTTTTGTGCTCTCGTCAAATCATATTATTTATTTGCAAAGGAAACGTTGATTTTTCTTATATGTTCACACAGGAGGTAATTGTATTGTTTCCTACTAGTACTAGTATGCGGCGATATTGTCCTTCGTTTCCTGTTCTATGTGTCAATCCCACTGATCAATATGAACACAGACAAGTCTGCGTCCTCCATGACCCTTAGTTTGCATTCGAATCAATGAAATACCCTCTCCGAAATAAAATGCCTGTTCTGTAGAGCGAAAGTTGCATAAAACATCTACACACTCTCTGCACACTGTAGTGCGTGGTTTGCAAGTTTTCATTGAGATTAGTCACCATGGCTTTAATTCAACTATGAGATCACATTCTCCGTGCAAGGGCGTTAATTAAGGGAAGTTGTAAAGTCAATTTGGTAGAATGATAGATGCAAATAGATTTTCGCTGGATTATTAACTGTATGGGTTCCCTGAAACTGTGCAAGTAGTTTCTTTCTGGACATGTCCCTTTTTCTTACCCACTGCTCCTAACTCCTGTAATCTAGGATAAACAGTGGCACACAAATGTCCCGGGGAAACGCTTTAACCGTCTTGAATCCCACAACGAATTTAATCAGAAAGAAACAAGGACTTAGAAAATGAATAGTTCCACTTCCCTCCAGAGTTGGAGACAGAATGATATAACAAAGCTAGAGCCTCATAAAACGAGAGAATTGCAACTAGAGAGCCAGCTGCAAAAGTACCGAGGATCAATTTTAAGGGTCCTAAGTGAGGTGTTATATTTGATTCCAATAGTAGGTATAGCAAAAGCGCTTAAACGCATGGATGTTCTTCCTTGTTGCTGCAAGACTCGTATAATAAACGACTCCAGATATTGGTCGCAAGTTATTTAACATAATATCACGCTCATTTTGCCAGAGATCTTATTCTCAAAGCATATTATTTAAGTTCATAGGCATTCGGTACAGGAATTTGAGCAAAGACAGTTTGGTAAAGGTTCCCAGTTGGGAGTAAAATGATGTGGTCCCTGTGCAGATCCTGGAGTGGTTCGGCGTGGCGGCGGTGTCGTACCTGGCGGCGGCGCCGCTGGCGCTGCTGGTGGAGCTGCCGGCGCAGCGCCTGCAGCGCGCCGCCCGCGCCGCGCCGCCCGCTCCGCCCGCCGGCAAGGCGCCGCACTGACAGGCCTTCGGAGCATGAGGATACCAATGGAAAAACGTAAATGAAATCTTTGCCTAGTAACAGGTTTCTGGAAAACCATGATCTATTATATAATCTTGTTTGAAAAACGTAAGGTACAATGTAAATATAAATTTAGGTATGAAGAACTGTACAATCGCCAGAAAAATAATGACATTATCTTACGTTAGTTAACGATGAATCGTGGGGTCTATATTTACCTACATATAAATACGGAATAAAGCAAAAATCTAATGAATTTTTGTATTGAATAGCAAATCCTATCTGCGAGTCACGTTAGTTGGATAAGGTTAATTGGATTAGGTACTATCTACCCACAAATTAAGAACAATATAAAACTTTGTAAATAACTATATATTGTTGTGCTCTCTGTAATCTAGTTATTAATATTAAATATTCTCATATAAAACTTGGTCCAAACTACCTACGCCGATCCCAAAATTCTTCAATAATATTCTAGGAATTGACGACAGTTAGCGACTATATTTCCACCCAGAATTGGTAAGAGTAGTAACTTGCGCTCTAAACTGGCAAGCTGCACCATCACATGTAAAATAAAACGCACTGTAAACGCGGTGAACGGGCGTGCCAGGATAAAATGAAAGTAACTAAAGCCCCGTAATTCATCCTTCCTTCTTTAAGGACAGAACCACATTTAGACTTCTCTACATCTTATCTTTGGGTTTACTAATGTGTTTTTGTCCTTTACGAACGATAACAATGTATGTCCGCGGTACTATTTATTTAACAATTGTGCTAAACAAATAGCAATACGCTTTTAAAGTTTAAATAAAAATGTTTAAGTGTTTTTTTTTTTAATTTGTGAGTATTCATGTGAAAGGCTACACATCAAGCTATAAATTTCCAGTATAAGCTGACCTGTCATTGTATGGAAATACTAGGTAATACTTGTCTGGATGTAATTTGTGTCCGTCTATTATGTTTGTAAAGTACCCCGCGACACAGGGATTAAATTCCCTAATGCGGTCGGTGTCTTTAAAAAAAAAGACTAGAACTATACAACGTGCGATCAGCATATACTGGAAATGTGTAGTTTGATGTGTAGCCGTGTGTACCATCGAGAGAACCGTATTACTGTCTTGCAACGCTTCTTGTCTAACGACTACAACCGGCCGCGGCAACTTAATCATCAATCCGTCATACCGTGTGTTCATTATTCCTTGGTTTTAGCTCTTATTTCAACATATCTATTATGTTTTATATTTTAAAATGTGGTGTAACTATTGCACCATCGTCAAATTAAGGATTAACGTGCCATCTGAAACGTGGAGACGCTGTGAAATTACACCACTTCGGAAGTAAGAGCTATGACCGCCTCCGACATCGAACAGCTCTTTAGGACATTTTAGATTTTAATAAACGAGATGTTGGATAGAATGGTTTAATAACGTAAATAAAATATATAAGGATAATAATTGTATGTAAGTGGTAATGACACAAATCAAACCAAACTCATTTATTGGAATCCATCAAAGCGTTGAGACAACATAACATAGCAGGTATCCCAAAAAGCTGCAGTTGAGCACGTGCCCTCAATACCACATAAATACTCTCAAATTATACAATACACTTTAATAATACCTGTAATATTTAGTTGCATCTAAATATCCACAGGAACACCACTTGGCCAAACCAAGAATCGAATTTATATAAGTTAAGTGTAATTAAGTTTTAATTTTAGATTAATTAAGTTACTGGTGCCTACAGGGATATGCGGTTTGTTAAATAAAATAATAAATTGTACACATTAAAAATACGAGAACTTGTGTGAGGTGAGAAGCGGTATAACCTTATCAGGGTGAACTTCATACAAAATATCCGTAGACGGTATTGATGTGTATACATGCCGAATGTTTTATAATTGCAGAACTTTTAAATCAAGTATTCAATGTGTCGTTTTAAGTCGTCGTCGCCGTCGTCATTTTAGTTATAAACTTCATTTGATCTCAATTTTGAAGCAATATGGACTGAAACGGAACATCACAAATAAATAAATTTAAATGTGTACATTATATAGACGTTGTTTTATTTTTCTTTCACCATCCACTCTCTTCTGCGTCGCTACTTTTCTCTACATGGAACAAGAACAGATAGAAACTACTTAAACTTGCTGGTAATTGCTAATATGGTTATTATTTTCATATTTTGAAACTTTTGGTTAGAAATGTTGATGCGTGCACAGACAAACAAACAGATAAACATTTTTTACAGATTTATTATATGTATATAAATATTAGATAAGTATACAAATATGAACGTGTAGGGTATATATTTATAAGAAACTAGCGGCCCGGTACGTGCTTCGCTACGTATAAGGCATAGTAATTTTTAAAAGTTTCTCTACGTACAAACCTTCCTTGGACTTCCACGAATAATACAAGACCAAAATTTGCCAAATCGGTAAAGGCGTTATGCGTTATAACATTACAACGAAAAGTGGCATTGATTTTTATATATGTAGATAACAGCGATGGATGCATTATTTCCAAGTGTTAATCAATTAGTGGACATCTGAATCTGATAGCTGAAATTATAAAGATGTTAAATGTAAGAAGAAATATACAGCGGTATTTTTCAGTCTTAGCTTCCGCCTATAAAATATTGAAGATCCGGGGCCGCTTAATAGCTATGAGGCCCAAAATGATGTATGTGGAGTTGGCAAACTAGAAGCAACTATTGGTTAAAAAAAACTCGATTCATTTGCGTAATTGATCCTCACTGGATAGTTGGCCAGCTATCCTGGCATCAGGATGACTGGTCACTTTAAAAAGTAGGTGGTTTAATTAAAAATAAATCGGAGTTAAATAAAGAAAAGTAGCAGTTATCTGAAGATTGGTAGCAACTAGAAGGAAGTAGGTAGCAACTTTCTATAATAAATTAATTCGATGTCAAATAAACCACTTACCTTTGCCAACTAAGTAAACAACGTTTTAGGCCCTTTCGAATTATTATGAAAGATTTTAATGATACGATTCTTTGATATACATACTTGTTAGTTTTCTTTGTTTAAAAAAGAAAGATATGGGAGTCAAATTAAGCAATTTAAAGCGTTGAAAATACTTCAAATCGCCAGCATTTGTCGTTGCGTGGATTATTGCAGAGGCCGTTCAATCGGGAACTAGGTACATAGGTTCCTTTACTACAATTTGGATACAGAACCCTAGAATTTAAATGGCGATAAAGGTAAATAGGGGTTTAAATCACTAGAATATTAATAAAACACAAAAACATTGGTCTTTAAGACTTTAATGTGTACCTTACACGCAGTCTGATCACAAATATTGACTCCACACACTTATGCATACGTCGCTAATTATAATACCCACAGGAATTGTGTAGACGAAGTTTTTATATCGCTGCTTTGCATGAATAACCACAATCCAAAATTTAAAAAATCCTGGTTTATAAAACGGCTAAATATAAAATCGTCCTTATTTCATGGTGAGAAAGACTCGCATTCATACACGGCAAAACTGGCGCAGTGCCGCGCTAGTGTCATTATGGGATATTGATGGATGATTTACGGCACGGTTTTTGAAGTTATACTTCTTTTGGCGCGATGGAGAAAAATGATGAGATTGAATTTTTACGATGCGCGCGCACACCGACACCTAAAATTTAACAGCATGACGTTAGTTCTAGGTGGTGTGAAAATTGATAACCATGTTCAAGTTGTATATTAAGAAGTATAGCTTCTAACGCGTGTACATAAGTACACACAAGTTTTTTTTTTTTGTGCTACAGTCGACGTTCGCTATTTACTATTATGTCTTTACACAACGCCACATTTACTTTCTCACTGATAATATCATGATACAAAATAAGCGTTACTAAGTTAAATTATATTTTCTGAAATATTGTTCCATTGTCAGTTGTGTTGTTATTCAGGACATAATACACTCGAATTTTCGAAAAAAAATTGATGAAAACTGCAGGATTTGGTTCTACTACATTCTTCACTACAGTTCTACTACTCACATAATTTGCGTCTCTCTAAATAGGTACTTCTTAGCGTAATTTGACGGTTTATACTCCTGGGTGTTAGTACCACTTAACAGGATCAAAAGGCAATACTGGCAATTTTGGTGTATCTTGATCACTTGAATGTGATTGGCAAGTTGGCGGCGAAGTATTGCTAACTGTGTACGTCTTCCCCATCAAAGACTGTGACGATATTGTTTTGAGTGCCAACATAGGTGTCGAGATTGTTACTTTTTCTGCAAAGGACGGTGAAGGTACATACCGCATTCAATCCTATTGAAGCTGAAGTTGAGCTGGTGAAATATGCTGTTATAAAAGGATTTAACGTGATTGACGATTGATGTGAAGTACCTATAGATTTAGGAGAGTCTCCATTGTCATTGTGGATATTTTCAAAGTATTCAGGAGTCAAGCTTTGGTGGTGCCTTGTTGGACGAACACAAATGCAGAAGCGATGCAATACATTTTTTGTTTTATAGCTTCATATGTATCGGTCTTCAAAACGTCGCTGATTTGGTTCCTTAATTTGCTAAGGTCGTCTTCATATACATCAGATGTTATCAAGTCAACTTTGGGTATTCCATCAGTCTTCATTTCAGTATCATTTTCACTTAATTTATCCTGGTCACTTAATATTTCCTGGCTCAACTTCCTTAACAGTAAGATCTATAATACTCCTTTTTGAAATTGCAATAACACAAATCAGGTTGATATTTTCTTCATCTGTGGGACACTGCAAGTCTTGTACCATCCTTAGCATATCTGTGATCGCACGCAAATCTGGTGCTGTATCGTCCTGGGGTAATTTTACTATGCAATGATTCCCCACACTGCAGTTTTAAATCCTCATCTGGTTCTTCGAAATGTATTGGCGGAGGGGCATTTCCATACACATAATGACCTTCCAAGTCTGCACTTCTTCCTATAGTCATAGCTAGATCGTTGAAAACCTGTTCCTTTGTAAGCCAGCTCGAACTCATGATTCTGTATCACTCAGTTCTCTCACCTCAGTAATATTTAGACAAGCTATGACAAACTTTGTAGTTATCAAATGGATATTCCAAGTCTGCACGTCTTCCTATAGTCATTGATAGATTGTTGAGAACCTGTTCCTTTGTAAGCCAGCTCCAACTCATGATTCTGTATCACTCAGTTCTCTCACCTCTGTAATATTTAGACAAGCTATGACAAACTTTGTAGTTATAAGTTCCAAATGGATATTCCAAGTCTGCACATCTTCCTATAGTCATTGATAGATCGTTGAGAACCTGTTCCTTTGTAAGCCAGCTCGAACTCATGATTCTGTATCACTCAGTTCTCTCACCTCAGTAATATTTAGACAAGCTATGACAAACTTTATAGTTATAAGCTCCAAATGGATATCATGTTCCTGGCGATAACCTAAGGGCTGCACCTCAGCTATTATAATGGACTCTGTGACGCATCCACGACCCACACCTGCGACCTACGACAAGATATCACATGCACAGACATGCATAAGCAGCGGACAAGACAAAGATCATTAATTTAAATTTAATTTAAATAGTTTTATTAATAATTCCTTAAGACAAAACCAAAATACAAAATACTCATTTCTTTCTCTGTCGTAGTATTGCTTGGATTTTATTCGTAGCCTCCTCCGCCTTATCCAGCAAGATCTCATCGATTCTGTTCAACAGTTTTTTAAAGTTGTCGTCGATAGCGGCCAGCTCGTCCACGCCGCGTCTTGAGTAACGGTTCGCTCCTGCTGTCGCCTGGCCTGGCTCTCCACGCGCTTCTCCGAGGCCTCGGCCCGAGCCGCTAGTTCCGTGTCGAGTACAGCTAGCTCGCCTTCTTTACTGTCGGAGTCTAAGTCACCAGATTCAAAGTCCTTGAGGCTATCAGATAGCTTCATAATATCGTGTAGCAAGTTGTTGGCAGTGTCCAGGTTGGGTTTGATGTTCTGAAGGTTTTTAAGGTTATTCTCCTTCTGCATGAGTGTGGATCGTAAGGAGTTCAGTTTCTCCTGTGCTTCTTGAACATTCTGTGCCGCCTGTTCTGCTTGCGCTTTAATGTCCTCGGCATCATATACTCTCAGAGCTCTTTTTTTGGCAACCTCAGCCATCACGGCGTCGCGATGACTCTTCTTTTGCTCTAACAACATGTCTGTTTGTCGATTCTCTTTGAGTAATGCTTCCAATTCTTGCTTCTCAACATCATGGGCTTCCTTCTCTTGTTTCAACTCGTCTTCCAATTGTTTTATCTCATTGTCAAGCTTTTCCAATCTTTCAGCACGTTTTCCTTTTTCCTCTGCCTGTTTATTTAGTGTTTCTATCAACTTGTTCTTCTTAACTTCAAGAGTTTTTACCTGATCCCTCTTTGCAAATAATTCTTCTTCATGAGGTGCTATATCCCTCAACC
Source organism: Pseudoips prasinana (assembly GCA_951640165.1). Classification (NCBI taxonomy): domain Eukaryota; kingdom Metazoa; phylum Arthropoda; class Insecta; order Lepidoptera; family Nolidae; genus Pseudoips; species Pseudoips prasinana. The sequence continues at coordinate 32,589,740 of OX621255.1, forward strand.
TGTCTTCATTGAACACCATCAGGTTAAACAAGAGCACCAGAATCATGTATGATATTGGTGTTGTTGGTTGCAAGAAGTTGACGATTTTAAACTTGTCATTTAATTGAGGCATTAGGGAGAACAAATGGTTGGTGACATGAGTCATGTTGATGACAGGAAGCAGGTCCCAGTAGTATATTGTATTTTCAGTGCGGTTTTCTTCAGGTGGCGGAGCTAGAACAGCATCTCTATCAATGCCAAGCCTGTCAAACACTTGGAACAGAGCCCCCATCACAGAATGTGGTTTCTTCAAGTCCTCCGTAGTTAATGGATAGTTGGGGAAGAAGCCATTCCAGTTTGCTATAAATACAACATACAACAATATATACATACAACAAAATACCGCCTTACCCATTTAATATTTGACTTGAATGGAAACCAAAACCACATATTTTGGCCTAGCTTTGTATATTATCTAACCAAAGCACCAACAGGCCTTTCATAATAATATTATAACACGTTTTAATTTGCTAACCATACTTTGGTTGGTACTTTAAAGTAGGGCGAAACAGGAACCAAATTTAATGTGGAGCAAAAGAAGAATTCTTTGGAATGTAGGACGAAAAAGTGGGGCAAATGTGGAACAAACCGCAATACCATCTCCTAGAGGGGATGCATCAAACTTTTATTACGTCATAATTAAATATGAATAATTCACAATTTGTGATATCAAATCTTAAGTGACTGCATGTTATTTCTGGCATGAAGGTGAAGGCAAATGCTATTGCTGCTTAAAAGAACTTGATTCGAAATTAGATTTAAGTATATTTTTATTCTGGCCCTATGTGTGTATGCAGTTTATCATCTCATTTATTAACTCCATAACCCATAAATACCTGATAAAAGGTCACACTCAAAAGGAGAGTAATAAGTTATCAACTTCATTTTTCATTGAAAGAGGAACAAATAAAGTGCTGAAGTTTGGACCCGTATATACACCTAATCAGTACATATGTGCACATTATATGAAATGCCATAAAGTTGAAAACAACCGTTTTAGATAATATTGGTAAAACAAGGAATACTGCCAGTAATGCCACTGTTGAAAGGGCATATAGGGAAAATTCCCTTAATGTGATAATCGAAAAAGGGTATGATTGACTTTACAAGGAATAATATTGTAACAAGTTCTAACAAACGATTTTTGCGAATCTCTAGTTTACTTTAAGTACCTGAAAAAGACTGATTATGCTTGTTTGGATTGTGTGGTTATTCATGTAAACCAGCGATATGAAGTCTCACAACTATTGACTTGTTGCCAACATCTCAAAAACATTAGATTTGTTAACCCAGAATATTTGTTGCTACATTAATGTAGCGTAACACAGGGTGAATAGTAAAGCAGGTGAATAGACAAGAACACAATTTAACAAATGTATCCACAATGAAGAATCAATATCTCCTAACTGTGTAAATAACACATGCGTAAATGATCTAATTAATGATTTCAGTGAATATCAAAATTGAAATGCATTTGTTTTAATAGTGGGGAGATATTGATAGTTCACTGTCATAATGAACATGCCCTATGCCTATTCCCACTTTACCTTCATGTACAATCTAAGGTAGAAATAAAATAAGACTTATAATACCTTATGATAGTATACTTATGTTAAGAGCAACACATAGTCACCTCAACACCCCACAGATACAATACTAAAGCTATTATTATAAAACAATCATAATTCTAACTTTCAATACCCAATAGAACTCAGATTTTTAATATTATATGTGCGGATGTTGACTTAAAGTAGATCTAGCTTAGCGTCGCGAGGGCCCCGAGCCCCCCTGCCAACTCCCTCGATGCCCCCCACCTCTTCCGCCCGCCCGGCCCCGGCCTGCCACTGGAAATAAATAATTCATTTAATTAGAAAACATTACTGAAAGTGTTGCAAATTTAAATTTATATTATATATTTAAATCACCTACACCCAGCAGTGTCACTTGCAATTTGACAATTTAGTAGAGCATGACAATAACTTAATACAAGCTAGCTAAATGTCACTACCATTATAAAATAAATTGTATAAATCTTTTAACATTCCGTGTACCTAAATATCTGTAATATGTAACTAGAAATAATAACTGTATTACTACAAACATGTTCTGACTATTTACAAGCGCTTTTTTAAAGTCTATGTGAATAAAAACCTTTTTTATTTTATTTAGCATAAATGATTAAGTTACATTATTATATTATATTTTAAATTAAAACCTTACACATTTTCAAATTGGATTAGTTAAATAAATCATATGGTGTGTGGTTTTCGGCCTATAATAATAATATAAACAATAACAGGGCACCCCATATCACCCAGTGGGTGGTATAAAAGGTGACTAAGGGATACAACTGGCAATGTTGTAGGAACCTTTGGGGGAGACCTATTTCCAACAGTGGATGATATCAGGCTGATGATGTGAAATCATATAACATGAGCTTTGCTTGTAAAGTTATAGCCTATGATGGGATATAATGCAACTTTTTCTTTTGTAAATGTGGATGTATCAGCTATTTGCCCAGTCTCTTGTTTCATTATTTCATCCTATGTCTGGCTGGCAATTCTTTGGGAGGTCGTTGTCCAGTAGTGAATGTCTTAAAACTACTTACTGAACAATGTGTAATGAATTTTTTTTTTTTTAAATACCTCCCAAACTAGCTACTAACTAACTACCTCCCAATGATGTTGAAAAGAGAATTTTATTATCTTGCCGAATTCCTATCCATATAAACTAGAACTAACAAGTAACATTAAAGAATTCCATAAAAATTTACAACTACTGCAAAGATACATTTGTAACCTCACTCTCGCTAAGGGCAAGTTTCCCAAACCATTTAAAAAGTCGATCATACATCCAATTTATAAGAGTGGGGACAGAGGCCGTGTCAACAACTACAGACCCATTTCGGTGCTACCAGCCTTCTCAAAAGTACTGGAACGGATTATGAACAGCAGATTAGTAGACTACCTGGAGAAAAATAACCTATTGTCTCACACACAATATGGTTTTCGTTCCGGTAAGTCGACATCTGATGCTGTACATGACCTAACCAACTACATAATATCACATTTGGATGAAAGAAAGAAGGTTTTGGGTATATTTTTGGACCTTGCCAAAGCTTTTGACACGGTCTCTGTGCCCATACTAATAAAAAAAAATGGAACTCATGGGAATCAGAGGGACGCAGCTGGACCTTTACGCGGACTACCTTAGGGAGCGTACCCAGTGCGTTAAGATAGAAAACTATCTAAGCGATCAATGTACGGTCACTTTCGGCACACCCCAAGGTAGTGTACTTGGCCCGACTTTGTTCCTCATATATATCAACGAGCTGGGTATGCTCTCACTTACGAACGGAAAGATCATAAGTTTTGCTGACGATACCGTCCTACTCTTTTGCGCCAACACATTGAGTGAAGTATTTGCCACTGCCCAGACGGGCTTTAATGTTGTATCACAATGGCTTCAAGATAACACACTAACACTAAATGCGGAAAAAACTAAATACATTACTTTCTCGCTAACAAACTCATCAATACCATCATTAACGTACAACATTAAATCTCACAAATGCCCCGAACCACACATACAACCGTGTAATTGCCCTAATCTTCAAATTACTAACGAAATAAAATACCTTGGTGTCGTTATTGATAAAAACTTAAAATTTGACAAACATATTGATTTACTTAGTAGTCGTCTCCGTAAGCTAATATATGTGTTTAAGACCCTCAGAGCGGTGGCTGATGAACAACTCAAAAAGTCGGTGTATTATGCTCTTGCCCAATCTTTGCTTTCTTTCTGCATTACCTCTTGTGCACCAAAATGTAGGATGATACAGTTAGAGCGGGCTCAAAGGGCCATTCTAAAGGTATCATATTCTCTACCATACCGACACCCCACTACTCTGTTATATAAAGAGGCAAAGGTTCTAACTGTTCGTCAACTATTTATAAAAACCATATTACTAAAGCAACACTCTCAGCTATATTTTGATCCGTCACTCTGTAGAGGAAAACGACGATTCAACCCTGTTGATAGACCATGTACTCACCTAAAAACTGTGGTAGCAAAGAGGTTCTTCTGTCATCTTGGGGGCTTCTTGTACAATCAAATTAATAAAAAACTGCCTATGTACCATCTAACTACGAATAAATGCAATAATGAAATAACAACATGGCTCCAGGCACTGACCTATGACGAAACTGAGAAGCTTTTGAACAATCTGACATAAACGTTAATGTAACAAAATCATTTATAAATAAAATTTACCTGGTATCCTTGCGCAAAAAGTAAAAATAATAAAAAAATACTCATATGTGCATCCACAAAACACCTCACGCACTCACATACCACACACACACTAATACACACACACTCATACACTCACACACACACACACTTTTGCTCAAACTTTTATATATTTTTGTTTCTCATATTTTATACTGTTAATATGGTCAATACTCCAAGGGTTGGGGGACCTGGTGACCTGAAATACAGGCCTACTAGAGCCTAGTTTGGGCATCAGTCTTCCACAATATTTTTGTTTAATGTTGTAAAATTTTCAATGTCTGTAACCATAACACTGTACCATGTTATAATATTGTGGAGAGAAATAAATTATATTGATTGATTGATTGATTGATACAAAGTTTAAGAGAAATCTAAGGCAACTTTTCCCTCTGGAATCAAACAATGGAAATAAAAGACAATACTTATAAATACATTTGAATATAATGAATTGTTAATATAATTCAAGCATTCTTATTTTTTTATCATGGTTGTTTATAAATTGACAAGTCTCTTTAAAGTAGGCAACATTGCCAAATACATGTTTATAAAATAAATAAATAAATAAAATAAATAAATAAAAAAGGTTTTTATTCACATAGACTTTAAAAAAGCGCTTGTAAATAGTCAGAACATGTTTGTAGTAATATAGTTGTATACATTAGATATTATTTCTAGTAACATAGATATTTAGGTACATATTGTATGAAAACATTTATAAAATGGTTCTGTCTATATTAAAGGTATTATTATTATGATGGACCTTGTGTTAATAACGACGGTCGCACTTTAATGCTACCACCGGATCCAATGCGCCCCAACTGAGAAGACCCAGCGAAACAAACTCAGTGGGTTCATCTACTACCGGTTTCAACACGACCCAGTTGAGACGGTCCGGCGAAACATACTCAAGCGGGCATGAACACGGGATTTGGTCCAATTAGAGTAATTATTTAGTAGGCAAACACAATATATGCTTGATCGGTTGTCTGAATGCTTATTATTTTAGATTATATTTAGGTATACAAAATTTTTTTTCCTACTGTGGCAACACTAACGCTAACAGCTGATTTTGAATGTCCTTAATTAATTATTGAATTTTGTTTAATTTTCATTGTTTAAAAGCCCAAATCTAATTAAATCACTGAGTAATTAGTATAGATAACTTGTTAAAATAATTATCTATAGTGTTTTATATGTTAAATTTGTGATTATATTGTGACAGTTACCGGCACATTTGCATGGACTCCTAAGGTAAAAACCACTGTATTTACTCGCAATCTAACAACAGAGCGTGTTAACTTTGATTTTATTTGGCATTTGTTATAGATGAAAGTTACTTTCAATCAAGGTTGTTGCGTATTATCACAGTTGTTCTATACGTTGACATAACCCCATTCCAGTTGATTTTAAGTACATTTTATTGTAAACAATGTCTGGCATTACCACTCGTGGGGCTTTGGCTCGTCAAGCTGAAGAAAACCTACTAAAAGCTTTGAAGGAACTACAGGACTCCAAGCAATTGTGTGATTGTTATGAGAAAGAGCGTGATGATAATGAAAGAATACTGTTAGAGTCATCTGAACAGGTGAGGATATTAAAAAGTCAATTGTCACAGCTACATGTACAATATACGGATGCTATTGAAGCCCGGGATCAGCTCCAAAACATCATAAATGGATTTGATCAATGTCGTATTGAATATGACTTTGCATTGAATAAATCCTATCATTTGGAACAACAACTGCAAGAGGCCAATAATGAAATAACAGCATTAAGATCTCAGTTGGGAAAATTAAATAACAACTTAATCACCTCGCAGAACCAAACACTTTATGATGAGTTGGTGGTCAAGGATGCTTCCATGGTTTCTGTTGCAGCCAATAACCAGCCCCATTTCACATCACTCCCCACAAGAGATGAGGATTTCATTAATATAAAATCAATGGCATTTAATGGCTGTAGCAAAACTAAATTCAAAAAATACCAAAAAATTAACAAATTCATCAAAAAGTCCCAAAAATTAGTAAAAAGACATAAATTCTTCTTTAAATATGATAGTCAAAACAGGGAAAGATTGGAATTAATAGAAAAGTTGAATTTGTATACTATAAAATTAAAAAATAGTACTTTAAAATACAATTGTGATATAGAAAGTCAACAAAAAAAAATTGACTTTCTTCAAGATGAGCTCAAAAGAATAACAATAAAGTATGAACTGTCCGAAAAACAGTCGCTTACCTGTTCCTTGCTAGAAAAACAGTCTCCTAATTTACTGCAAACAAATAATAATAATAGTAATAGTTCCCCTAACCAATCTGAAACTTCACATAACAGGTCATTAGCTCATAGAATACACACAAATAATGTAAAAATAAATTTTAAGTCTGAAGTGACAATATTCAGTGATGAAATTGGTAAAAACTTAGGGCGGTCATTATCAACAGCAGGACATTCAAATATCAATTTCTGTATGCCTGGAGCCTCTAGCCACCATATCTTCAAAAAAGTTTTTGAACATAAATTTAATAATCCTGGTAATCTGATTCTTTTAATGGGAAATAGGGGTAATTTGAATAAAAAATCACTTGTACAGTATATTAATCATTTAAATTGTTTAAATATAAGTAAAGTTGTTATATTCTCATTTCCCTATAGTGCTAGTTTGTCACAGGAGGAAAATATGATTAGATATAACTTGAATCTAACTTTACACACATTGTCAACCTATATGCAGGAGAAATTACATGTAATTGACATTAACACCTTTGTTAAGAAACCTTTTTACCTGACAAAAGATAACTATTGCTATCTTCCTAACTATTGTACAAGACAAATAGCTTCATCGCTATGTTATTTCTTTGACATTTCAGCCAGGAACTTGGCTAAACCTTTAGCTAGAAGTGAGATGTTTGGCCAAGTACTGAGTACTGAGCAATGTACCGTTGACATAAATAATGCCAGTTGTATGCCTACTGATGATGACAATTTGAATATATCCAATTCAAATGACATTTATATTCAAAATAATTTAAATTAAATAGTATGACAATAGAGGATTTCTCTTGCATAATACCAAATTCTGGTCATGGTTTTAATGTGAGTTTAAGTGGGAAGGCGGATCCACGTAATGTAATAAAAAAAAATTTGAACCCATCAAACATACATGATAAAGTCAATAAATATACAAAAAAAAATTGTATTAACCTGGTGCACCAAAATATTCAAGGTTTGATGGGAAAAGAGCTAGAATTGGAGCTGTTTTTGAATTGTAACAATATAGATATTTTATGTTTAACTGAGCACTGGCTAAAACTCCATCAATTCATTTTCAGCTTCAATAATCACCAGGTTGTAAGCTCGTTCATCAGGGAAAAATATATTCATGGTGGCTCTCTAATTCTAATAAATAAGTTGTTAAAGTTTAAAGAAAGAAGTTATGTTGTGAGCCTCTCTGTTGAGCGAGTTGTAGAGATTTCATGTGTTGAGTTGGAGCAATTTATTGTTATGAGTCTTTACAAACCTCCTTGTGCACCATTTGATACTTTTTCAGATATTATGGAGGATGCATTAAATAAATTATCTAACAGCCATAAAACAGTTATTATTTGTGGAGATTTTAATATAAATATTTTGGAGAAATGCACAATAAGTTGCAATTTATTAAATTTGTTTAAATCCTATAATTTATATCACAATTTTACAGAACCAACTAGAGTAACTGCTACAAGTGCTACATGCATTGATAATATATTTAGCACTGTAAAACCTTTATTTAAATCAATAATCAATAAAATTCAGTCAGATCATTCAGGTCAGTTGGTAACTTATTCAAATGCTCCAAAAATTAAAAGAAAACTTATAAGCTATATTCCATTTAGTGAAAACCGCTTAGAAAAATTTAAATGTAATATAGTAAAACAAATAGCATGGCTGCCCTATCATGATAATCCGGATCACTTGTACAACTCTTTATTCAATTTGATTAATGATGAGTTCTGCACAATGTTCACACCCAAACAACTGTCTGTAAGTGACCGTCTGGTATTCAGTGATTGGGCAACTCCAGGCATCTATAAAAGTCGGAATCGGTTGTATGAATTGTATGAAGAAAGATCCCATAATCATAATACAGAGTTTCAAGAATATGTGAAACAATATGCCAAAACATTTAGACGAGCCTGTACCGCTGCTAAATCTTTGCACATAAAAAATATACTTAAATCTTCTACAAATATAATCAAAACTACTTGGAAGATAATTAATGCTGAGACAGGTAAAACAAAAATACGTAGTCGTGATTTTAACTTAGTAATAAACAACATAGATATTAAAGGCGATTTGGAGATTGCGACTGAGTTTGAAAAATATTTTTCGAATATTCCAGTCATACTTACTAACTCTCTTTCATGTTCTTCTACATCTGCTGAGCAGATACTCAAGCAAAGCGTAGGGTCGTGTGACACAGTTTTTGAATTTTTGGTGGTTAGCCCTAAAGATATTTTAAATGCTTTCAAGAGTATTAATATGAAAAACACAAAGGATCTGTGGGGTCTATCTGTTAAGACTGTTTCATCAATTATTACTATAATCGCCCCACACTTAGCTACTGTGTTCAATTGCTGTGTTGCATCAGGTGTATTTCCTGACTTGATGAAGTATAGTAAAATCATTCCTTTGTTTAAAGCTGGTGATACTTCAGACCCTTCAAATTTTCGACCTGTTTCCGTGCTGCCCACTCTTAGTAAAATATTTGAAAAGCTTATGCTTAGCCAGCTGCTCAGACACTTTAATATACATAATTTACTACACCGGAAACAGTTTGGATTCACAAAGGGTTGTTCAACCATAGATGCAGGGGTCAACTTATTAAAAAGTATATTCGCGGCGTGGGAAGACTCGCAAGATGCATTAGGTATCTTTTGCGATTTGTCCAAAGCGTTCGATTGCGTTCATCATGATACTCTGGTCAGAAAATTACACCACTACGGTATTAGGAACAAGGCTCTCGAACTTCTGACTTCTTACTTGGGCAATAGAATTCAGAAGGTCGAAATAAACGGTAAAATATCTCCGGGATCTCCAGTGGTAATGGGCGTCCCACAGGGGTCAATTCTGGGCCCATTTTTGTTTTTAATTTATATCAATGACTTACCTTACTACGTAAGGGATAAGCATGAGATTGTGTTGTTTGCAGATGATACTTCCCTGACGTTCAAAATAAACCGACAATTAAGCAATTTTGACGATGTTAATGATGCAATCTCTAAAGTTGTTCATTGGTTTAATGCCAATAATCTTGTGCTTAATGATAAGAAAACTAAAGTCATTAAATTCACTACACCGAATGTGAAACAGGCGACAACCAATGTACAACTTAATGGAGCTAGGTTGGACCCTGTTAAATCAACTGTGTTCTTGGGTATCACTATTGACTCAAAGCTACAATGGAGCCCACAAATAGAAAAACTGTCCGGCAAATTAAGTTCTGCAGCATATGCAGTGAAAACTATTAGACGGCTGACTGATGTTGACACAGCTAGAATGGTTTATTTCAGTTATTTTCATAGTGTAATGTCCTATGGAATTCTTCTCTGGGGTAGCTCTGCTGACATTGACACCATATTTATATTGCAAAAAAGAGCTGTAAGAGCTATCTATAATCTTGGCCCGAGAGTGTCTCTAAGAGAAAAATTGAAAGAGGTCAACATTCTAACTGTACCATCTCAGTATATATATGAAAACTTACTATATGTGCATAAAAATATCGATTCCTTCTGTAAAAGGAGCGATACACATAATGTAAATACTAGATATAAGAATAATCTCATACTGCATACTACCCGTCTCCACAAAATAAGTAACTCTTTTATGGGGCAATGTATAAGATTCTATAACAAACTTCCCAATGATATTAGAGAATTGTCTACGAATAAGTTTAAAAGAATTATTAAAGCCAAATTGTGTAGCAGGGCATATTACAAAATTTCTGATTATTTAAGTGATAAAAGTGCTTGGGATGGAGTTGTTCTGAGTCAACACACATGATTGTAATTAATCTTAAGTATATTTTATTTTAAAAAAGGATTCCTACTGAGTTTTCTGGCAGTGTTTCTCAGTAGCTGCCATGTCATGCACTGCACGGTAGGGTAAAAAAAATATGACGATTCCACATAAATGTAAAATTTTTACGGAATAAAATTACTTTGACTTTGACTTTGAAAAACTTCGAAACAATAACATTATTCATTTTGAGACAGAGTCAATAATTTTAAATTAAGTATATGATAGCAATCATTTACAGATAGTTCACGTAACACAGCAGATCAGTCATGTCTATATGGCTACAAGATCTCCAGCGAGCAATGTGCAGGTAGGAAGTGAGAGCCAGATGTCTTTGTCATCGATGTACTCTTTAGTGGTGTAATAACCCCTAGCCATAAGTATATGTTTAATATGTGTTTTAAAACTTGTGTCAGGCAGATCAGTAATTTGAGTAGGAAGCTTGTTATAAAACCTAATACAATTTCCTAAAAATGATTCATTAGTTTTGCTTACTCTAAAGCCTGGCAAGATGTAACATAAATAATGAGTGTAACTTAAAGAGCTTCTACCTCCGTATGAAACTGAAAGTCATGTAACATATCAGCCTGCGAAATAGACAAATAGAAATATTTACTTTGCATACAAAAGTAAATGATCAGCTGATGCATTTTTTTACATAAATATATTTTCCACTAGATGTGCCCTGCGGTTTTACCTGTATCAAAATTTTAAAAATTATAGCCTACTAGCGGCCCGGTACATGCTTCGCTACATATAAGGTATAGTAATAAAAAAAGTTCATTTGATGTTGATTTTACACTTTTTGAAGACTTTTATTTAAATTTTCTCTACATACAAACCTTCCCTGTACTTCCACAAATAATTCAAGACCAAAATTAGCCAAATCGGTAAAGGCGGTGTTGAGTTATATCATTACAACGAAAAGTGGCATTGATTTTTATATATATAGATGTTGTATATACATAAGCTATATTAAGAATTAGTAAGTTTCATCAAAATCCATTTAGTAGTACTCATAAATCTTAGCCTTTATAAAGTTAATGTGACTTTTTTAAAGTGGTTTTGCTAAACTTGTTCAATTGCATGAACAGATAGCACCCCTACAATTACCTGCACTATTTATGTAACACCTTCACAGAGTGAGCCTCATCGTCTAATGCTCACTCTGTTAAGCTTTCATATAATGAGCACATAATAATTCAGGAGTTGCTAACCATAGCCATATTAATATTTCTGACAGGCACCTGTTCATGCACACAAATGTCCATCATGGGTGGGAATCGAACCCACAACTTGCAGCATGAAAGGCAAGCATTTTACAAACCATGCCAACCCGCATGTCAAAATCTGTGTTATCACTTATATTTGTTAAAATCCTTAAATAAATAACAAGTTACTACTCTATTATTTTAAAATAAAGTACTATTATACTTGCAGTTGGCTAGCGCAGAAGGCTCTGCACCCTTATGAGGCCTTTTGTTACCAATTTTTTTTATATTTTACATTGTGATTGGCTGGTTTGTGGCTTAAGGCACAAACGGCACCATTGTGATCTACAGGTGTGAGGTAATAAACAATAACATTCAATTTCTCCCAAGCAATTACATTAACCTCTTGCTAGACCAGCAAACAGTAGGTACATACAATATAATTGTTATAGAAATATTTTTTTTTTTTTTTTTAGCGGCAATGTCACACAGATCACCCTAGCCCCAAACTAAGCAAAGCTTGTACTATGGGCACCAGGCGATGATATACATACTTATATAGATAGATAAATACTTAAATACATAGAAAACATCCATGACTCAGAAACAAATATTCGTGCTCATCACACAAATATTTGCACTTACCGGGATTCGAACCCAGGACCACCAGCTTCGTAGGCAGGAGCACTACCAACTAGGCTACGGTGACCGTCTATATAATAGAATATGATGTAGTTAAAACAAAAGTTTTTAAAGTTTTTAGTCTAAATGGTGATATTTTCATACCACGATGAAAATATCACCATTTAGACGAAATATTCTGCTCATCTTTAGAAGTACTTAGGTCATAACTGCATTTTAGCCTACAGATTCAGTCAAATATTTAAAACATTTTAGAACTAGGTTTCAGAAGTTAGAAAAATTGAAAAATGGACCCACCTCAAAAAGGGTGTTAAAGCGATAAACATATAGGTACTTAAAACAAAGTTAAAGCCCCCAAGTTCTGATTGACGGCATTACTACTGACCTTGAGCTCGTAAAATAGCACTTTTCCCGCGCCCGGCAGTCGGTTTGTTCCCTTGACGTTTGAACATCGGCGCATTCTTCAACATGTCGGGCAGAATCAAGAACCTGATCTTGGAGCCCCGTATGTAAACATTCTCCAGCTGAGCCACCCGCCCGTCCCGGTACGTCACCGTCACTTGCGTCATCTGGCAATTCATGTTATCTTCAGCTTCAATTAGCTTGCCTCGGTAGACTTCGCCGGTATTCGTCTCACAGGTTACTACATGACCTTCCGCTTCGTGAAGTACTTTAATAGGAACGCCGATCGACATTTTGAAAACTAATGTACCACGAAAACTAGATTTTAAAAGATATTAATTATGTTACTGCAAGATGATATCGGATGAAATTTACTAAATTTCGTTTCGGACACTAACCCAAACAAAACAACCATAAACAATATGGCGTACCTTACGTTTTTTAATTTTTGACAATTGAATAGCAATGTTACCAATCTGCAATTTTTGTAATCACTACTATCCAATGTGAACAAAATGTTTATTTATTGTCCTAAGTAGACTAAAATAAGAATGTGTTCTTCCTACATCTTATGCAACTGTGTTATCTATAAAATAAAACGATTTTCCACAACACTTGTCCTCCATAGAAAATACCAAAGAGTGACGTACACTTGTACGTTTGTACAACATAAAGTTAGTATACCTACGGAATAGAGCATCAAAGGGCTGAGGGAGCGAAATATCACTAGCTGCAGCACTGTATGATAAAAAGAGATGTGACGCAACAGAACTGTTTATGGCATCTGTTTGACAGTTCTTCGGCACTTATCGGCACGCTGTGAATTTGACTCCTGAGAATTTTTCTGATGTTACGTGAAATCGTGGATATTTTTGAAAAATATTTCTTCAGAAATATGGTGAATTGTTCAGTGACAGATTGTTGTACAACACAGAGAAATAACCCTGAAAACTGTTCATTTCACAGGTAAATTATTCCAAATCGACGCCTCCTAATTTGATTTATTTTTGCCGATGCGCTTCGAATTTTAGGCACTAAGTGTGTTCATTGTCTTCTATAAACATTTATTAATGTAAGAAGCAAAGATCTAATACACATAATGCAGAAATTACGAATATTTTTTGTAAAGAAATATTTTGCTGTTTACACTAGGGCTGAATCAAGTTATCGATATTTCGTGTCCACTGTCTATCACGCGCGGTAAACTAATATGTATTACCGATATTAAAGTAGCTATGTGATGTTTAGATGTGAATCCCCTAGAAATGGAATAAATCCCAAATTCTCCTAAATACGTCTCAATCGAGTCCTCCTCGGAACGCAAGCCTAGCGCTTGCATTAGAATTGCGCTAGAATAGTTTATTTCCGTTATTTTCAAAGTATATAGTTTTATGGAATTCTCTGGGGTAGCTCTCCTGACATTAACACCATATTTATATTGCAATAAAAAGCTGTTAGAGCCATGTATGATCTTGACCCGAGAGTGTCTAATGCATTGATATAAACTACTAGATTAGCAATTACCGCGCCAATGCGTAACCACTCCACATAAGGCCAAAGCCCTATGTGCAGCTAATGTCAGTTCAGTGCTTAGTGAGACGCTAACCGTGTTCAACCAAGAGAAAAATGCGTAAATGCGTAGTTAAAGAATACGATTCAAGGTCGCAAAAACATCACATACCAAGCGGAATTACTTTCCAAACGTAAGTTAATTGTTTATGTATTGATATTAACGTAAATGACGCCAAAATTGAATTAAAACATTAAATATTCTATTTAAGGTTCAGTGGTACCACTAAAACATTGGTTACTTTTCCCACAATATTGGGGGAATTTGCAATTTATGGAATACGTAACGTTGTTACCTCTGTTTTTTAATTAAATATATATAATTAATTTAAGTGGGTAATAATCAATTATCTAGTATTTTTTATAACCAATATATTATGCTATGTTGTTAATAAAGTTGGTCAAGACCTTAAATGTGACATATGCATTAAAGCTTTACTAGCAACAGAATACGAGTGGTTTCACAAGCTAATTGCTATAAAAAGCAAAGGAGGATTATGTTACCCATCGGAGCATGTGCATTAACTATGTATGTGTTGTGAAAGTATTATAAGACAAGCCATAGCACTTTCGGACTCCAGATCCTTGTCTCCCACATTTGGTCTAATGGTATTAGCTACAAAAACACTAGAAAAGCTTCAAGGGAACAAGATATTAAAAGAATTTGCTATTCACCCAGGGAATCACTTATCATCAGTACAAGTTGATCATTCCCTTTTATTAATTAATGCCATTATTTATAAATAGTTTAAAATAAGATTGTATCACGAAAGCAAATTATTCACCCAAACTTACAAAAAGGAGTCTAAAAGGCAACTGTATACAAAGCTGACACTTCATACCGGAGTTTGATTTTTGTTAACTAGTTTCGTACAAACAAATATTAGAAATACATTTCAATATATTTTAAATCTAAAACAAATTATTTTATTGATACACCACTGTGTAAAAAAGTTTGAAGCACTATTTGTCGTTCAATGTTTATTTTGTTATTTAAGGTAAACATTTAGCTTTGGTGGTAGCTTATTTTGATATATTTGTGAATAATCGCATTCATTAACAAAAAGATTGATCCATCTGTAATGACGAAACGTCATGTTTTCTTCTTTTTTTGTTTTCTTTGTAATGATTTTAAATCTATATATATAAAAATCAATGCCACTTTTCGTTGTAATGTTATAAAACTCGCAACGCCTTTATCGATTTGGCTAATTTTGGTCTTGAATTATTTGTGTAATTCCAGGGAAGGTTTGTACGTAGACAAAATTTAAAAAAGTCTTTAAATACTTTTATTACTATGCCTTATTAAATACGTAGCGAAGCACGTACCGGGCCGCTAGTTTGTTATATATTCTGATATAATAATAATATGTAATGCATTTCTTCACCAGTTTCCACATTTACATCTACTTTTGTATCCATTCCATCCTTTTCACCATTTTGGAAACTTCATTTGAAATTATAATCCAACATTCGATTTT
This sequence comes from Pseudoips prasinana, assembly GCA_951640165.1. Taxonomy (NCBI): domain Eukaryota; kingdom Metazoa; phylum Arthropoda; class Insecta; order Lepidoptera; family Nolidae; genus Pseudoips; species Pseudoips prasinana. The sequence continues at coordinate 32,605,437 of OX621255.1, forward strand.
TTGGTATAATAAAAAAATATTGAAACAAAACCTGTTTTTTATTGTATAAGTTATGCTTATTTCATTTAATGAGAAATACTTTAAATAATATATTTTATTACAAATTAGCATTAAAATAATCTTGATTTAAAAAATATTTTTTTGGGGAATTTTTATATGGTAAGCAACCCCAACCGGCCGATGCCTATTTTACGTTTGTCTTTGTCTAATCCAAGCGACGGTATTGTCATTACGACCGGTGTAAGTTAGATAGATATATGTTTAATTGTTTACTTTAAAATGTCTAGTGGTTTCAAAGCTACGTCGTCAACGTTGACTAGTGGTTACACTTTTTGCGACTCGCTATAATGAGGTTTGCTTCTCTAGTTATTTAACTCAATGGTCTAATGCCTATATTCCAAAAACTAATCGTTTCAACTACGAATTGTTAGAATCTCTACCAGGCGTAACGCAAAACCGTTCCTTAAAAATACTAGTCGTTATCCAAATAACCAAAGTCTGGTTACTAACGGATGGGAGGACGTTAGTAGCTTGTTGTATGGAGATGCGTTCGAAAGTATTCCAATAAATATTTTCTACTGTCACGGAACTGTCAAAATAACGACGCGTTACTGTTATGTTTACTAGTCGAATTCGGTCGGTTTACCAGTCGTTTGTATTTTATTTTGGTAGTTAACATAGTGTTTGAGGAGATTTCCGTGATGTCTAGCTCTGAGAGTGATAGAGAATTCATGGCTTTGTTTTCCGACGGTGAAGATACTGATCAAGATGTGGGAAGAAGAGTTTATAAAGAAAGGGTTGATTATTTTTCCGTCCATGATTGCCAAGAATTCCAGTTGAGATTTCGGCTCGAGAAACCAGCTGTGGAACAACTACTCCATGAAATTTATCCATAATTGAGAGTGAAAGGAAGACGATTTGTACATAATAATATTTTCTAAGATTTCATAACCACAAACTTTAGATCAAATACTCAATTTAAAAACTTATTTAGAAACTATGGAATACCACCGATAAATAAAATAAAAATAAAAAAGGTTTTTATTCACGTAGACTTCAAAAAAGCGCTTGTAAATAGTCAGACCATATTTGTAGTATTATAGTTGTATACATTATTATTTCTAGAAACATAGATATTTAGGTACACATTGTATTGATTGTATTAAAACATTTATAAAATTTATTTTATGACAGCAATGATATTTAGCTAGCTCGTATCATTGTCATTGTCAAGAGATTATGTTTAAGTTTAATTATCTAGTTTGTCTAATATATTTAATACATATTGTCAATGGTTCTGTCTACATTAAGGTGTTATTATTATGTAGGACCTTGTGTTAATAACGACTGTCGCGCTTTAATGCTACCACCGGATCCAATGCGTTACATAAGTTACTACTCACTCTACGTTTCTATGCACTAGGTAAGAACAATGCTACACTATTCACTACCAAGTACCTACTACCTATACCTCGTATATTATTGTACCCAAAAACGGATCTCGTAAATAATAGATCATAAAGTTCTTGCGCGGCGGGTGTTATTTATTTACTCCTGAATACTCCTGGACAGATGTAAGACGACAGACACATGCGCCATGCGCTTTCCTGTTAGGTACGCGTTTTGTTCACACCATGCACGTGTTAGCTTGGAATCGATATAATAAGTATATAATATAACTATATATATTACATGTTGGTAGATAAATAATAGTAGATTTATAGTTAAATACGGTATTAATAAAAAGGCGGGCGGGTGTACGTCATACTTGTTTGTCGCATAAAGACGTTTCACACTTGTTTGTCGTCTATTATAAAACGTGTGTCCCGATCGCTTTGAGCAGTTAGGACAATGAATGAATAATGAATAGCTTCCATCAAATCGATCACAGCTGTAGGTTAAATACTCTTTGGAGCACAGTATCGACCGAATAGTTTATTTGCGTCGGCGCATAGAAAAAAATGTCGCGCTTAAAAGCACGTTTTGTCATATAACGGTTTGACTTTATGCACTAATACATTTTAATTTTATACATACTACAGTTACAAGTTATACCTTATAAAAAAAACTTCGTTTAAAAAAACCGACTTCAAAAACTGAAAAGTATAAAAAAATATCTTAATAAAGATTTAATTTAATACATATCTTATGCAAAAATCTTTAATATTAATGAAATAATATAATTTGTTTGTGCTACCCATTGATATGTTTGAAGTCACAACAAGATATTAATTTCATCATGGCAGGACATGGCAGCTGTTGAATGACGTCACTGCTGGACATTGGACAAACGAACGCCCTTTCAAAAGATTGCGTTGGAGTTGTGTCCATCATTTGCAGGGATATGCCATCTATATAATATATTATATATATTACCTATCTATATAAGTATGTATATCGTCGCCTGGTACCCATTATAGTACAATCTTTGCTTACTTTGGGGCTAGGACGACCTGTGTGACATTGTCCCTAGATATTATTATTATTATATTCAACGCCGTCAAGGTGTCAATAAAATTTGTTATTGAATTAAGTATTGTAATAACTAAACTTATTTAATTGACAATATAACTACCGATCTTGCTTATCTATACATAATAAATCTGTAGAAAAATAATTTTTGTACATCAAAAGAAAATCCAAAAAAAATAGCCAGGGTATTAAAGCACCACAAATAGAACCCATTTCCAGCTTTTTTAGAATTTTTGTCTGTTTGTCTGTTTATATGTTCGGGTATCACGTTAAATATACGAAAGCAATGTAGATAACTTTTAAACACAGCGATTAAGCATAACTTGAGGTAACATTTAGTTTTGTTTCATTGCAATCGGTTCAGTCTATCGAAAGATATTATATTTTAAAGTAATCATGAAGAAAAATAATACACATTTCGTTACTTCAAGATGAACTAATGTTATCTACCTAACAGTCCGATAGATGTCATTGTGCATATTATGACATCTCTTTGATGAATGAACTAGGTTGATAGTTGATTTTTATTTCGATAGATGTCGTTGTGCATTTTATTTTGACTCGCGGTGTTAAGATTTGCCCGTGTTTGCTGATTGCATGAGTTACGTAGGGTTTTGAATGTTCTGAATTGTTTCGAAATAAGGTCTTGGTTGCCTAGAAGTATGCGTTGTCCAAAATTGGTTATTAAAAAATTCTGTTTTCTTTGGGCAAATTGAATTATGTAGAAGGTTGGATTTGTTATAATTTAATTTAAAATTATTGATAGTTGATTTTTGTTTCGATAGATGTCGTTGTGCATTGCTTTTGACTCGCGGTGTTAAGATTTTTTACGTAGGGCTTTGAATGTTCCGAATTGTTTCGAAATAAGGTCTTGGTTGGCTAGAAGTATGTCGTTGTCCGAAATTGGTTATTAAAATATTCTGTTTTCTTTGGGCAAATTGAATTATGTACAAGGTTGGATTTGTTATAATTTATTACCTATGGGCGTAAAATAGGAGATGTAAGTTTGTAAGAAAAGTGTGTAATTTTTTAATTGAAAAGCATGAAAATTGATATTTGGCCTTTCCGTTAAGAATAAAAAATATGTATTTCAGGATTTTCGGAATTTCCACCCCTAAGGGCGTATAATAGGGCATGTAGGTATGTAGCGTGTGGGTATACCTTTTTTTTTGATAAGGCAGGGGAATGCTAATGCATGCCACCCGGAAAAAGTGTCTGCGGGTGGGTATGTCGGACTCGCACCGACTAAACCTAACCTGCCGTGGACTTCTTCTGGCGCCTGATACGGGGAGCCCCGGGAACGCGGGTATGCTGCTCCGGTGCCCCCCTTTTGCGCCGTGTCCCATATGGTCGGGACACGCACCCGGGGAGAGCTGTGGGTTGCCCTCCCCATTTGCCGACTCCTGCCAGTACGGCACAGCGACTGCTGCGCCACAAACAGTTCGCTGTCTTCTCGGAGCCACCTAAACTTTGCAACGGCACTAGGCTTCAAGTCAAAACTTTGCATCGTGTTATAGAGGCTACTATTATGCCTGGATCCGCCCAGGGAGAAACAGTGTTCGTGTCACGTATTCCGTTAGTGCCAAATGATCTCCCTTTTCAGTTTAAAATACTGTAGTTCCCTATAAAAGTGTGTGTCGCGATAACCATCAACAAATCGCAAAGTCCAACTCTCAAGTTAGCTGGAATTGACTTGAGGAAGGCGGGCAGGTTCACGTGGCGTGCTCACGTGTGAGTTCATCCCACAGGTAGGTGGTCCATGTAGTGCGAGGACCTACGTCTTTTGCTGAGCTCTGTAAAGTGGATGATATTGAACATCCCACGTACCAGGCCGCTTGCCGAGCACGCCATTTATTAGATGGAGATCAGCATTGGGATGACGCTCTAGCGGAAGCATGCGTGAGTGATAGTCCACATCGCTTGCGACATTTGTTTGCCATCTTATTGACCTTTTGTGCGTTATCGAATGCTAAACAGCTATGGCAAAAGTACCATGACAAGTTTGCTGAAGATTTTATGAGACATGTACAACTAAATAGTGATGGAGAAATTCCTGGCAGGGTACGTGAAATTTGTCACAACAGGTCCTTATTGGCTATTCAAGAGATAGTTATAAGTATAGGAGGGAACCCGATCAGTCAGACGCTGCGAAAATGCACAGGAGTTTTCCAATTTATTGTTAAAAATAGGCGATGGCACATACCCCGTACAAGAAGATAGAATAGTTATTTTGATTGGTAATCTCTGTTCTTACGTTACATCACAGCAGGAGCTAATTTCTTCTGTGCACGGTGATACTACAAACACGGGAAATCAAGCCGGTTTTTGGGTATGTCAGCGAGCTATTTTGACGCCCCGCAATGACCAAGCTGCGGCAATTAATTTCAAAATATTGACTCATTTGTCCGGGAATAGTAGAGAATATAGCTCAATAAATACAGTTATGGAAGAAGATGACGCCACGCACTACCCGGTAGAATTTATGGATTCCCTCAGCACACCCGGATTTCCATCCTACAAAATAGTTTTAAAAATCGGTATACCAATAATTCTCCTCATAAATTTATTTCCTCCCAAACTTTGTAACGGCACGCAGCTCAAAGTCACAAATCTGCAGCAAAGCATTATCGAAGCTGAAATATTAACAGATGGCGGCGCAGGTGATATTGTTTTTATTCCAAGGATACCTATAATTCCTAAAATCTTTCCTTTCTCTTTCAAACGAGTGCAATTCCCAGGCAGTCTCTGTTATGCCATGACGATTAATAAAGCTCAGGGCCAGACATTATCCGTTGCGGGGGTGGACCTAAGTATTGGATGCTTTTCCCATTGTCAACTGTACGTAGCTTTTTCACGCGTAAACAACCTCAATAACGTTTTTGTGTACGCTCCAGATGGTTCCACAGGTAAAATAAACAAGAACTAAATTAAATTTAAAAAAAATTGCATCGGTATCCTCCAACAGCGCTTTACACTGAAAAATACGAAGTTAAGTTCCGACATCCACGCGAACGAAGTCGCGGGCACAGCTAGTCTAATCTATGTAGTTGCAATCCACTAAATTTTAAAACTGGGGCTCTACCGGCTAAGTCACCGAACGTCGATTTCTTAAATGGCGTTCAAATAAGTAAAGGTTAAAAATGACTTAATTTGAATGGCCGTGAGCCCCTGCACGTACAAGAACAACAATGTATTTTATATGGGGCACCAAAAATCTTGAAATATTACAGAAATTGGTTTTAATTAATTTGCTCAGTTTAAATGGAATTAAAAAAAAACATCATAGTCTAAAAAAATATGTTGGAAAATTAATAATGAATAGCTTAGCTTCCACCAAATCGAGCACAGTATCGACCGTGTTGTATATTTGCGTCGGCGGATAGAAAAAAATGTCGCGCTTAAAAACACGTTTTGTACTTTTGTCGAATAAAAGGACTGACTATAAGCACTATTATATTTATATTTCATTCATACATAACACAGTTACAGTTATACCTTAAAGGGTATAACATTTAAAAATTTCTCAGTGAAAACATTTTCTTTATAAACAGGTACTGTTACAAAGTTATCAAGCTGACCTACCTCTTGAATGTGAACGAAACCATTGCGACTTTTAACTCGATCGTACATCGCCATCTATGAATTCATAACGAAACCAAGCTTGCCAAAAATGTTAAAAATTATTTTTGATTTATTAAGATAATTAACAATCTTAACAAAAGTAGAAAGGTTGTCAATTCGAGTAATATATTTTATGTGTATGTAGACAAAGTTCCAACAAATGACTACTACATACCATTTTGTAAGGATGAAAGGCTTCTAAAATACATGATAGTTAAATATATCAAGTAAGAAAAATATAATTTAATGATATTTTAGTGTAATGTATGATCATAATGGTAATGTATTGATTTACACGATGTAGTTTAAAAAAAATTACAGCATACTTCGCCGTTAGAAAGGCATGGAAATGTAACTAAATAATATCCAGTTAAGGGATTGTCTTCTAATACAGAACAGGATTATTTTAATTTTATTAACGTATATAGCGTATGTGCTGTGTGGTGACGGCCTAAGAATATCACCACCCCCTCTCATCCCGTGGGGGGACGTAAAAGTCGTCCCGAGGGAATATATACCAGAGAACGGGCAGCAGCGTTCTCCTGAGTACCATGTCCACCTTACTGCGATCGCCAACCCGTCTGCCAAGCGTGGCGATTATGGCAAATCCCCTCAAATGATGGACACAACCGAACCGCGGCCCCCAGTCCCCGGCAGCCCTGCTATTCCCAGCCGTGGTAACAGCCGTGGTTACGGCAGGGCAGGGGGTGCTAAGAATCCCCGGCAGATTCCGCGTTACCAACACCGACGACCTCTGGCCCTGGCAACATATAACACACGTACACTGCGGTCCGACGAGAAGATAACCGAACTGGAGGAAGAATTGAGCAGGTTACGTTGGGATATTGTAGGATTATCTGAAGTCCGAAGAGAGGGGGAGGACTCGATAATACTGAAATCCGGAAACCTGCTCTATTACCGGGAGGGTGACCAAACATCCCAAGGTGGTGTCGGGTTCATAGTCCACAAGTCCCTCGTGAACAACCTAGTGAAAATCGAGAGTGTGTCGACGAGGGTTGCGTACCTTATACTCAGAATCACCAAGCGGTATTCGTTGAAGGTTATACAGGTATACGCACCCACTTCGACACACTCCGACGATGAAGTCGAGGTTATGTATGAGGACATATCCAGAGCCATACATACCTCTAACTCCTATTTCACTGTGGTCATGGGGGACTTTAACGCGAAGCTGGGCAAACGATTCGGTAATGAGCTGAGAGTGGGGCAATTTGGAACTGGTGACCGGAACCCCCGGGGCCAGATGTTGGCCGACTTCATGGAGAAGGAGGGACTCTTTATGATGAATTCCTTCTTCAGGAAGCCGGATCACCGCAAATGGACCTGGGTGAGCCCGGATGGTAAAACTAAAAATGAGATAGACTTTATCTTGTCGACGAGACGACAGATGTTCAATGATGTCTCCGTGATCAATGCGGTTAAAACCGGGAGCGATCACAGACTGGTCAGAGGCTCATTGAACCTTAATGTCAAACTCCAGAGGTCCCGACTGATAAAGTCTACGCTCCGACCTTTACCTATCCACGTCCAAAACCCCGAACCATTTCAGCTTGAACTGCAAAACCGTTTCGAATGCCTAGCAGACTGCGAGGAAGTGGACTCATACTATGACAGGCTCGTAGAAGCTGTCCATACGGCTGGGTCTAAGGTCTTCAAGGCCCGCCGTACAAACAGAACTAAAAAGATCTCTGACTTTACCCTGCAACTTATGGAAGATAGACGGAAAATGGTTCTGACATCCTCAGATGATGCTACCAGATATCGGCAGCTCAACAGACAGATCTCAAAGTCTTTGACTCGCGACACGCGGCAATTTAATACAATTAGTATTAAAGAGGCCATTGAGCGGAACAAAGGCTCCAAAGTGTTCGCAAGAGCTCTGTCTGTTGGACAGAGCCAACTGACGAAGCTGAAGACTGAGGATGGTAGAATCGTCACGTCTAAACCTGAGTTGCTGGGAGAGATCGAAAAGTTCTACGGACAGTTATATACGACCACACAGCCACCTGTCAAAAGTCATGCCTCAGATCCCAGAGCACGACTAACCCGATATTACACCGAAGACATCCCGGACGTCAGCCTGTACGAGATTAGAATGGCTCTCAAACAACTCAAGAACAACAAGGCGCCTGGTGATGATGGAGTTACAGCAGAGCTTCTGAAGGCGGGTGGTACACCAATCCTACGGGCCCTTCAGAAGTTATTTAACTCCGTCATACTAGATAGTCAAACGCCACAAGCATGGCACAGAAGTGTGGTGGTGCTCTTCTTCAAAAAGGGCGACAAAACCCTATTGAAGAATTATAGACCCATCACACTGCTGAGCCATGTTTACAAGTTGTTTTCGAGGGTCGTTACGAACCGTCTCGCGCGCAGGTTTGACGACTTCCAGCCTCCCGAACAAGCCGGTTTCCGAAAAGGCTTTAGCACCATAGACCACATACATACGCTGCGGCAAGTTATACAGAAGACCGAAGAGTATAACAAGCCACTGTGCTTAGCGTTTGTGGACTATGAGAAAGCCTTTGATTCTATCGAAACATGGGCCGTGCTGAGGTCTCTCATAAGGTGCCAAATTGACTACCGGTATATCGAGGTGATAAAGTGTTTGTATGAAAACGCCACTATGTCAGTGCGACTCCAGGACCAGATCTCGAAACCTATCCACTTGCAGCGAGGCGTGAGACAGGGAGATGTTATATCTCCGAAACTGTTCACCGCTGCATTGGAAGACGTCTTCAAGCTTCTGGACTGGAAAGGCTTTGGCATCAATGTCAATGGCGAGTACATCACTCACCTTCGATTTGCCGATGATATAGTAGTCATGGCTGAGACCATGGAAGACCTCGGTACAATGCTCGATGACCTCAGCAGAGTCTCTCAACAAGTGGGTCTGAAAATGAACATGGATAAGACGAAAATCATGTCAAACGTCCATGTTGCACCCACTCAATTGAAAGTTGGTGACTCTGCACTCGAAGTTGTAGAGAACTATATTTACCTAGGACAGACCATCCAACTAGGTAGGTCCAACTTCGAGAAGGAGGTCAATCGTAGAATCCAGCTCGGCTGGGCAGCGTTCGGGAAGCTACGTAACATCTTCTCGTCCAAAATACCGCAGTGTCTCAAGTCGAAAGTCTTCGACCAGTGTGTGTTGCCAGTGATGACATACGGAACAGAGACGTGGTCGCTCACTATGGGCCTTATTAGAAGGCTCAAGGTCACCCAAAGAGCAATGGAGAGGGCTATGCTCGGAGTTTCCCTGCGGGATCGCATCAGAAATGTCGAAATCCGCAGGCGAACCAAAGTCACCGACATAGCCCGAAGAATTGCCAAGCTGAAGTGGCAGTGGGCAGGGCACATAGCTCGTAGAGCCGACGGCCGTTGGGGCAGAAAGGTTCTCGAGTGGCGACCACGAACCGGAAGACGCAGCGTGGGCAGGCCCCCTACAAGATGGACCGATGATCTTGTGCGGGTCGCTGGAAATCGCTGGATGCGGCTGATATGATGATGATGATGATGATATAGCGTATCATCATCATCATCATCATCATATCAGCCGAAAGACGTCCACTGCTGGACAAAGGCCTCCCCCAAAGATCTCCACAATTGCCGGTCTTGTGCTATTCGCATCCAGCAGTTTCCAGCGACCCGCACAAGATCATCGGTCCATCTTGTGGGGGGCCTGCCCACGCTGCGTCTTCCGGTTCGTAATATAGCGTATACGTTAATAAAATTATAATAAAATATTATAATAAAACCAACACTTTTAACATTATTGGCAATTTTGGTTTCGTTATGTATTCATAGATGGCGTTGTACGATCGAGTTAGAAGTCGCAATGGTTTCGTTCACATTCGGAAGGTTAGCTCGATAACAATGCAACGTATGATTGATATGAATGATAGACACTGCTCCACCCGGTGTGTATACAAACTGTACGTACGCACACGCCTGACCTACGCCGCCCCAGCTTGGTTCCCCCTTACGAGCGTATACAAACTGTACGTACGCACACGCCTGACCTACGCCGCCCCAGATTGGTTCGCCCTCACGAGCGAGTCGAGCAGAAAGAAGATCAGAGCACAGCAAAGTCAGGCACTACGCACCATCATAGCAGCTCCTCGCTATAGGAATATAATAATAGGAAATCAACCTTAGAGAGGGACCTCAGGATGGAGTCCATCGACACATTCGTCCAGTGCTTGGCGGACCAAATGTTCAGCCGCGCCGACACCTCTTCGTGGGACCACTTGAAGACCATCGCACCTTACCACGCACGACTTGGCCACAGCGGACGCCGTAACTCGCACCACCCCCAGTCAACTGGGACAGCCACCAGGGACCCCCCTCCGTTAAGACGGCGTCGGTTGTAGGTTGGCTCCTGCTGGGCCACACCACAAGGTGTCTCACCCGGTAGTGCCTTGATTTCCCGGCGCCGTGCAGCAAGGGGAGGTAAAAACCCCCACCCTCACTGCTGCCCCAGTATTGGCTGGCCCTAAATTATTAAACGGCGATAGCTGTGACCAATTCCTAAGGAATAGTTTACCGTAGTCCAAAGGACAACACCAACCACCTACCCGTAGTTACGGGCAGCGATATGGCTACCTCGGTCGGGGGGCCAACGCCCCGGAACCGAATCCTTCCATCCCCGTGAGGGGATGTGAGATGACCTCGCAGGGTATGATAGAAAAAGAATGAAAATATGATAGTAAATCTATAAAATTTTTGAATGTTATTATACCCTTTAAGGTATAATTGTATGTATGTAATTGATAACTATAATGTATTAATAATAATAATAATGTCCTCCAGGCCGAATTTCGGCAACGGTTTACTATTTTAAAAGATAATTTGTCAATTATGATTTATATCGGTACTTTACAATTTTTAAAGATAATTTGTCAATTTGTTTAATATTTTTAGAACATGTTAGTAGTAATAATTATAAAAACGTAACGAAATATACTAAAAAAATGAAGTTGTTGTTGTTGAACAAAATATGTTATACAACGAAGTAAAGGTAATATTTGCAATGACTCGATTTAAATTACGTAACTATTATTCGCGCAGGGTGCGCGGTAGTGTTACATGCCTCATATATAAAGAAGAAATATAACAATATAAATAGACAATTCGAAATACTGATATAAGAGAACGTTGTGGTGTGAAAGAGGATGTAGTTACAAAGATTGAAACAGGAATGCTGAGATGGTTTGGCCATTTAGAAAGGATGAATGAAAGAAAATTGACAAAAGAAGTATACCTGGCCTGTGTGAAAAGTAGGTACAACCGGAGGGGGAAGACCTCGTCGAACATTCTCTGACTAAATCGGAGACGTTCTCAAGAAAGGGCAGGTCAGAAGTACCCTAACCCGGCGAGCATGTATGAAGAATATAATGACAGTAATCGAGGCAAGGAGGTGTGCTAAGATCGTGATAAATGGAAATCCGTTGTGTTTGCCTAATCCTCTGGGAAACAGGCGTGAGTCTGTGTATGTATGTATGTAAATATAACAAACCATATAAGAGGCTCTTCCAATTTCGCGTACAAAATGATCTAGCGTCCCAAGGCTTCAAATTAATAATTTGTACCAAGGGAATGCAATAAATATCGTCAACCCATCTCATCCCGCGGGGGCCGTAGAAGTCGACCAGAGGACGACGCTGTCTCTCTGAGTAGGTACTATGACGTCTGCCAAGCGTGGCGATTATGGATTATGGCATATCCCCGCAAGATGATTCTTGTGGGAGGCTTTTGTCTAGCTGTGGACTTTTTACTGCTGTTATGATGAGGGAATGCAATCTCGAGAAGATATGGCTAAGTCGTGATCTCGAGGGATCAGAAATTCGATCAGCTCAGACCTCGAATAAATTTCGAAAATTAGGTACTTATTTTTTTAATCAGGAAACTGATAGCTGTACAGACTCCAGCACATCCAGCTACCCCAATCTGTCAAATTTCCCCAATTGAAAGTGAACCTAATGCTTATGATGTTGCTTATGATTTGACAGATTGGGGTAGCTGGATGTGCTAGGGTCTGTACATGATTGAAACTGCTTAGCAGCTTACTATATACATATTTTATGTCGATGAACTCGAAAATTCAGACTTAAAATCTCCTATGAGGAAAGTAGTTCTTTTAACAAAGATAAGATAAATACACTTTATTGCTCACCATTTACAGAGAATAGTTACAACATCAAAATAATATAAAAACCGGCCAAGTGCGAGTCGGCTTTGCGCACGAAGGGTTCCGTACCATTATCTATAAAAACGAGCAAAAAATTCACGTTTGTTGTATGAGAGCCCCCTTAAATATTTAGTTTATTTGGTTGTTATAGTGGCAACAGAAATACACCATCTGTGAAAACTTCAACTGTCTAACTATCACGGTTCATGAGATACAGCCTGGTGACCGACGGACAGACAAACAGACAGCGAAGTCTTAGTAACAGGGTCCCATTTTTCCCTTTGGGTACGGAACCCTACAAAAAGGTACAATAGGCGGTCTTATCGCCGCTTCCCTACTGTCGATATATCACATAACTCGAGCTGCGCACCTTCCTCGCGCAGCTACCTTGCGGCGGCGCATCTTCATAGCATACATAGCTCCGCATCAGTGGAAATGGTCACATAGTTTCGTAACTTGTTTTTTAAAGACAACGCCCGCACTAGGGAATCTAATACCTATGTCGGGGCTACTTTGCAAACATATAATAGACGGACACAAATTACTATTTATGGATCACACAAATAAATGTCCGGCGCGGGACTCGAACCCGCGACACGAAGAGGCGAGGCGACTGTCTTAGCCGCTGCGCCAAACATACATTACATTCTCGCATCTTCGCTGCATAGCACATGCCTGGTGGACCACCCGGTGACTACGGCAAACCCGACCAAATGACCACGTAAGACACAATTAGGGAGGCCTATGTCCAGCAGTGGACGATATCAGGCTGATGATGATCTATCTAGTTGTTTACGACCAATACTGTTATTAATACAAAAATATTTATACAAGTTTCACACTCTGTATCACTAGGTGGCATTAGTGCTGAAATAGATGGCGGTATGGTTTCGTTCACACTGCACATATAGGTCATGACTCATGACTAAATTATCATTGCTCATTAGTTTGCATTCGATCCGATGAATGCCCGCTCCGGACCTAAATTGGAAGCGAGGCCCGCGTCGCGTATATTAACGTAGAGCGACAGTTGCACAAAATCCCTAAAAACCACGAAATCTCGCCCTCTCCTTGTCAGTATCCGCCCAGAGCCGAGGTTCGAGCCCCACAGGGGGCGCCCTCCGGCGCGGGTACTTAGTTTGTTTTTGCTAGGCGGTTAGAGCCCACGCTCACCCCTACTGTCCGGTGAAGCAAAAGCCGAGAGGCTAACTGCACGCGTCATGTTAAAAAAAAAAAAAAAAAAAAAAAAAAATTGCTCAATTTTTATTTCATCATGGCAGCTGTTGAATGACATCAACATGCCTGACAAACGCCCTTTCAAAAGATTGCGTTGGAGTTGTGTCTATCATTTGCAGGGATATGCCATCATCGCCACGCTTAGCAGACGGGATGGCGATCATAGTAAGGAAGGACACCGAGAGACGCTACTGCCCGTTCTCTTGAAGATATTCCCTCGGGTCGACTTCTACGCCCCCCACGAGATCAGATAGGGTGATAATATTTTGATATCGACGGTCACCGTAGCCTAATTGGTAGTGCTCCTGCCTACGAAGCTGGTGGTCCTGGGTTCGAATCCCGGTAAGTGCAAATATTTGTGTGATGAGCACGAATATTTGTTTCTGAGTCATGGATGTTTTCTATGTATATAATATAAGTATTTATATTATTACTATGTATATAATATCGTATTTACCTATCTATATAAGTATGTATATCGTCGCCTGGTACCCATAGTACAATCTTTGCTTAGTTTGGGGCTAGGACGACCTGTGTGACATTGTCCCTAGATATTATTATTATTATTATATTCAACGCCGTCAACAATCTTCAAGATGTCAATAAAATTTGTTATTGAATTAAGTATTGTAATAACTAAACTTATTTAATCGGCAATATAACTACCGATCTTGCTGATCTAAGCTATGTTGTTGCAATCCACTAAATTTAAAAACTGGGGCTCTACCGGCTAAGTCACCGAACATCGATTTCTTAAAATATGGCGTTCAAATAAGTAAAGGTTAAAAATAACTTAATTTGAATGGCCGTGAGCCCCTGCACGTACAAGAACAACAATGTATTTTATATGGGGCACCACAAATCTTGAAATATTACATAAATTGGTTTTAATTAATTTGCTCAGTTTAATTCGAATTAAAAAAAAAACATCATAGTCTAAAAAATTATGTTGGCAAATTAATAATGAATAGCTTCCATCAAATCGAGCACAGTATCGACCGTGTTGTATATTTGCGTCGGCGGATAGAAAAAAATGTCGTGCTTAAAAGTACGTTTTGTCGAATAAAAGGACTGACTTTAAGCATAAGCACTATTATGTTTTTATTTCACACATAACAACATTAACAACAGATACAGTTATATTGTTATAAGTTATACCTTAAAGGGTATAACATTTAAAAATTACTTCAAGTGTATTACTTACAATATCTAAACTGTTTCAAAGTTATCAAGCTGACCTACCTCTTGAATGTGAACGAAACCATTGCGACTTTTAACTCGATTGTACAACGCCATCTATGAATTCGTAACGAAACCAAGCTTGCCAAAAATGTTAAAAACATTGATTTTATTGTAATTATTTTTGATTTATTAAGTTAATTAACAATCTTAACAAAAGTAGAAAGGTTGTCAATTCGAGGACTATATTTTATGTGTATGTAGACAAAGTTCCAACAAATGACTACTACCTACCATTTTGGAAGGATGAAAGGCTTCTAAAATACATGATAGTTAAATATATCAAGTAAGAGAAATATAATTTAATGATATTTTAGTGTAATGGTATGATCATAATGGTAATTTATTGATTTACACGATGTAGTTTAAAAAGAATTACAGCATACTTCGCCGTTAGAAAGGTATGGAAATGTAACTAAATAATAAGTTAAGGGATTGTCTTCTAATACAGAACAGGATTATTATAATTTTATTGACGTATATAGTGTATACTTTAATAAGATTATAATAAAATATTAGAGTAAGACCAACGCTTTTAACATTTTTGGCAAGTTTGGTTTCGTAATGAGTTCGTAGATAGCGTTGTACGATCGAGTTAGAAGTCGCAATGGTTTCGTTCACATTTGGAAGGTTAGCTCTTAGCTCGATACCAATGCGGCGCATGAAAGAAAACAATGAAAATATGATAGTATAACTATAATTTTTTTTAATGTTATACCCTTTAAGGTATAACTGTATAAATGTTATTAATAAACAATTAAATAAAATGTATAAATTAATAATTATGTCCTCCCGACCGAATTTCGGCCACGGCAGCCAATCTCAATCTCCATTGCGAGCGCATTGCATCTAACGAATTGTGCAGGACATATTATTATATATATGAATATGAACATACATACATGAATACAACATATGAACCCCTAGATGGCGCTGTCAAGCTAGCATCACAGTAAACGAGCTCCGTATTTAAATAAATCTAAAAAATAGTTATAATCATTTTTACCTGCTACGAATCGTATAAAACTGTGTACTGGACGTATTAAAGCAGTAACTATCGTTATCAAAGTGTGTAATTCAATAGTGTTGAATAAATATAGTGCAAAATAAACATTGCCAATGACTACTGTTTGATTTTTATTGGTGCCGATGATCTTAAAAACAATGAGAATATTAATTTATTAGAAAATGTACAGAACTCGCTGAAGAACGTTACACACACAAATAAGGTTATATGTGCTCCAACATATATAAAAGGTTCATTGATCTATAATTATAAAGTTGAATTATTCAATAATCTTCTATGCTTAGACCTAAAAAACAATAAATATGCATATTTTTTTGATTGCAACTACTCCCTAACACATGAGATGTTTTGTTACAAGACTGGAAAAATAACCAAAAATGGATGGAGAAACATTTTTAATGAAATTATGTCCAACATAACTATAGACTATGATTTATTAGAAATAAACAAGGAAGATTTTTTTCGAGATTAATAAACAAAATAGTCTCAGTATATTTCTTCAAAATATTGCAGGGGTACTAAGTAAACGAGATGAATTGTACTGTGCCATTCTGAGCTTAACATACAACATCGATGCCATATGTTTGAGTGAAACATTTCTGTCGGAAGGAACTGAAAGTCATTTGCACCTAAAAGGTTATACAAATGCAACATTTGATTCCAGAAAAAAAACAAAAAGAGGTGGCATCGCGATATTACTCAGAAATGATATAGAATTTAGAACGATAAAGAAAATTAAAGAGAACAATGAAACATGCACATTTGAGTGTTGCGGCATAGAACTTGTTAAATATAACGTAATACTGGTGTGCCTCAATTCAATTCAACCTTTATTGCAATCATGTGTACATAGGTCTTACATATTAAAAGTTTCAACATGATACCCTGTTAGGGCACGGCAATATTAAATAATTAGTAACAATTTCAATAAGCATGCAACTTTCACTTATTGGTAGGTATGTCAAAACATTATAACAATATCTATTCCATTATATTTTCAATTATGATATTTGTAGTATTTAATTAATAAGTTGTCAATTTAAAAACATAAAATAACATTATTATTTGAAATAGTTGCTATACCCTACATATATACAACACTAACCTACTTTACATTATTTAGTTATACAGATTTTATCCTCTACAGAACACCGTCTTCTAATGTTTCGAGATTTCTTAATAAGTTGGAGAATTTACTAGAAACGTTTTGTCATAATCCACGTAAAAAAATTATAATATGCGGAGACATAAATATTGACCTTCTGAAAGACTCAAAAGAGTGTAAAGAATATAAAAATTTGTTAGAAATGTATAATATTACACCCGTTATCACGTCACCAACACGTATAACAGATAAATCTGAGACATGCATTGATCACATTCTAACTAATATTGAAGAGGGAATTACAAATATACATAATCTGGGTATCTCTGATCACACAGCTCAGACCTATTCCTGGACAGTCAAACAACGCCGAGCCGCTTCGGTTAAATACTGGTATGAATTTCATCGAGATTACAGCAACGATAATATAACAAAGTTCAGAAATTGTTTATCCAGCTTATCTTTTCAGGAAGTGCTTGTTAATCGGTGCACTGATGATGCATTTGTGAAGTTTAATGAACTGTTTTTGTTATTCTATAATTTATGTTTTCCTCTAATACGTATAAAAATTACAGACAAAGAGAATCGGAAATCTAAATGGCTCACTAGAGGTTTAAAATTGAGTTGTAAGACTAAGCGATGGCTGTATTACAAGCAAAGGGCATGTGCTGATAATAGGAATAGGTATAAGAGTTATTGTCAAATATTGAAACAATGCATTATAACTTCTCGAAAAAACAATTATACAAAATTTATAAATAAATCCGCGAATAAATGTAAAGCGACATGGGCAATAATAAAAAGGCATACTATTTCAGATGCAATATCAAAATCTATTTCTAGAATTAATATTCATAACAATTATTCTGTTACTGATCCAGAATCAATTGCGAATAATTTCAATCAATTCTTTATTGACATAGTAAAAAATCATAATTTTAATAATACAAGACATTCTAGTTTCAATAAGATATCAAATGACTCAACTCCAAATAGTATATTT
Organism: Pseudoips prasinana; assembly: GCA_951640165.1. Classification (NCBI taxonomy): domain Eukaryota; kingdom Metazoa; phylum Arthropoda; class Insecta; order Lepidoptera; family Nolidae; genus Pseudoips; species Pseudoips prasinana. The sequence goes on from OX621255.1 coordinate 32,623,354, forward strand.
TTGAATTCAGTGAGTCATATAGAACTGATTAAAACCGTTAAGTCCCTAAATAACTCTAAAGCAGTAGGCTACGACGGCATATGTACAGACATACTAAAAAAAGCATTGATAAGATTGTTCATCCATTACTACACATTATCAACTTATCATTGGAACAAGGTGTATTTCCGGGACCATTAAAGCTATCTATAGTGAAACCGCTTTTCAAAAAAGGCGACAAAACCCAAATGGACAACTATAGACCTGTAGCTTTAACGACTATATTTTCAAAGGTTTTCGAAAAGGTATTCTATTCCAGATTATCAAAGTTTATAGAAAAAAATAATATAATTAAAGATGAACAAAATGGATTTCGTAAAAACCGTAGTACGTCCTTAGCTGCTTTTCAGTTGATTAGACTAATCACTGACTGTATTGAAGAAAAGCTGCCAGTTTCAGTCCTGTTTATGGATATGAGCAAAGCTTTTGATTTTGTGTGTCATGCGCGATTTCTCGAAAAGCTTTATAGATACGGCATCCGTGGAACAGCACATGATTGGGTGAAATCATATTTATGCAATAGAACGCAGTGTGTGAAAGTCGCAAGCTTTAGGTAATAATCAGTCGAAAGTATTAGAATCGTCACACTCGGCATATTTAGAAAATAAACATGGCGTACCCCAAGGTAGTATCTTAGGGCCACTTTTGTTCTTGTTATATATTAACGACTTGCCAAATTTTATCAGTCATAAATGTATTTTGTTTGCCAACGACACCACAATTATTGTAAAAGGGACTGATAAAACCACTTATGAAACTGAGATTAACTTAGCTCTTGACACAACTATTGAGTGGCTAACAGCCAACAAATTAAAAGTTAACGTGCAAAAAACTCAATTCATGCAGTTCCATACTTATCAGTCAAAACCCATGTCGCTACAAATTACCCACAAGGGCGTAAATGTGGCTGAATCAAAATATTGTACATTTTTAGGCATCACATTGGACAGCTTTTGTAGCTGGAAAAACCACATAACAAATATTTGCTCAAAATTGAACAGTTTTATTTATCCCCTAAGACGAATAAGTCAAGTAGTTTCCAAACAAGCCGCAATTACTGCATATCATTTGCCAACCACGCAAACAGGCCCACACATAAGTATATTTTTTTAGACGAATTTTCATTGGCCTACAATTTTGAAATATGGCACCAAGAGATAAAGGAAAAGAAGATAAAATTATCGATTATTGATACATGTTATTCGCTGTCAAGCAGTGTCAACGTAAAATTGAGCTACTCTGTAAGACCAAAAGCATACACATATATATTAATTCATTTCTAATCTAGGTACCCGACATGATAAACGCAAGGAAACACTAATTGATTTTCATGCGTTTAACTACAAAACTGTCAGATTTTCATATAAACTTCCATCCTCTATTTTACGCACTTAGGGGTGGAATTCCCAAAATCCTGAAATACATGTCATATATAAGCAAGCAACTGAAAAGCCAAATACAAATTTTCATGCCGTTAACTTAAAAACAATTAAGGATTTCATACAAACTTTTATCCCGTATTTTACCCCCTTAGGGGTTGAATTTCCAAAAATCCTTTCTTAGTGCTCCCCTACGTTATAAAAGGAACTCCTGAGCGATATTTTAAGTTTCTAACCATAAGGGTTAGACTCAGCAGGGCCTAAACTATAAAGTTTAGGCCCTGCGTTGATATATATGTCAGTGAGTCAGTTTTGCTTTTATATATATATTTTATAGATATAGAATCAACCCTTCTAGTACTCCTGAGATCAGTAGATTACTTTAATAGCCTCGTGCTATTCATTAGTATTTATTTAAATTGAAAGGAATGAAAATACTTATATACTTAAAAATCAAATTTATTTACAGCTTAAAAACTAAACCTTTTACAATACATTAAAAAATATTGTACAATTTGGTCTTAATTGTTTATGGGTTATGTTTAACTTACCACCAAATATAGTAACATATAACAGACAAAAATAGTAAATGATCACCAAAATCAAACCCGCATTTTAATGTAAAATTATAACCAAAGATTCACCATTTTGCTATCCTATTTAAACAAAATGACTCCAAATTAATCATTGTTAACCCATAAGCAGTAAAGGATCACCAAAATTAAACCAGCATTTTAATGTAAAATTATAACCAAAGTTTTAACATCTTGCTATTCTGTTTAAGCAAACTGACTCAAAAAAAATCATGGTTAACCCAAAAATTGTAAATGAACACCAAATTATCAACCACATTTCAATTTAAAATGACATGCAAAAAATAATATCTCGTTATCCGATTTATGTAAATGATAATTACTCTCGGCTAAAATAGTACAATTTTGATACAAGTGCAGGAAGTTTGTCATTGCAACCGAGGCTAAATCCGTAATAGTGCAAAAATTGTCTATTGCACGCCTCTAAACAGTTTGATTAGAGCGGGTTTTCGAGTAAGTGTATTGAAAAATATATTGCTAAACATAACTCCTAACATTTTTGTCTCCAAAAAACAAACAAAAAATAAAACTCTTACAATTTTAATCATCTTTTTTAAATTATTTAAACAAACATTTAAAAGTTAGTCCTCTTCTAATTAATAACAAATGGAGGGGATAGCAAGCCGGAGACATGACGTAATATGGTATCTTAATACTTTATGTGGTAATAAGCCTACATTTTATGGCAATCACAGAGGTTTATTTAGGTAGAAATAACACATTAAGTTGCTCGCTAAGATTTGGTGATCATTTACTACATTTGGTGTTCGAATACAATTTGAAGTGCAGTCGTGACTAAAATTGCTAGTAGTATTGTATTTTTAGACTTTATTTTTCTGATGTTAAGTTTATATTTTTGGTTCAAGAACTGAAGGTATCAAAGCATTTTATGGTGGTCATTATATTTAACCCCATTGTTTATCTTGGTTTTATTCGAATAATATAATATTCAGCCACCGAGATGATTAGTCCGATATATGATGCTTGCTTGAAGACGGCTAATCTCCGTAAGACTGGCCGGAATGCCATGAGTGATCCGCCGCATTATGGCGAAATAATCCTGTCGTCCGATATCTGATGCTTGCTTGAAGATGGCTGATCCTCATTAAGACTGGCCAGGTAGCCTGCTGCAGCATAGGGCAAATAATCCCGTCGTCCGATATCTGATGCTTGCTTGAAGATGGCTGATCCTCATTAAGACTGGTCAGGTAGCCTGCTGCAGCATAGGGCAAATAATCCCGTCGTCCGATATCTGATGCTTGCTTGAAGATGGCTGATCCTCATTAAGACTGGCCAGGTAGTCTGCTGCAGCATAGGGCAAATAATCCCGTCGTCCGATATCTGATGCTTGCTTGAAGATGGCTGATCCTCATTAAGACTGGCCAGGTAGTCTGCTGCAGCATAGGGCAATTAATCCCGTCGTCCGTTTTTTGATGCTTGCTTGAAGATGGCTGATCTCCGTTAAGACTGGCCAGGAAGTCTGCCGCAGTATTGGCCACATAATGCCGTAGTCCGATATCTGATGCTTGCTTGAAGACGGCTGATCTCCATTAAGACTGGCCAGGAAGTCTGCCGCAGTATTGGCCACATAATGCCCTAGTTCGATATCTGATGTCTGCGTGAAGACGGCTGATCTCCGTTAAGACTGGCCATTAAGTCTGCCGCAGTATTGGCCACATAATGCCGTAGTCCGATATCTGATGCTTGCTTGAAGACGGCTGATCTCCATTAAGACTGGCCAGGAAGTCTGCCGCAGTATTGGCCACATAATGCCCTAGTTCGATATCTGATGTCTGCGTGAAGACGGCTGATCTCCGTTAAGACTGGCCATTAAGTCTGCCGCAGTATTGGCCACATAATGCCGTAGTCCGATATCTGATGCTTGCTTGAAGACGGCTGATCTCCATTAGGACTGGCCAGGAAGTCTGCCGCAGTATTGGCCACATAATGCCGTAGTTCGATATCTGATGTCTGCGTGAAGACGGCTCATCTCCGTTAAGACTGGCCAAGTAGTCTGCCGCAGTTTTGGCCACATAATGCCGTGGTCCGATGTTTGATGTTTGCTTTGACGTCTGATCTCCGCTAAGATTAGCCGGAATTATATAATTAGTAGTCCGCCGCAGTATTGGCCAGATAATCCCGTCGACCAATGTTCGAAGCTTGCTTGTTCTGAACCGCCTCCAGTTTTGGACATTCTGTAAACATACATACAAAAGTTTTAAAACATAATATCTATGTATACATATAATAAAATCGTAAGAAAGTCAAAACTGTACATTGAATATTTTTTTAAAGGATACCTGGGGCGTCATCTACTATCAATATCGAAGCCAAAAATATAGTTTTTAAATTTTTGTCTGTTTGTCTGTATGTATGTCTCTCTTAAGGCGATAAGACCGCCCATTGTTTATGTTCTGTATATTATATCCGATGTATTTTCTTTCCGCCTGAGTGTGTACCATAAAGAGTATTCTATCTATCTATCTATCTATGTCCGGGCTAAACTCAAAAAGTATTGCATGGATTTACTCAAAATTTTGCATGAATATTACTAAGAGGTCGGGTCAACATATAGGCTACATATTATCACAATATCACTTACTGGGAAAGAGTTATGATAATTTATAAAATTTAACGCGGGTAAAACCGCGGGGCACAGCTAGTTATGTTAATATATTGACGGTCACCGCAGCCTAGTTGGTAGTGCTCCTGCCTACGAAGCTGGTGGTCCTGGGTTCGAATCCCGGTAAGTGCAAATATTTGTGTGATGAGCACGAATATTTGTTTCTGAGTCATGGATGTTTTCTATGTATATAAGTATTTATCTATCTATATAAGTATGTTTTAGGGATGTTGCGGATACAATTTTTTTTACATCTGCGGATGCGAATGCGGATGCGGATTTATTGGTGTTCACATCTGCAGATGCGGATGCGGATATGGATGGTCTTAAAAAAAATATAGATGCAGAAATAAAGTAGCAATAATAGATTGTTTTTTCATATTTTTTATAAATTAGTCGCAGAAATTGAAACTTGGAGCATTATGTTCAATAAAAAGCAATATTATCGCTTTCCCAGGGTTAAGTCTGTTACACAGGGGTTCGTAAATCAAACCTGCACTATTCAACAATTCTTCACTTGGGTTTCGACTAAAATCTGCGAGCTATTTGTGTTAATAGTTTTAATTCTTCTCGGTGGACGCTCCACTATTTTAGAGGATTTTCATCCACATTGACCCTTTTTTCTGGCGGTAAGATAGAAATGTCCTTTTAATTATAGTTTCAGCGCTGACATTTTCCGCTATTTGCTCACTCTCATCTTCACTTGACGTTTCCAACATCATAGCTTTTCTGTTCTTTAGCAAGATTTTCTGACCAAACTGGACGGTCCTGGTATGAATAATTTTCTAAGGAAACTGTCATTCTCACTCTTTTCATCCCTTTGAAATTAAAATAATCGGAACCATCAAACGCAGTATTTCTAACAATCATCAAAATGTCCTCTTTAGTTTTTTTTCTCAGTTACTGATGTTAACAATGTATGCCTATAGCGAGGGTCTAAGTAGGTGGCGATGGCATACAAATTTTTCTCTGATAAGAAAACTTTGTAGTAAGTTCACTTTTTAGAGTCCTGCTGTCGAATTGGTTCGAACGAAACTTCGCTCCTATTGGTCAATAAGCACGAGCCGATCGCCGGCCCCACCAATTTCATTCTTGTAACAACTTGTGTGACATCCGCATCCGCATGCAACTCCGCATCGATTATTGCGGATGCGGAAGTGGTTACGGATGTAGAAATTGATGCGGAAGTTCCGCATTTGCGGATGCAGATGCGAATATTCGCAACATCCCTAGTATGTATATCGTCGCCTGGTACCCATAGTACAAGCTTTGCTTAGTTTGGGGCTAGGATGATCTGTGTGACATTGCCCCAGATATTATTATATAATTACTTGTAAAACACCAACAACCTCGCAGTACTAAATAGTAAGCACCATAAGCAACAACATTTGTTCTACAACTTTTGATATTTGTTAGATTTTATTTTCATACAAAAATCCCGCTTCAGTGTTTCTACGCGAATCACAAAGATTACGTAAATAAACCATTGCGAGGGCGCGGGGAGGGGATGCAGTGGTAGCGCCATTGAACTTAACCCATTTCTCTAATCACAAGTAGTCCGCGTAAAATCATTTTTTTTTGTTCCATATATTGAGTTATGTCCGAACTCGTAGAACAAAAGTTGTTGCTTATGGTGTTAGCTAACTGGTCCTGCGAGCTTGTTGGTGTTTTACAAGTAACCCTGTTTAATTATTATTGAGTTGACCACAGGTTTGTATACAACATGTAACTTAATTAACGCACATCCTGAAAATAGTTTGTTCACAATCGTTTACTGAATCGATTTATATCATTTTTAATATAGGTAATTTTTTATTCCAAAATAATTAAAACAGCGGAAATTATTGTCATATCAAACCTGTAGAGTCAAAACCAATTGAAATGGACCGTAAGTCAAAGTAATAAGACTTATAAATCGCAGTTTTATTTGTATTCATACACATTCCATAATTCAATACAAAATAAAGAAAAATAAACTTTATTCCAAGAAAGTAATTTAGTAAATAATAATGCATATACATGTTAAATAAAAAATTCAGTGTATGTATTATGATTACAACATAATATTCTGATTGGGGTGTTTGAGGGTGTGCTTTAATTACGTTACATGTTGTATATGGAGTATAAAACTGTATGCCGCCCTCACACGGGCTAAGAGGTTACCTGTAATCCTATGTCCCAGGCCGGCCGCCGCAGTAGGAGCATCCTTGTCCGTCCGCGGCCGGCACGTCCGGCTCTCCTATCATATCCAGCAGGAACGAGGGGACCTGCAAAAAACATATATTTTTAGGACTTGACTGCCTCGTTGGTCTAGCGGTAGCATGTTCACCCGTAGAGAACAAGGTCTTGGGTTCAAATACTAGGTTGCGCCAAGTATTTGCCAAGATTTTGTGCAAAAAGATAAATTTCTCAGCATCAGCCCGAAGTCTGAGAGTTGACCGTATTAAACTCCCGTGCCTCGGAGAGCACTTAAAGCCCGCGGTGCTCTAGGTGACCTCTTTCCGGTCGTGTCGCTAGGCGACCCATCGGATCAAGAAAGTGATGGAAAAGAAAGTGCCCCTGTGTTTGCGCACACACTCGTGCACTATAATATGAATAGTCTGGCCGCCGTGGCGGAATTTGGCTAGGAGGACCTTAAATAAATAAATAAAAAGGGTTTTTATTCGCGTAGACTTTAAAAAAGCGCTTGTAAATAGTCAGGACATGTTTGTAGTAATATTTAATTAATTTACAATTATTTCTAGGTACATATAGATATTTAGGTACACTGATTGTAGGAAAAATACAATAAGATTTATTTTATAATCCTAACGATATTTAGCTATCTTATATTAAGTTATTGTCAAGAGATTATGTTTAATTATCTAGTTTAAGTCTAATATTTTTACTACATATTGTCAATGGTTCTGTCTATATTAAAGGTATTATTATTATGACGGACCTTGTGTTAATAACGACGGTCGCGCTTTAATGCTACCACCGGATCCAATGCGCCCCAACTGAGAAGACCCAGCGAAACAAACTCAGTGGGTTCATCTACTACCGGTTTCAACACGACCCAGTTGATACGGTCCGGCGAAACATACTCAAGCGGGCATGAACACGGGATTTGGTCCAATTAGAGTAATTATTTAGTAGGCAAACACAATATATGCTTGATAGGTTGTCTGAATGCTTATTATTATTAGGAGAACACCGCGAACCCTCTACATCCCCCAATCAAAACCACTTAATGCCTTAGTTAGGTGCAATTACCTCTTTCCATTAGGCTCTAACCTCTTCTATATCGTTCTGTTTCTCTTCTTTTTTATATTGAGTAAACTTATTGTAGCACCCTATCGCAAGCCACCAAAAGCGAAGTGGAACTCTTTACTTTCTGCTTATCTTCACTCAGCAGATGCACCAGATGCCTCTGAACTTTATCATCGCCCAACTTCTATAAAAAAGTGGTAGCCACGCTCTTCCTAGTAGTAAAGTGGAGGTTAATACTTTCTGCTTCTCCTCACTCAGCAGATGCACCAGTTCCGCCAGACCATTGTCGTCACTTTCCTTCTCTTGCAGTGGTGACCAGGCTCTCCCTAGTATCGTAGCGGAGGTCCTTACCTTCTACTTGGGCTCTCAACACGCTATGGTGTGTCCAGGTTCTCCCTAGCAGCGTTGTGGAGGTTAATACTTTCTACTTCTCCTCAGTCAGCAGATGCACCAGTTCCCTCAGACCATTACCGCCACTTTCCCTCTCTAACAGTGGTGGCCAGGCTCTCCCCAGTAGCGTAGTGGAGTCGCTTACCTTCTGCTTAGCCTCTCTAAATAGATAAGCCAGGTCCTCTTAGCACACTATCATCGGCCGCCCTACCCAACACCGTGGTGGCCAGGCACTCCCTAGTAGCGTAGTCGAGGTCCGTACTTTCTGTTTGGCCACAGCAGATGGGCCAGGTCTCTCAGCATGCTATCATCAGCTACTCTCTCAAACAGAGTGGTTGCTAGGCTCTCCCCAGTAGCGTAGTGGAGTCGCTTACCTTCTGCTTAGCCTCTCTCAGCAGATACGCCAGATCCCTCAGCACGGTATCATCGGTTACCCTCCCAAAAAGCGTAGTGGCCAGGCTATCCCCAGTGGCTAGATGATATCCTTACTTTCTCCTTGGCCTCTCTTATCAGATGTGCCAGATCCCTCAGCACATGTCTGTCGCCCCCCTCCCCAACAGAGAAATGAACACGCGTTCTCTAGTAGCGTAGTGGATGTCCTTACCTTTTGCTTGGCGTAGCTCAGCAGATGCGATAGGTCCTTCTGAACATATCGTCACCCACCTTGCTCACAGAGTGTTAGATAAACTCTCCCCAATAGCGTAGTGGAGTCGCTTACCTTCTGCTTAGTCTCTCTAAATAGGTGGGCCAGGTCCTCCAGCACACTACCATCAGCTACCCTCTCAACCAGAGTGTTGGCCAGGCTCAATCTCAAAGCGTCATGGAGTTTCTTACCAGGACCCTCAGCATGCTATCGTCGGCTACCCTACCCTACAGAGTAGTCATTAGTGGCCACTCTCTCCCCAGTAGCGTAGTGGTGGCCATGCTCTCCCAAGTAGCATTGTTGAGATCCTTACCTTCTGCTTGGCCTCTCTAAATAGATACGCCAAGTCTCTCAGCACACTATCGTCAGCTACCCTCCCACACAGTGATGGCCAGGCTCTCCCCAGTAGCGTAGTGGAGTCGCTTACCTTCTGCTTAGCCTCTCTCAGCAGATGCGCCAGGTCCCTCAACACGCTATCGTCAGCTACCCTCCTTAACACAGTGGTCACCGCGCTCTCCCCTACAGCGTAGTGGGGGTCGCTTACCTGCTACTTGCCCTCGCTCAGCAGTTGTGCCAGGTATCTCAGCACACTATCGTCAGCTACCCTCTCAAACAGTGGTAGCCAGGCTCTCCCCAGTAGAGTAGTGGAGTTACCTTCTGCTTAGCCTCTCTCAGCAGATACGCCAGATCTCTCAGCACGCTATCATCGGTTACCCTCTCAAAAAGCGTAGTGGCCAGGCTCTCCCCCGTGGCTAGATGAGGTCCTTACCTTCTGCTTGGCCTCTCTCAGCACGCTATGATGAGCTACCTTGCCAACAGAGTGGTGTCCAGGTTCTCCCCAGTAGCGTAGTGGAATCGCTAGTCGCTAACGATATCATCGGCTACCCTCCCCAACACAGAGGTTACCACAATCTCCCCAGTAGCTAGATGAGGTCATTACCTTCTCCTTGGCCTCTCTTAGCAGATGTGCCTGGTCTTTCAGCACGCTATCATTAGCTACCCTCCCCCACACAATGGTCAGCACGCTATCCCCAATAGCATAGTGGAGGTCCTTATCTTCTGCTTGGCCTCTCTCAGTAGATGAGACAGATCCCTCAGCGTATAGTGTAGTGGAAGTCCTTACCTTTTGCTTGGCCTCTCTCAGCAGATGCGCCAGATCTCTCAGCACGCCATCGTCAGCTACCCTCCCAAACAGAGTGGTGGCCAGGCTCTTCCCAGTAGCATTGTTGAGATCCTTACCTTCTGCTTAGCCTCTCTCAGCAGATGCGCCAGGTCCCTCAGCACACTATCATCGGCCGCCCTCCCCAACAGAGTGGTGGCTACGCCCTCCCCGCCCGCTCGTCCGGTCCTTCCAATCCGATGCACATAGTTCTCAATATCCTCAGACATGTCAGTTGATAACGTGCTGGATGTTCGCGAAGTCAAGACCTGGCGAAGTGAAGTTATTGGTAACAAGCAAAAGAGTTATTTCAACTATCCACTAGTAATAATAATATATGACGATATGTGTGCTCAATGATACCATCACTAAACTTTATAACGTCCATGCTCCGGTTAGAAAAGTTAAATTTAAGCGTCCTCCAGCGCCTTGGATGACAACCATGGTTAAGATGGCTATGCGGCGTCGGGACCTTGCATTTCGTAAATTTAAAAGGGAACGATCTGATCTCAATTGGAACCTCTTTAAGATTGCTAGGAATCGGTGTAACCTGATGATACGTAATGCTAAACGCTGTCATATTTGCGAAAGTATATCCTCATCAACTCCTGCTGGTATCTTGAAAGTCCTCGGAACTTTAGGTATCGGCAAATCGCGGAATTTAGATCATCTCACCATAATGCAAACTATCGCCTATGTAAATGGTCTAACGCGCCCCAACGTTAAACAGTTTTCTTTTTCTCCAGTCGATTTGAATGAGATCAAGAAGATAATCCTTTCAATCAATCAATCCAGTGCGGTTGGCTGTGATTGTATCAGTCGACGCATGATCACAACAATATTAGACCACCTCCTCCCTGTGATCTGTCACGTTGTAAAACTTTTCCCTCGATTCCGAATCATTTCCCTACACATGGCGTAAAGCCTACGTCCATCCTCTCCCTAAGAACTCTAATCCCTCTCTACCCACTCACTATCGTCCTATTTCAATCCTTCCTTTTCTACCTAAAGTACTGGAGTCATGTGTCCATAAACAGTTCTCACATTTCATACTTGCCAACAGCCTAATTAGCCCGCTACAATCCAGTCTCTTTCCAACGTTTTCCTCAAGCCTCTGCTGTGTGGCCAGAAAATCAGAGAGATTAGACATGTTGTTCCAGTGTAGTGTACAGTGACTATATCCAAGTATAGTGTAGTTGTGATGTTGAGCTGGCAGGTGGTGTTGTTATAGTGCTTGGATTACATAAAATGTACCACAAATGTAAGTACCTCTTAGTAAAGGCTTAGGGCATAAGATTTTGATGTATAAATATATTAAAACACAATATTTATAATTAAATTGAATTATAACACTTGGAAATGCGTCTTAACTTTTTATTCACCTACCCGCGAAAAAAAGGAACTAATGATGCGTACCGTCCTGGCTTCAGTTGCTCTCATAATTATCAGCCTGATGTAGTCTATTGCTGGAGATATTCAATGGAATGGTATGAAATGTATGGCACATAATGCTAATATCACTGTACAGCCAGACCTCGGATTACAGCCGCTAGGCCAATGAGGAAGTCAATAAAAAAACCGGCCAAGTGCAAGTCGGACTCGCGCGCGATGGTTTCCGTACCATTATCTATAAACACGAGCAAAAAATTCACGTTTGTTGTATGGGAGCGCCCTTAAATATTTATTTTATTTTGTTTTTTTAGTATTTGTTGTTATAGCGGCAACAGAAATACATCATCTGTGAAAATTTCAACTGTCTAACTATCACGGTTCATGAGATACAGCCTGGTGACAGACGGACAGCCAGACAGCGAAGTCTCACGAAGATTGACTTTGCATACGGAAGACGAATGAAACTTTGTATGAAAGAGGTACTAATGATGCGTATGAGTTGGAGCTGGTCAAAGCTGAAGCCAGGAGGCTTCAGCTTTGACCAGCTCCAACTCCTGTCGCACGTTGAGGGACGCGGCGCCCGCGCGACCCACGTTCACGGTCACAGGCTTCACTAAGGCCGACCTAACGACAGACAACACCAAATATTACTTACTTACTTATCGTATGAGCAGTGGTTACTCTAGTGTCAGAGTTGTTCAAGCCGTACAGTAGGCCTCTGACATAGCTTAATGACTGTTGCCTAATGACTACAACCGGGACGACTCATAAATTAAACCTCTTTGGCGGTCACCCATCTATGGACTGACCGCGAGACTAGTTGCTTAACCTCGCCTATCACTTACGGACCGCTTTCACGCTGAAAACGGCGGCCACCATTCATCCTGACGTCAGAATGGCTGGTCAAAGAATATTCATATTTCTCTGAATGTATCATATGTAGCAATTATTGAAGAAATGAAGCAAATAGAAGCAATTGGGTAGCAATTCTTCAATATAGTTTCAGAGCCGCCTGCCATACTGCCGTCCACTAACTAAAAAGCCGTTAACCCACAGTTGGTCGTTTTTCACTTTTTAATGTAGTCTTATACAACTTTCGACGCTCTATCTTTTGGTCTAAGAATCATTTTTCTATGATTAATAGTTTTAGAGATACAAAACATTTCTGAGCAGTTAAACAACATAAATTTCGTTACTTCCTGAATTAAAAAGCGGCTAAGCCACAATACTTCTCTACAAAGACGTTAACATTCTTTTACGGCAAATTAATGTATGATTTTTTCTAAATTTACTTAACTAAAAGTAAGTTACCTAGTCATACTTGACTAGAAAGCAGCTAAGCGTTTTTAACTACCTTCATGTTTTGTGTCATACAAATAGCCATCTGAACATCGTACCTTAACTATAAAGCAGTTATAAAGAAAAACTACACTAGAAAGCAGTCATACGCCATTAGCGGCTTTTAAGTTATGTATTGAAATTAGTATTAGCTAAATATCAACCACTAGATAGCAGCTAAACGACAATACTAGACTAAATAGCAGTTAAACGCTTGTGATTTGCGTTAGCGTTTGACCAGTTCAGGCTATAATTCCTTCCTTTTCACTGAAGGTGCACGTAGCGGATGGGCATAGGGCGCGTTAAATGGTTTTTTGAGACCACAATTACGAGAATGGCGCAAAATAGGCAAACGGTAAGCTGACATTATTATTTCATTTATTGTAATAAATAATTTTTTGTAATATTATTATTCATGCGAAAGTATGTATGGGTGTTTTTAACTCTTTTAAGCAAAAACGAATGAATGGTTTTAATTTTATCTAACTTTATCAATACATTATTGTACTTTTTTCTGTATTACTGTTAGTTCTATACCTACCAGTACGAAAAAAATATGTTCTATAATAGGTACATTAGCTAACTGATTATTTTTCATTGTATTGAGACGTTCCTGTGTATCATCAAGGGTCTAAGCTATGATGAATAGGGTGCGGTCGGTGGACCAAGAATTTCCAACTGCACAACGCCTTGAAACTAACAGTATGCCATCTACAATTATACATGCTCTAATATTAGTCAAAAATAATCAAAGTATGTCCTCATGAATAACAACAATTAAGTTAATCTATTCTACTAGGAACCTTACTAGATGACATCACAAATGTTTCAAAAATTCAATGAAACACATATCACATATGAGTATAACCAACCAGAAGAAACTCTGAAGCTTACAATAGGAACATTAACTCAACAGCCTGAGACATATTCTTCATACTGCTATGAATCCTTCTCCGATGCCATCTTTTTCTCACTGAATTATATCCGTTATATTAGATTATGACAGTTTGAGTTTTAATTATGGCACCAATAAGGATAAGAACGTGACGAAATTTTTAAGTGATGATACTGAATATGGTTATGACATGCAAAGACAAAATACAGTTTGAAACCCTAAAAGTAACCCAATATTGAAAAGGAAAACATCAATAACCAACTCCTTTCCTAAAAAATTAATACCTCGACGACATACTAAAGAATTGACAAGAACAGAAGAGATTATTGGACATCAGTTACCTAAGAAAATACGTACATCTTTTTCTATTATTGATTGCTCTATTTCTACAGATTAAGTAAATTTAGCACCACCATCTTCCACAAAGAGAAAGAAATATTATACCAGCTTGAAAGATAGATTAGTAGAAAAGGAAAAGGAACGCAGAAGTAAGTACAATATAAAAAAAGGATGCGATATGAAGTGTACAAAATTTTGTTCAACTATATTTACTCCTGAGGAACGTTTGGATATAAACAAGAAGTATTTGGATGAAGACACATTCTGAAAGAAGATTATTTATCAGAAATAATTATACGGTAGCAGTTCCTAAGACAAAATATGTTCAGGAGCCTAAGAAAAATGCAATAAAGTTTTTACATACATAAAAAACAAAATCAAAAATAATTTATTCCGTAAAAATTTTACATTTATGTGGAATCGTCATTTTTTTACCTTACCGTGCAGTGCATGAAGTGGTAGCTACTGCAAAACACTGCCAGAAAACTCAGTAGGAATCCTTTTTTAAAATAAACTATACTTGAGGTTAATTACAATCATGTGTGTTGACTCAGAACAACTCAATCACAAGCACTTTTGTTACTTAAATAATCAGAAATTTTGTAATATGCCCTGCTACACAATTTGGCGTTAATAATTCTTTTAAACTTATTCGTAAACAATTATATAATATCATTGGGAACTTTGTTATAGAATCTTATACATACATAGACTCACACCTGTTTCCCAGAGGGTTAGGCAGAGACAACGGACTTCCATTTGTCACGATCCTCGCAAACCTCTTTCGCTTCGTTAACTGACATTATATGCTTCATATATGCTTACCGGTTTAGGATACTATAAGGGCTTTTACTTTACAAAAGATTGATAGAGTTTTAATGAGGGTATGCAAAGTATTTTTCTTAACTAAGGTTACTGCAAAAAAATTACAAAATATTGCTTAATTCTCTTAATCCTGACAAAGATATTGATAAACGGGACATGCACGTAAAGACTTCAGCTTTTAATAGAGATATTATTACGGAACATATTGAATCTTTCAATCCAGCTGCACCGCACTATCGTCGTGAACACGCTTCTCGTCATTATTTACCCAGTGAAACTAATATTACGTTTTTTGTTCGAAATATCCAGAATACAAAGTAGGCTATGAGTTACAACGATCACATCTAAAGTTATGTAAAAGTTTGATAAAACTTGTTTTTTTTTTTTGTATTTTATATTGTTTAATTAATAGTAAGGTATTTGTTAAGTTGCTACTTAAATGGCTTATTTTATAATTTATACTAACTACCTACATATAAAACTCTAAGGTTAGATTTATACCTAGTTAGGCATTCATAAGTTATATTTAACGAGACACAATTGACTTTCTATTGTTATACAGACCCCGAGGGCCGCTTGAGTTAATTGCATAATTTGGTAATATTACCTACACAATTTAATTAGTTGCACTGATTGTCTATTCTTTTT
Organism: Pseudoips prasinana; assembly: GCA_951640165.1. Classification (NCBI taxonomy): domain Eukaryota; kingdom Metazoa; phylum Arthropoda; class Insecta; order Lepidoptera; family Nolidae; genus Pseudoips; species Pseudoips prasinana. Next base: position 32,638,869 of record OX621255.1, read on the forward strand.
TAATAAATAAAGTTCTGATTTTCATGAAATAGTTTTTAAGTTCTCAACTTTTTACCCGCAAGTGCTTACTTAAAAGGCAGTTAATTGCGAGCGAGATGTCTTTAACTGCCTTCTAGTTAAGCAAAAGGAGAACCATTAAAAAAATATGATTAGTAATACCGAGCTTAAAGGCATTTAAAATACCATAACTGCTTTCTAAGTAAGCAAAAATAGTCATCCAAGTGCTAGTTACTAGGCTATAAGTCTGTTAAAATCCTTTAACTGCTTTATAACTAAGTATATTTTGATAACTTTTACTATAAGTACAATACATGGCGGCTACAAGAAATTGCTTTGCTATAAAGCAGTTAAGGTATGGTTAGCTGCCTTATAGCGCAGTATATTACGTAAATAAGAAAAAAATTGCTTGGCTAAAGGTTAGAAAACGAATTAAAATAAAATATAATAAATATAAATGAATGAAAAATATAACATGTTGTGCACAAAGACTATGCCTACATAAATAACTTGCAACCATGTTTCTAGGTATCATACCTTTCAACAGACATCAATTCCCACTTATTTTTGCGATTTCTCGAAAACTACTTTTTGCACTTAGCTGCTTTTTAGTTAGTGGACGGCAGCATAGGCGACCAGCCATTCCGACGCTCACGCTTTGAAGTGACATATGGAGGGAAGTAATTGCATGACTTTGAACACTATGGAACGCTTTTTCAGTAAATCATTGAAGTGGTAGGTAGGGTAATTTCCATGATAAATTAGGGTCACATATAAATTATAACTTATATTACGAAACATTTGTGCACCCAACTAAATTTTCTACAACGCAATAAATATTACGGATTACACTCGTATTAGATAATATATAACAGCTACTGCCCACAATTTCGCGGGGAACTTCAATATTACACTTCAGGTTATAATAACTTGGTAACTCGGCTGTACAGTGCCATCTATGAATTGATAACGAAACCAACATTTGTCAGATATTTCCTTCAATTGTAAAAAAATTATTGAAGTTTTATAATTGAGGAAATATCTATCTAATTAAAAAAATATATATTGTATATACCATTACATTGATAGTATGGATTTTAAATTCGCTAACTCGCATGTATTACCTCGGACTTATTAATAAATACCTATTTAATAATTATTATCTTAATTAGAATTATTATTTAGATTTAAATAATATTCTACTTGATCATATATAGGTCACGATTGAATAATCTACTTGTACCTAGAATTAAATATCTACAGTTAAATAATATAAAAACCGTTTTCATTTTATTTTAGACGACCTTAAATTACTGTATATTTTGCAGATCTTTTTTTGTTTATTGATGTTGGTGTACAAACATATATAATAGTTAATTAAGTTTCTATGTAACCGCATTGAAATATCTCAATTTTACAGATTAAACACCAATTGAAATAAGTCTCTTTGTATAGGAGCTTAGAAGCCAAAGACAGACACACAGTTGAAGCCTTTAAACTTTTAACACCAAATTTTTGTATAAGGGGTAAAAGAAATAATTTTATTCAAGTCAGTTGGAGTTGTCACTGAATGTATAATTAAATTTTTTTTAAAGATTGAGAAGTTCTTCTCAATTGTTAGACTATATCGCATCCAACCAATACTCTACTGCTGATGTAGACAGAGAAACTAAGTTGGTTTGATTCAATGTGTACAACCAGTGGTCCACTATGAACCAATTCTCCTTTTTTTATAAATCGGTTTTAATTGAATATATATTGAACATATCAAAAAAACTTAAAAGCCAATACAAACCCATGTAAATGCTTTAGCTAAATGCATAAGCAAGATTGCACAGGTTACAAAACAAAAAAGTTATATGACTTTGAAATTTACGTGGTTTCTCTGTCTACGACTGCTGAGGACAAATGTTGTAGAGACGAGCACTATTAGTTAACCTTTAAATGTTTATTTTTTTTGTTTTTTAGTATTTGTTGTTATAGCGGCAACAGAAATACATCATCTGCGTAAAGTAAATAGTAAAATAATCTTTATTGTACGGACGCAGCACATCAAGCTACCCCAATCTGTCAAAGGAGAAACCCAAACTACATAGAAACTCAGGCCTGGCGTTACAGAGCTGGAATTTGGCCATAAATTAGAGCATCTTGAAAGATTTCACGAGCCCATTTTTCACGTCTCCCAGCAATGGCTAAATTGCTAAAAGCAGACGTTTACTGTTAATTTTTAGGTTATATTTAACCTAAAAGTAAATGCCTGCTTTTACGGATTGGGACATTTATCTTATATATTTTTGTATTTAAATAACTCGATAGAGTTATTTAAATACAATTATCAATCTGGAACGCACATGCACTACATAAGTAAGTAGGTACGTATCTACATAAAAAAACCGCGTACCTACCGTGGGACTTTAGAGTTATACGATAGATCTTACTGATAACTATATTTATTGGACAAGGCCCGCTTAAAACACTACTGGCTTGCATGTGTTATTATTATAACTAGGTACTGTTACTTTTGGTCTTGTACGTCCGCAACCAGGACAAAAGTTACGTGTAATAAGCTAGGTTATTTGTTCAGTATTGGTGTGTAATTTTTTTACATTTGCATTCAGAAACATAAGCAGGTATCTTTATTAGTTAGCTGTTTGCCATAGTACAGGCTCTATCTAGTTTGAGTTCAGATGGCATTGGGTTTGTTGTTCCAAAATTCTCCATTTCATTTAATTGGGACATAAACATTCATTCATTTATTATTATTTATTTGTATAGTATTTGATAAAATCTCAGATTACAGTAATCTGAAATGGCAATAATAATATTTTAAAATAAAACCACATAATTGTGAGTAATGGTTTTATTAATCCACTTCTTCACTAGGCTTATCATAATTTAATAACACTGTATATAAAAATTGTACAGGAGGCAATTGACTACCGATGTGCCATGCCCAACCAAGATACCATATTATGCTCATGGTGTGGGCACAGCAACCAACAGTTCTTCTTCCAACGATACATGTGCAATAATTTTGAATATTAGCATTCCTTTCACTAAGTGAAGTGTCGACTAGGAAATAAACGAAATACATCTATTGATCAATCTGACTACTAATCAACTTATAATTAACTTGAAATACAATGACATCCAGGTTGAGCCTGATGTCGACAGCTCTTGCTGTAGGTTAGTATCCACCTCTCTACACACTTCTATGATATATGAGCCATTTTCTCGTACATGCTCCCCATAGTAAGAACGGGCCTGTTTAATTTGGTATGTGCCCGCTATGTGTTAGTTCAGGAAACTCACCAACATTATTTGTATCTACATCAATTGCTTGGAACTATAATTATAATTTTAAGTGTTACTGTGTTTCTTTCATGTCTGCGACATCCTCCAACAAAACATCTACTTTCAGTTGCCACAACTCCAAAATAGCAGCTCTAAAATAGTCAGGTAAAGCAATAAGAGTTCCAACAGTTGGTGCCCTTGGGGCAGAATTAGTTTCTTGCCTCGTTGAAGGTTCTTCTACATGAGAAATGTCCTCACTATCTGGCTCATTACCGATTAATGAACATTCACGAGATGTTGACGGCCCTGTACTGATATGCTGAGATGCTCTATTTGCTCGCACCCATCAAGAATGACAGACAGCACTTGTAGCACCCACCTGAAAATAAGTTATCTAAATTAACCAGTGGCACCAGATATGTGAGGTGTTATTGCCCAATTTGAAAGATTGATCTAAAGAAATCTTGTGAATGAGTAATCTTGATGTAGGAGCTTGATCATTATCACCCCATCTTTCTTAAATGATTATACATACCAAAAAACATTTTTAATGCCACATGCTACATAGACACAAGATGATGTCCCTGAAGCCACAGGCACACATAACACCCACATCTTGCCATCTATGTTTAAGTTCTACACACCTGTTTCCAGTAAGTATCTGAGTAATAATAATAATAATAAAATGATTTATTTGGATCCAACTTATTTACAATGTTTTTAAACCCGCCAAACTGCGTAACAGTTTGTCGGCGGGAATAGCACTTAAGCTATTTAAACTTACAATACAATTAGCTATTTAAACTAACAATACAATTATAAAATACTTATAAATAACAATGACACCTCTGATATTGATCAAGTGTATAAGTTAAGCACACTAAGTTTGTTCAAACTCATTGAGTAAGAATTTACGTAGCTTATGTTTTAAACATTGTTTACTCATCTTATGCTTACTGTGGTCTTGTCTAAGCCATGAGATTTTATTGAAGACTGTACGTGACGTAACCGTCCTTCCTTCCCACCCAGGCCTCGACCCTGTGTTAGTACACGCCGGTGTGCATTTCGCCTATAGGCAATGAACGTCTGCTCTGGCGCCTCACCGCTCTCCCGGCGGACGCGGATTTCGGTGTAAACCGTCGCTTCAACTGCCGCCAGGAGATCAAACGGCGGGAGGCGTGCCAGGAGTGTCGCCGCTTCAAAGGATACCGTTCGGTATCCTCTTGTGATCCGTATGGCCACCACACGCTGCAGGCTGTTCATAATAGCTCTGCAGTGGGAGGCGCCCGTCAGGCGTTCAGACCAGACGGGCGCCCCATAAAGGACCATGGATTGCACGACACCTCCGTAGAGGCGGCGAACTTCTTCCCTGGGACCCCCGAGGCTCGGCAAAAGCCGGTGTAACGTACCGGTTACCCGGCGCACTCGGGGGGCACTATATTATAACCTTCTATTTGTATGTACCATACCTATAAATATATAGGCGGTGCCTCGCGGTTTTACCCACGTTTAAATTTATAAATTGTAGCCTATGTGTTATTCGGATGTTTACGCTATATTACTACATAGTTTCATCAAAATCAGTTGGTTAGTTTTTGCGCGAAAGAGCAACAAACATCCATACATCCATCTATACTATACTATTATTTTTATTTTTATTTAAGCTGTTTTTGTTTTTATTATGATTTTATTCTTTTGTTTTTCTTATGTTTTTATTTTGTTATTCTTCTAGTCTATAAGATCATACTTTACAATGCTATAATTATGTTTTGCTCTGTTATCTTGTTTGTACCTTCTGCTGGAGGGCCTGGTGACTCGTAATACAGGTTATTTTTTAACCTACTTCGAGCGCCAGTCTCTCACAAAGTTAGCCCATAAATAAGTGTCACATTTGTAAACTTAATCATAACTTGTGAGTGAAAAATAAACTATATTATTATTATTATACTCACAAACTTTCGTAGTTATTATATTAATAGGATATATCTACTTACTACGGATGAACCCTACTGCGAAGTGAATGTTATTTCATAACTCTCCGTATGAACCGATTCCTTGCCACCTTAATTTTTCGAGCCTATTCGCCCCGGCCCTATATAAAATTTAAAGACGCGCGAGTCGCGTCGTTGGCCCTCCTGAATGGTGACGCCATCTAGCGCCACCTAGCGCGTCGTTGGTAATATTTTTGATACCATTTTAAGTAGTTTCAAGTATAATAATACAAGGTGAGACCTGTTACCGTGTGTTATGTTTTATTAATTAGTTTAGATTATTTAAAAGTGACAATCTACGTGTCTAATAGGAAATAGAAGGTAAGTTACAGATTTTCACCATGAGTTATAAACATTTTGATTGAAAATCAAAAAATCTATTTTATTTTGCCCTAAGCTTGGCACCGACTTCAAACCTATCAATAGGTAGCACATGCAAATTATAGTATTTTATTAATATTAAACGTTTGCATAAGAGATGTATTAAATTAAATCTTAATTAAGATATTTTTTATACTTTAAAAAGTATAACGTAAAGTTTCTGAAGTTGGTTTTTTAATCGATTTTTCTATTTAAATAAATAAATAAAATAATAAAATAAAAAAGGTTTTTATTCACGTAGACTTTAAAAAAGCGCTTGTAAATAGTCAGAACATGTTTGTAGTAATATAGTTGTATACATTAGATATTATTTCTAGTAACATAGATATTTAGGTAAGTACATCTTGTATGAAAACATTTATAAAATTTATTTTATTACAGAAATGATATTTAGCTAGCTCGTATCAAGTTATTGTTATTAATTGTACAACTTAGTAAATGTATGGAAACGAGCGATCCAACATCATAATTTGTCAACATTTTCATACCCAAAGTAAGTTTTATCACTTTCTAGTAGCGACGTGGGGCTATATAGGTAAATCGAATCCTACCGGCTATCTTTTCAAAAAAGGAACTATTTATTAACATTTCTGTTTCACAAAAAAAGCGATATACCACCCACCGCTACTGCTGTCTAGTTAATAAAAAACGGCAAGCAGATTGTTTCAAATTTGGATTCCAGTAACTTAAGCCAAGCGGTCAATACAAACGTAAAATCGGACTCACAAGCGACAATGTTATTTATCACTAATGCAAAATCACGTCGTCAGGGTCAAAAGTAGTAAGAGTGCACGTCGGATGTCCAAAGATAGCACAACAGAAGCGTTCTCAAAAAGGATAAATCACCATGTGCTGGAGCACAAATATTTTTGTCGCGTCTTTTTACGCTAACATAAGGTTTATTTTAGAGTATAAAGACGCGACAAAAAACATTTGTGCTCCGGCGCATGGTGATATATCCTTTTTATACAGAAGAATATACGGTACTAATGAGACAAAAGACTTCCTATTCATCGGACCGGCCAGTAACAATGGGCAATCCTTTTTGCATGCGATTATTTTATTTTTATTTTATTTTTCAGTTTAGAAAACTTACAGCTAATTAAATAATAATAAGGTTGTATGTTTAAATTAAGGCCAATAACAAGTTTTCACTTATAGTATTTAAATTATTGGTAATTAAAGGCAGTACAGGCACACAAGACAGCGGTGATGATAAATCATTACATTTTACGAAAAATATTTGTTACATAAGGCCTTTTTTACTTGTGAAGCACTCATATTAAAGGGATCCATGTCAATTCTCTGGCACGCGTCATTGTACAGATGGCAAGCCCTCAACAGAAACGAGTTTCTTCTATAGTTACTCTGTGCGGCAGGAGTATGAAGAAGGTGGTATCTTCGAAGTAACGCCGACGGTACGCGCAAACCTATCTTACTAACAAGTTCAGTAACATCGGTCGATCCGTTCATAATGTTATGTAAAAGAGAAATATCCGCTATTTTTCTACGCTCCTGAAGAGGAAGCAGGTGGAACTTTCTGCAACGACTAAAGTAATTGGGTAAATATGTTTTTGATTTGAACTGAATGTACCGTAGGAATTTCTTTTGAATATTTTCCAAACGTGATATATATATTTCATAGTTGGGGTTCCATACCTGTGAAGCATATTCTAAGTGGCTACGGACATATGCACAATACAAGATTTTAACAGTTTTAATGTTTTTAAATTCGCTGGAAATTCTGAAAATGAAGCCTAGAGCTTTAGAAGCTCTATTGACTATGTTCTCAATGTGTGCATCAAATAAGAGCTTTGAGTCAAATGTCACCCCCAGATCTTTGATAGTACTTGCCCTAGCTATCACAGTATCCGATAGCTTGTATGGGTGAACTAAGGGATTAGGCTTTCTTGTAAAGGAACAAACATAGCACTTCGAGACATTCAGCTCAAGTTTGTTTTGCAAGCAGTATGTTTGGAAGCGATATAAATCAGCCTGTAGGCAAAGAGTATCCTCATGACACGTTATGTTTTGCATAATCTTCATGTCATCTGCATACAGTACGATCTTTGATGTATGAAAACAGTATGTGATGTCATTTATAAATATATTAAATAAAAGGGGTCCCAACAACGATCCCTGTGGAACTCCCGAGGGAATATACCTTGGCTGAGACGAATAGCCCTTTAGCACGATAACTTGACTCCTATTCTCAACGTATGATGAGAACCATCTAAATAAGTTACCTCTAATACCTATTTGTAGTAATTTACGTTTGAGTTCAAAATGGTCTATTCGGTCGAAACATTTGCTATAGTCAGTGTATATAACGTCTACTTGCGACCTCTTAGACATATGTTCCGATATAAAATCACTACAAACAACAAGGTTTGACGTCGTGGAGCGGCCTTTCAAAAATCCGTGCTGATTTTCGCTAAAGTTGAGCTTAATAGCAGAATAAAGTTGTTTGTGTACAATTTTTTCTAGTATTTTAGCGAACACGCAAAGTTTAGAGATTGGTCTATAATTCTCCACTTCATCTTTAGGTCCTTTTTTATGAATTGGAGTTACATACGCTGACTTCCAGACGGTGGGGACCACACCCTCCTCAAAGGAACGCTTGAATAGGATGGAAAGGGGTACAGAAAGACATTTAGCAAGATTGAAAACAAAGATTGGTGGAATGTTATCAGGACCCGCGGACTTCTTGAGGTCAACTTGTTTGAGTAGCTTGAACACTTCAGCTTCTCGTATCTCAATCGAGTTAATATCCGAACAGTTATTTTGACACTGTGGGCTGGTATTTTGTAAGTGCGCCAAAACATCAATGTTGTGGGGTCCAATCGGAAGAAAATTCGAGTAAAAGTAGTCCCCAAACATGTTACAGATTTCCTCTCCATTACTCGATGACTGCTCTTTATATTTAAGTATAGAGGGATAAGAATTGGATTGCTGCCTTGACTTAACATATCGCCAGAATGCTTGGGGGTTTTTTGCGATATCCGATTCGATATTTTCTATGTAATTATCGAACATGACCCCTTCCATGTCCTTGGCTCGCTGTCGTAACGTAACAAAAGAGTTATAGTCCGATATGTTTCTATATTTTTTAAACTTCTTGTGAGACTTTGCCTTTTCTTTGATAATCTTAATAAGTGCACTCCTGTACCAAGGGGGATATCTATCCGCTGATTTTGATGTTCTTGTTGGCACGAAGTTATTTTTAAGTCTGTTCAGAGTATCATAGAAGTATACAATAGCATCCTCAAGTTGCCTATTATACAACTCGGTATGCCAGTCTATGCTGTCCATTTCGTTAGTGATAGTAATATAGTCAGCTTTAGTGTATTGAAAATGCACTCTAGGGTGAGTTGGTAAAGTGTGTAATTGAACAAAATCAGCAGAAACACATAAAGCTTTGTGATGTGCATCCTCGGGAACCAATGGACCGCCGCAGTGGTATACAACCACTTCGCTGTTAGATAAAACCCAATCCAATATCCTATTGTTGATGTTACTGTGAGAGTTGTACTGTGCTAGATTACAAGCAGCTAACGTATCTATAAAATTAATCTGAATTTGGCCTTGTACGTTGCTTGCAGTCATAATATTACAATCTGCGGGCTCCCAGTTAATATTGGGTTGGTTAAAATCACCAAATATTAAAAATGTATCAGCAGGGTATTGAAAAATAATATTGGACATGTTATTAAAGAAGTTAGTAAGTTGACCAGTTAAAGAAATACCTAAACCTTGAGCACATATGTAAACAACGCATATATGCATTTTGTACGATATTCTAGGCTTCGATTGGTTTAAGGTTAATGACACCCACATATCTTCGGCAGAAGAACACCAATCACTCCGATCCACTGTTACTAAGTCCCTTCGCACAGCTATTAAAACTCCACCCCCCAAAGATTGAGCTGTATTTGCGTAGTTCCGATCCCTTCTCAAAATCATGTATCTGTCATCGAACAATTCGCTATTGCTGATACCGTCTAACAGCCATGTCTCCGTCAAACAAATAACATCATAGCTATTAATGCACACATTTCGAAAGAAAGTAGATGTTTTAGTCCGTAAACCACGTACGTTCTGGTAATAGAAACTATTAATTATTATTGTTACAAATTCTTTATGCATTTTGATTCAAAATAAATATGTACTATAAAGTGCTCAGTTAGATGGCATTTTAGACATTTTTCTATATTTTAGTGTGTGTGAATAATTATTGATGAATAAACAATTATACCATGTGGTTGACGACAGTTTAACTTTGCCAAATAATCTAGTGGCCACTGATATTATTGTCTCTAATGTGTTATTTTTTATATAAAATAAAAGGATTTATGGTTTAAATTCAATAAAAACTATAATTACAACAATTTTCTAATGACGGGCTTGTCGCGTCATGGGCGTCCCTAAAGGTTTCTTTATGACGCGCTAGGTGTGTCACAGGCCAGGAATCGGTTAAATCGCGTATCGTGTGCGGGGTACGCGGAGCAGAGAGCTTGCGGCAAGCGCGGGAGTGTAGTGTATTGTATTATCTATGGTACTCGCAGCGTACGGTTAGTATTTTTGTTACGGACGCTTGGACATAAACCCACAAGGTAAATGACTTGCCAAGATAAATCTCAAGATGAATCGCTCTTCGAATTTTGCGAACAAAATTAACAAGCAAGCTAAACAAATAGCATACAATGTATATTCCTTTTTTAAAGCCAGAAAACAAGATCAACAAAGTATCTTCAAGACGTAAACCTAAACAAACTTGTTGCTAAAGCTACAAGCTCTCGGTGACTACAATATCTATACATATAATAAAATCGTAGGAAAGTCTAAACTGTACATTGAATATATTTTTAAAGGATATTTGGGGCGTGATCTACAATCGATATCGAAGCCTAAAATATAGTTTTTAGAATTTATGTCTGTGTTTCTGTTTGTCTGTATGTATGTCTGGGCTAAACTCAAAAAGTACTGCATGGATTTACTTCAAATTTTGAATGAATATTACCAAGAGGTTGGGTCAACATATAGGCGACATATTATCACGCTATCAGCTACGAGGGAGGAGCTGTGATAATTTATAAAATTTAACGCGGGTATAACCGCGGGGCACAGCTAGTGTAAAATAATAAAAGAAGGAAATGAACTGAAAGAAGAAGAAGGAAGGTAATGTAAATTTTAAATCACCAAAAAAATAAACATGTCCGAAAGAAAAAAGTTGACTGTTTTACAAAGGGCGTTATTAGAAGAAGATTTTATACGGTTTATAAGAATGTTCCTACATACAAAAATTTGAATGCGAAACTCAGAGAAGAACGAATTTTTAATTGTGGCCGAGAATATTTGAAAACATTGATTCATAAACAAGGCCTTCGATTTCAGAAAAGTCAATAAAAAGAAAATTACTGGTTGAACAACCAAACATCGTAGGTATCGTGGCGGTGGCGTTATCTTAATAGGATAAAGAAGCACAGGTGAGATCAAAGACATAGGTATCGTTTACCTTGATGAAACATATGTCAATTCGTCATCAAATGTGTCGGCGTGTTGGCAATCCAATGAAGAACGAGGGGTGCTGTCATATATTGGCAAAGGGCCACGTTTAATTATTGTACATGCTGGAGGACAAGCCGAATTTATCAATGGAGCTCTTTTAATTTTTGAATCTCCGTGTGTAGCATTACCCGCTCCACCCGCCCTTCTTACCACGCAGGCGATACAAGAGTTAAACGGTTGGGCTATAGTTAACCTTACATAGCAACCAAGTTAGATCCTTACTCTTTGTGGTTACTAAGTTCAAAGAGTATTTAAACCTATATTTATATTCTCTTTGGTACCTAGGTCAAGAAACAACCAAAGATATTATAACATTTTTTTTTTGGCGCCAACGCGGAAAAGGACGAATCGAGGCTATGTTTTATTTTCAAAAACTGGTGTAAATTCGAGTTTTTATGTGTAAATATGGTGGATTTTTAGACATAACATCTTCGACAACGTACACAAGTGGAGGAAAGTGCGATATTGCCGTGAATTGTGATTTTCCGTGTTGAAACCAAAACTCCATAGAAGCCTCTAGTAAAGTCTCCACTGCTTTACTGGGGTAGGACTATGACTTGACTGTGACGGACGTGATGGACATGACTGTGACGGACGTGACGGACATGACTGACTGACTTTGAAACAGAAAAATTACAACTGAAGACGAGGCGGTATGGTCACAGACCTTAGCCTGCCCAAAGAGGGCAAAATATAAAAAAAAAAAAAATATCTTTGGAAACAACAACTCAAAGAGTATTTAACCTACAGTAAACTGTCATCAACGGTGGTGATAGATAACGATAATCAAACAAATAATTGTATTTAGTTAATTTCTCATAACTTTCCAGTTTTGGAAAGATAAGTTTCTTACATTTTTGGAATTTCGTAGATAATTAGTGTAACTATGGCGTCTACAGATGTTCTAAAAGTAGAGATGGAATATGAGACGTGTTGCATTTGCGGGGGGCTGGGTGATCTGCTGACACCTGAAGAACATGATGCGGGCGCACCGCCGATGCAGGTGCCGCTGCGGGCCATGCTACTGCATCTTAATTCTAGCAAGGTAATATATTTATGGCAAACTTTAAGATCAAAACAAGTCTATAACCTATAAGTAGATGTACTGTAGTTGGTCTACCATAGACCGTGAACTCCTCGGGCTGATAAAGATGTCTTTTATTGATGATAGTGAGTAAAAGGTTTGTTCTAGTATAGGATACTAAAGTTCCAGTAAATGCCATTTCAAGCTTAGTAAAACAGCTTATCTTAGATAGTATGAGTGTCAGGATGGAACAACTAGCTTAATGTCCCCAAAATAAAATGCTGGAGAAGCAAGCTGGTTAATGTATCAGCTGAAAGACATCCAATGTTGGACAAAGGTCTATCCCTAAGATGTCCACAATTGCCGGTATTGCAAACAAGAAGAAAGCAGGTTGACCCATGTTTATGTCTCACTATACTACATAACCATGTCTTCTGTAATTAACTGGGGGCATTTATGAGGTGAAGATTTCTCATGTTTGCAATGTTATCTTCCCTTCACATGCTCAATACTACAAAAAATCCTACCTAAGCTATGACTATGCTATGCCACACAATTCTTAATGTATTCTCTATTTCATGTATGTAGGCTTTTACAATAGATACAGTAATATGAATTCTTTGTATGTATTTCTAATATAACATTTATTTAAATTTTTATATTATTCTTACTGCTATTAAATGTACCCTCTGTTTATTACTCCAGCACTTGTACTGTTCAATTTCCTCTATGAATTCCTGTAAAGATTGATCTATTTATATAATATTCAAGTTACCTTCATTCATGGACGGGCCTGTTGGTGTGGTTGGTAAATGCTTGCCTTTCATGCCTCAGGTTGTGGGATTAATTCCCACCGAGGACAAATATTTAGGTGCATGAAGATGTCTGTTTGTCCCGAGTATGGGTGTAATTATCTATATATAATAATAATAATATAATAATATGTATTCTGTACAGCACCTACTATTGTATTTTGGCTGTTTGTTCACAAACAAACTGCTCTATTTGTTGGTTCCCTAAAAGAGAATGTTTTAAAGCTCATTTTCTTTGGTTTATGACTCAGTTGTTATACAGCATACCGGGTAGTCCCCTAATATGGGCTATGAACTAATGAAAGTAGGCTATTTATATGTTGGTCTTTATACAGCATGTAGGTTTGCCCTGCATACAGCCTAGCTACCAATGAAATTCGTCATCAGGGGTCTCAGATGAGTATAATTGGACGCAAACTGACAGCGTGTGGGAGTTACTTAATACAAGCTAGTTAAATATCATTGCTATTATAAAATAAATTTTATAAAGCACGGATGTTGAAAAGGTTTTTCGATTAAAAAAAAAATGTATACGCATTCTAGCAAATATTGATGGAACTGATAGTTGCAGGCCACACTTTAAGACTCATAGTATTTTGACACTAACCTCACTCTACATTCTCGAAATCTGCCTCTTTGTCAAACAACACTTGCACCTCTACCACAGAATAAAGAGTACTTACGTACAGAACCGGCTCTTCGCGCAACAATTTATAGAAATAGCGACTCTTGCTACTAAGCAACTAAGTGCAATTCAGCTTACATTCGCGCTCAGTGCCTACCGCGATATTCACCTAAACGCTGCCGCTCTCTTCTAACGCATTACACTGTCTCTGTATGACTCGGAGTGTACTGGCGTAGGGTTACCGGCTTGCCGCTGTTACTATGATACCTATTAATCGTCTATATACTTACTTAACCACATAATCTATCTACTGGTTTTTGCGTATGATTAAATAATATTTTTTTATTAGTTGTATGTGATATTTTTGTTAGTTTATTTAAAGTTGGCTCGACGAATTCTTAGGTAGTGTTTTTCGACTGTTCGTTAGGTATAAATAAGTACCTACCTATACCTATACTTAGGCTATTGCTAAATTCTTTGTCAAGGTAACTACTTACTTTAGCAATAATATTTATGGGTCTAATTCAAAGAATAAAATTTTATTTGTGAACAACACGATAATCTAAAATACTTAAGTAGGTCGGTAGGCAGAGCAACGCAAAATAAGTTGTAAGTACTTAAGTATTCTTTTTTATTTAATTTACAAATGTTAGTAAAAATATTAAATAATACCTAATAAATCTACGATTAGAAGGTATGTGCGGGCTCACTCGAAATTGCAGCTCCTTTCGGGTAGTACAGTTACCAAAAAAATATCTATGTAAGTATATTTTTCTGAGCACCTACATAGACTGTTGAAAATATAAAACAAATAAGCAAATAATGATTTACCCGGGTTTCGCCACAGTCTGTGAAGCCTGACCGGCTTTTGATAACGACCTTTTTCGCACGTTCTTGTCGTACGTTATCAACTTTTCATCACCAGTTATCAGCTTCTTCAAATTGGTTAGGTTTCATTACGTCGTAATAAAGATCACAAATGAGTACACGGTTCATGAGGTTTCTTTCAGTGAGCTCTTGACGTACCCAAATATCGAGCATTTTTGTGTAAGCAGTTTTTTTTCAAATGCACCAAAACTGTTTTGTGGTCAATTCCTAGTTCTTCAGCTACGTCGTAGCTACTTATATGCCGATCTTACCCCACTTTTTCAAAAATAGCATCCATTTTATCCGTAATAGGGCGACCAGAGCGACGTGCATCTTTGACATCAAAATTTCCGAATTGAAAATTACTACACAGATACTGCATCGAATTTCTTCATTAGATTCACTCATCATGACAGTACCAAAAACAAATGAAAATCACACTTTTTCCTAATTTGAATTTGGGATTATGTTCTTTAAAATTTAAACTTTCAATGATACCAAAACAAGCCAAATACAGATAGTATAGCCAAAGAGTTTTATGACAAGTTCATACATACGATAATGCGAAAAGACTTTTTCCCCAACCTAATAGTAATTTACATGTGCTTTAACTTAATAAAATGAGCAATTTGTTTCTTTCCTTCTCTAAATTCCCTATTATTAAATCTTATAGTCGAAAAAATTCTGAATCTAACAAATAATTTCAATAAATAATCATTCGGAAAGCATGGGCATGGGAAATTAAATTCTACACTTTTTAAGAGATCGTATAATTTGCTCCCCGGCCGTTCCATCAGATTAGATTCAAAATTTTCTAAGAAAGTGGTTTCTAGGATCCGAATGTAACTATTGAAAGTATCTGGTGGTACTTTTAACCCACCGTAAAAAGAAGCACTTTGATTGTATGCTTTAAAATGGGTAAACATTCTAGAGGTATTTAGGTCTGGTATTATTTCCATTTGACGAGCGAGAATTGGGCAACTGTGATTTTTTATACACTTATATAATAAATATCCAGAAACATAACATAAAGCGTTTTCCGTGGGCACATCAAAATGATAATCAGTATCGCCATTTAGAGCTACTGAAGATGACGGAGTTTTAGTTTCTGTCCGATTTGGTCGTTCATAAAAAGTGTTTCCCTTTTCTAGTAAGTCACATATATCCTCTTGGCAGTTACTGTACCGAGAACCCTTAAGCATGTTGGACAGAAATAACTTTGAAAACGCCCTCTGGAACTGGATTGGTGTAGGATCTCTACAGTTTCCTCCTTGCTGTCTAATGGCGCCAAAGAAATTTTCAAGACAATCTTGATTCAAACGTCTGGTATACAGACTTTTAAAACCTTCATTTTTTAAGTCAGTGGCAAGCATAAGAATGGATCGAATCGATATTTCTATGTTTTTAAACGTCTTAATTCGGTTTGTGTTGTTCTTTCCATTACGTGTATCAACAGCAAACAATTTTCTGAATGTTTTTAGAGCCTCTTCTAACGCGT
The DNA here is from genome assembly GCA_951640165.1 of Pseudoips prasinana. Lineage (NCBI taxonomy): Eukaryota > Metazoa > Arthropoda > Insecta > Lepidoptera > Nolidae > Pseudoips > Pseudoips prasinana. The sequence continues at coordinate 32,654,926 of OX621255.1, forward strand.
CTACCTGATATTTTTTAAATGAGAAGGAATTTTTATACTTGTTTTTGGATTGTGCTGCACTTGAGTTTAAAATATCAAACAAATTATTCATCTGCTCAATAAAATCAGCCGTAGCTCTAGCTTCTTCAGGTAAAATTTTTGCAAAAATTAATGTGTTGAGAGCTGCGGACACAGATAAGCTAAATATTTGTGCAGCGTATTTAACGCGCATTTTCTGGAAGTTATTCGGTTTTAAGTGCTTTTCCGTTACGCGTGGAATCATTTTCAGATTTTTAGTTTTTTGTTGTGAATATAATGACTCTATATACTTCCATGAAATTACTTTGTCATCGACTTTAAAATTGTTGCTATGAAGATTATTTCGTACGCATTTAATTAAATGTGGAACATCAAAAATGTAATTATTTTTTTTGCCATTTAAAAAGTAATATGGTTTTTCTGCCGTTATTTTTTTAATGTCTTTAGCAAGTTTATCGAAATTAGAGCCTTGGTCAGAGATTATAGCCCTGACATCTATTCCAATGTCAGAAAGTTTTAAAATCACGTGATCTAACCAAGTTTCCAAATCTTTATAATGCTTTGCACTAGCTAAGAAGGAGTAGGCGATAGGTTGCTTCCAGTTAACGTAAATGCCACGAAGCATCATAGCACAGGCGTGTGAATCAATTTCTTTGCTCACTTCTCCATTAATGTTATGTAGGCCTATAATTTCATCTCGTTTCGTATCATAATGAAGATGACGCTTAAGAACCATTTCATCCAGAGGTAATGTGCAATATTTGGCATGTTTTGGTAATGACTTTAATTTAGATGATAGAAAATTTAATTCACGATCATTAAACTTAGGTGGGATAATCATTTTAAATCTATTTAAAGTACTTTCACTAGGCAGACGTAAGAATGTTTTCAAACACCGATATGTTTGCGGGCTGGAAAAATGCAAATTTAGTGCAAACAACTTAAATTCACTGTCAAATCTGTTCCCCTTTGAATTACTGTTAATTCTACTTTGCCATTCAATCAGTTTACAAAATCTTTTTGTGATTTCATCTTCTGTTTTAAATGTGAAACGTTGAAATTTTTCGGACTCTTTTGATTGAACTTCTCTTCTCATCTTATCCAATTCAAACTGCAGCTTCCTCTTTTTGAAATGCGATTCTTGTAAACAAGTCTTCAGTTTTCTTTTTCTGGGCGTGTTTGCAGGGAGAACCATTGAAGTTTGAGTATTTTCACATATAGTTCCTTTTTTGTCTGTTTGCGTATATTCTGAATAATCATCAGCCTTTTTAATATTTTTGATTGATATTAGATGTATATAGGAATCATTCGTTTGTGTAGCTTGGTCACATGACTTAACTTCCAAATTTGCAAATCTTGTAGGGATAGCATCTGACTTTAGTTTGGGAGTGAAGACGATTGATGATTTATCAAAATGCTTAGCACAGACCACGTAACTATTAGGTTTTAAATCTGGCTTGACAAGGTCAGGCCTGTTTATAATTTCTAACCATTGCTTGCGTCTAAAATATAAAAATAAAACTTAAGGTAATTTATTTTAGTGGAAAGAAGTATACGTACATATAATAGGTCTTTACCTATGAAATTGCCGTTTTGTATGAAAAAATTTAAACGAATTTTTTTCATGAATTTTTTTATTTGTATTAATCGAAGTAATCACCCATGCAATCAATGCATCTTTGCCATCGCAGTGGCAGTTTATTGATGCCCTTCTTAAAGAAATCAGCTGGACGGGAGGCAACAAATTCTTCAAAGGCATTTTGTACTGCCTCTCGGGTATTGAATTTTTTTCCCGCCAAGAAGTTATCCAAATTCTGGAAAAAGTAGTAGTCTGTAGGCGCAAGGTCTGGTGAGTAGGGCGGATGACGGAGAGCTTCCAACCCCAGTTCTTGCAACTTGGAGACCGTCTGCTGTGCAGTATGAGGTCGCGCGTTGTCGTGCAGGAGCAGCGGAGACGAGCGATTGACCAATGCTGGTTGGAGATGCGCCAGCTTCTCCATCATTGTGCTCAGTTCTTCACAGTACACATCTGCAGTAATGCTCACCCCGTTTGGTAAGAAGCTGTGATGAATCACACCGGCGCTAGACCACCAAACAGTGACCATCACTTTTCTAGGGGTAAGTTTTCGTTTAGGGCATTGTTTAGGTGCTGAACCAGGATCCAACCAACTTGCTGAGCGCTTGCGGTTATCAAACAGAATCCATTTTTCATCGCAGGTAACAATGCGGTTCAAAATTCCTTCATTTGTGTGTTTGTTGAGCAGTGCAAGGCACGTCTCGACGCGTACTTCGCGCTGGCGATCATTGAGTTCGTGGGGCACCCATTTGTCAAGCTTTTTTACCTTGCCAATTTGACGCAAATGGACCAATATTGTTTTGACGCTAACGTCGAAAGCTGCTGCTAATTCAGCCGTAGATTGTGTATCATCAGCTTCCACAACCGCCTTTAATTCGTCATTGTCGACCAAAGTCTTCGGACGACCGCGAGGTTCATTTTTCAGGTCGAAATTTCCAGAACGGAAGCGAGCAAACCAATAACAGGTGGTGCGTTGGTTTGTAGTGTTAGCTCCGTAAACGTCGTTGATGTTGCGTGCCGCTTGTGCCGCGTTGCTGCCACGACGGTACTCATATTCCATAATTACTCGAATTTTTAACGTATCCATGATGACGAAAAAGATTGAAATGCGATGAAAATGTAACACTAATCAATAAAGAAATGACTACTTTTGGAAAAAAGAAACCATGTTTTTAAAATAAAATTAATTTGAAATTAGAATTCTTAGCCAAACAAAAATTATTTTGATTTGAAATGGCCAGTACTGCAGAACGGCAATTTCATAGGTAAAGACCTAATATTTATTTTATACAGTACTTTGCAAAATAAACTACATACTGTTTAGTGCTCAGAGTAGCTATATTTTCCCGTGCAGTGAGCTACTTTTATTCTTTGGAAACATGGGTTTTATTTTGGAAAGAATGGAAAAATCTTTAAAAAAAAAAGAACAACTTGGTTTTAATTGCTGGTAAAAAACCAAAATTGTAGCTATATCTTCACGAAAATAAAGCCAATTTTTCCAAATAACAAAAGTTACTCACTGCACGTGAAAAAGAAGCTACCCTTAAGAGCATGGTAAAACGTATGAACTCAACCCTCCAGGTTATATCCGAATGGGGTATTGAAAACAGGGTCCGATCCTGCATGGAGTACTGCCCTCATCCTTAGGATGGCTCCGCAAAGTATCACCTAGACTCTTTGTGTATCTTATGGGTATGCGCGGTCAACCTTAGACCACATCATCACTTACCATCAGGTGAATCGTGGTCAAGCGCAAACCTATCCAGCATAAAAAAGAGTCATTTTTAGGTTTCCGTACCTAAAGTGCAAAACGACACCCTATTACTTAGGCACCGCTGTCTGTCTGTCTGTCTGTCACCAGGCTGTATCTCATGAACCGTGATAGTTAGACAGTTGAAATTTTCACAGAAAATACCCAAAATCACTTTTTGGCCCGAACCGGGTTTGAACCCAAGATTTCATTTTCTGCGGTTGAACACGCTACCGCCAGACCAACAAAGAGTGGGTTCGTATAAAAATATGAACTCAGGTTAGAAAAAGTGCATCTAATTTTTGGATATTTTTTGCAGTCTGTACCATTTTGTAACGAACTTTTGTATGAAGTGAACCCAACTAAATTCTATTTATCATCTACACCTTACAAATTTTGGCTTTTATAATGGGGTAAACATCATAAAATATTCACATTTTGCAGTACTTAAAAGTTCGTAGACGAGAAAAAGTAAAAATTCTGGTTGTTTACATTTTCACTATACTAATTTATAAATATCTCCTAAACGCGTGGACCGATTGACATGACTCAAACGGATAAAATGGTTTTAGGCCTAGATCTTTCATTTGACACTAAAATAGTTAAGATATCTCGACAAACAAAAAAACACATTTTCAAGTTGCTCTCGTAATTATTTTTCCCGTACTAATTCTTTTAAAAACTATCTGGGTCAACAAAAATGTTAAAACTAGAGTATATACGACTAAAAACACTTTATTTGTATTCTAATTAGAAATAATCAACACCTACAAAGCTACTTTGGTAGGTATTTAAAAGAATAATTTGAACTAACCTTTCTGCATCTTTAGGTAATGTAAAAAATGATAAACCCTTGTCTCCTTTTTTCGACAGACATCCGTCAAATGAACAATATCTAGCACCAGATTTGTGATGAGACATTTTTCTGTTCAATATTAAGTAGTCTTTTAATCCGTGGCTGTGCGCGCGAGCGGTGACAACCGACTGGCGCACGCCACTTTAGAGGCGCGCGAAAGTGTAGGTACTTATCACCGTAGGTACGGCCGAGTGAAGGGGCCCTGCCTCTACTCTCAAGATAAAGACCATTACAAAGAACCCCGCCTTTTAAGTAATAGCAACAAATTAGTATTGCCTGCTTCCAGTTTAAAACTATTCCATTCTGGACCATATGCTATGTCAATTAAATTATATAATAAAATCCCAAAAACAATAAAAAACATATCCAATTTAAACATTTTTAAAAATAAGCTTAATAATCTTCTTATAGAGAAATCATATTACACTTTGCAAGAGTTTTTCGAAGACAAAAGTCTACCCAAGTGACAAATTAATTTGTTTCGATTATGCGGAAAATGACATGTTTTATGGTGCTTGAATTTATTTAGTAATTATTATAATTTAATAAATAATCATGAATCAATTTTATAATTAATTTGACATTAATATTGTATTGAAATTAAATTTGTTATGTATTTTATTTTATTGTATAATATTTGTGATTATTGTTTTAACTTCATTGAAATAATGTACCTGCTTGGCTGAATAATATTCAAGATAAAAATTAATTGCTGTGCCCTAACAGGTTTCATGTTGATACTAATATGTTTTGTAACACCAATATTGTACACATGATTGCAATAAAAAATTGTATTGTATTGTATTGTAAATGTTTTCATACAATCCGTGTAGGTACCTAAATATCTATGTAACTAGAAATAATTATGTATAAGTAATTATATTACAACAAACATGTTCTGACTATTTACAAGCACTTTTTTAAAGTTGATGTGAATAAAAACCTTTGTTATTTATTTATTTTATTTTATGATGGCTGATTGTTTTGCCAATTACAAATGCTGAAACTGGTATAAATGTATCAAGATTAGCCTATATATGGAATGTGACAAATTATATATATAGAAATTTAAAAGTGTGAGACAGTGCAAGATTGACAGGTGCACAAGAACATTTGTGAGGATCTTAATATTCCTGGTCTATTAATCATTCTAATAAAATAAAAATATGAGGTCACTATCTACCATGAATTAATGTGAGTTGAAAAAGCACTAAGGTAAGTTCTAGCCAGGATTCTGTGTATAAAACAGGTTTCATAGTACCTATGCCACAATTGATTTCAGAGGTTACTCAGAACCTTCAAGGAACATAGTTAAATTGAAGTTGTTAATTTACTTACTTGTAAGTAGTTAGTTAGTTACTTACTTGTAAGTATGAACACCAGGGTATATTTACTAACTTCCAATATAATATACTACTCTGTCAAGAAAGTACCGGGAAAAGATCAATAGTGTACAAAATGTTTGTTATTCATCCAAATTTATTTTATCACCTTCAAAGAAACGATACACTTACGCCAACGAATAATCCATTCATCAAAACATTTTTTAAATGCTGCTTTCGGAATTGAGTTCAGTTCTCGCCGCGAATTCTCCTTTATGTCTTCTACCGATTGAAAACGGGTAAGATGAAGTGTTAATTTGAGTTTAGGAAAAAAAAAGAAGTCAGCTGGAACCATATCTGGTGAATATAGTGGTTGCTGGATGGTATTTGTTGAGTGTTTGGTCAATAATTCGTTCACAATGATGGCCTTGTGCAAAGGCGCATTATCGTGGTGCAAAATCCAAAAATTTTCTTTCCACAAATCTGGCCTTTTTCGTCGAATTTGCTCTCTTAAACGCTATATAACGCTCAAATAATATTATTTATTTACCGTTCGACCTTCCGGTAAGAATTCAGAGTGCACAACACCGCGATAGTCAAAGAAAACAGTCATCATGACTTTGACTTTTGATCGACTTTGGCGTGGTTTTTTCGGTTTCGGTTTAGTTGGAAGGCGCCACTCCGAAGCTTGTTGACTAGTTTGCATGTCAAACTCGTAAACCCACGTCTCGTCACCAGTAACAATGCGTTTCATGAATGTTGGGTCGGAATTGACTCGTTCTACCATGTCCTCAGCGACCTTCATGCGATTGAATTTTTGGAGAAAATTCTGATCTTTTGGGGCTAGCCGAGCAGCAACATGTTTCATACCCAAATGATTAGTTAAAATGGTACGAATCGACTCGTGAGATACAGATAGTTCGGCGGCTATCTCTCTCAGAGTTGAATGAGGGTTTTCAGACACTATTTCCTTCACTTTTGTGATGTTAACTTCAGTTGCAGATGTTGATGGCCTATCAGAGCGAGGCAAATCTTTCATCACATCTCGACCAGCTTTTGAACGCTTTGAACTTTGAACCACTCATAAGCACGAGTTTTTGATAAAGTCGATTCACCGTAAGCCTTCTGTAACATTTTCAGTGACTTCGAACACGAAATTCCATTAGTGATACAAAATTTAAGACAAACTCTTTGTTCGATATTTTTGTCCATTATGGAATACCCAATACACACTATATATGATATTACTAAAACCAGCACTGTATTTAATATAAATAACAGATGCAACTCAAACTCCGCGCCAAAATGGAAAGCAGTTGTGCCAATCTAACATAAACAAAAAAAAAAAACAAAAATTTGAATTTGGAACCATAAACAAATCATCCATTCCCGATACTTTTTTGACTGAATGTACACTCATAAAAGTGTGTATTCATTTAATTTATGTTTGTTCTCAACTGAAGGTTGTTTAACAGGATGCAATGAGTTGTTTCATTGAATATAAAAACAAAAAAGATGCATTTGACATTTTTGGGAAACTCTAATCTCAAGAATGATATATCATAATTAATATAATTGTCTGGTTGGTCTTGAACCAGTACCCTCTATCAATCCTGGGTAGGCGCTTTTTGTTAAGCTACGAATAACACACTGGCAGATAAAATTTGTCCAAGATGATGTTAGGTATTATTAGAAACATACCTGCACTCATCGTGTTATCTACTTTGTGTATGTACCACGTTTTAAAGCGAAATAAATACTTACTTACTTACTTACTATTGTTTGCAGGTGATCCCAGAGGGTCGGCTGTGTGGCAGTTGTATCCGTCGCACAATGGATGCATACGAGTTCAGCACGGCGCTGTCCACGCGGGGGGCTCCTCCACTCAGTGAGAAAATCAGGGCGTTGCGCAAAAGGTGTGATTAAAATGTACTTTATTCCAGCAAAGTTCTGTATCATGAAGACGGGCGCGGGGGCAGCTTGGTCATTGGAGCATGTTATTATTGGCAGTTCGTGATTCTAAATAATACTATTTCTATAAATATTTCGTATTATCATATGGACACGGGTCTAGGTGATTTTGCTTCACTCGATATTTCGGCATGGTTTGCACCAGTCGAGGGCACGGGTCTATTTATGAGCCCCGGCAGCGCTGTCTCCGAGAAGTGCGGGTTTCGTTTCGGGTATGTCTACAAATAACTAATAACATCAGCACCCAGACACAATTATATTAGCTACGATGACACTTCGTGGTCATGGCATTCCTAGATGTTAAAAAGCGGGATGAATTCTCGGTTGAAATTGATAGGTTTCTTTAGTTTAACCGCATCACATTATATTCTAGAATAACAGTCAAGATCGGTGAAGAAGACTTGTGGTTTATGTAAATTTGCAATTCAATGTTCAGATCTTGTGTCGACTACATGCTCAGTTATTGCTTATTTATTAATCTATCGCTTTCTAATAGTTGCGATATGTTCCTTGCCCCTTTCAGTAATAATCCTTTTAGTTTAAAACTGTTTGTTATGTAGAAAGGTGCCATTATGGTGTCTATCTATAAAGGAGGTCAACAAGACGAGATATCCAACTATCGCCCAATCTCCCTACTAAGTTTTCTTTTAAAAATACTTGAAAACGTAGTTAAGACCAGACTGGTTGTTTATTTAGATAAAAACAATATAATATACAACGTGTAACAGAAAGAGTGAACGTAACTTAAGGGGCATATACGGTCTCCTTAAGCCTACCTATACACAAAATCTCATACCGCAATATCATCATTTTAATCTTGGTCGTAAAATAATATACCATTCAATATATCGACAAGTATTTTTATCGATATAACGAACATCCGTACTAACACAGCACAGCTGACTCTGATTTACGCTAGAAATTGTGTGACATACCTCTGTGTTTCTTTCTATGCACGCCTGGTAAATTGATTCGGATTACACTCACTACACATATTTTGTTTTAATTTCGAGTTATGTTTTTATTTATAGCACTGCTGAATAGCTATTGGATACTTTACATCGTAAGGTTCATGAACCTTACAGCTGATATTTGCTAGTGTTGTTCGTAATATCGGTAATCTTTTCTTTTTAATTGTTAGGACAAATACGAACTTATTTCCCCGTCTGGCCGATGTAGTTCCACGAAACAGACGTGATATCAGTAGGTTATGTCTAAATCCAGCTAGGACTGCACTTATGCGTAAAAGTGTTGTATGCATGGCTCCGGTGATTTTCAATAAACTACCAAAAGAATGGAAAAGTCTACCAATTAATGAATTTAAGCGAACAATTAAATCACTTTTAGTAGAAAGAGCTTATTATGATATCTCAGAATATTTGGCGGATAAGTTCTAGCTTGATATTAAACACACATAATTTTTATATATAAGTTTTATGTTGACATTATAATCCACTAAATAATTCTTAATATTAAATTAACATTAACTTATTTTTGATGATATTATTATGTTTTTATTCTGTTTCTTGTATTGTATGACTTAGATTTTTTTTTTTTTTCATTTAACCTCATGTATTAAATTTTTGCACGCCATTGTATGGCAAGCATGTCTGATCAGTTCAATAACTATGTAACATCTTGCATGCAATTGACTTATTTGTATGTATACACATGTTTATGCAAATAAATTACTTACTTACTTACTTACTTATTCTTGATTTACGTTGCCGCTACAAAAATTAATTCTTAGTTGAATAAAAATGATTATTTCTGTTTGAAGTTTCGTCCATAGGTAGCCGTCCTGGTACCCTACAACCCCCTGAAGTTACGTTCACACTTTCTGTTACACGTTGTATAAACATCAATACGGTTTTCGTGAGGGTAAAAGAACAGAAGACGCATTGTTGGCTGCTACTGAACATATTAGCCAAGCATTAGATGGAAACCGCAAATGTATTATAGGTTTGTTCTTCGACCTGTCCAAGGCTTTTGATACTGTAGCCACAAAATTACTTTTACGCCAGTTAGAAGAAAGCCTTGGAATGAGAGAATTCCAAAACTTTCTAACTGGCTATAAATTGGTTTGAAGGTCGAACACAAAAAGTCAAAGCGAAAATAAATGGCGTGGAAACAATAATATTACCCTTAATAATTGATTTTGGTGTCGTACAAGGCAGTGTCCTTGGTCCTTTACTGTTTATTATTTATGTAAACAAATTTTTAGGATACGACTCCGGACTCTGTAAAATTACATATTTTTTCGCAGATGATACCTTGCTGCTGTTTACTGGTAAAATTGGCCAGAGACTTTTAAGCACGCGCAAGCAAGATATAATAAAGTTTTGGACTGGATGGACGCGCATTTTCTTACAGTAAATAGCAGCAAAACTAAATACAATACTTTTCTATAAATAGATCAAATCAACCATCAATGGACCTAAAAATTGTATCTCATTCCAATCAAAATTGTGATATTAGCAGAAGATATATTGTAAAGAAGGTCTCACCACGGGTGATCCTAGTGAGGTCTTCGATATCACACACATTTTGCTGAGGTATCTCAGATGTATGAAAATAATAATAAATACAATAAATAATAATTAAAGGTGGCATCTATTATAATTTTCTTTTGAGCCCGCTAAATAGCGACTCACTAGTAGGTACAAAATATTCGTTAGGCATAGCAATTCGTTCTTTACTCGAGCACCTCTACATATAACAAAAAAATCTGGAAGAATTATGATGAGGGTCACTAGGTAGGATTTACTTTTATAAAGTTCAATCTTTGCAGGTTACATGAACTCACCCAGAAAATCGACGTGTTCATCGTGGTAGGGGGCGCCGGGAACGGCGGGGCCTACTCCGAGGACGACATCATCATGGTGGAGCGCGACACGCTGGCGGCCGCGGCCGCCGCCGACGACGAGGACCTGGAGCGCGTGCGTAATGCGCGCGGTGACTTCGTGTACCAGTGCTCCGTGTGCCCGCTGTCCTTCGCGCGCCGCGCCGAGCTGCGCGCGCACGCCGCCGCGCACCCGCGCGCCGCCACGCACTCGTGCTGGACGTGCGGCGCGCAGTTCGCCGAGCGCGCAGCGTTGCGCGCGCACGCCGCCGCGGCCTGCGCCAGCGCGCTGGCGTGCCAGCTGTGCGGCCGCGCCGCCGCCAGCGCCGCCGAGCTGCGCAAGCACTCCGGTAACCCCACCCCCTTCTCTTGTGCTTTAGTTCATAATGATGTAGCATTTCTCTGAAAGAACTCCGTGGCCATACCTCGGTATGTGAGAGTGACGGCTGGTGTTGCAGCGGGCTGCGCGCCGCGCTGCCCGGTGTGCGCGGCGCAGTTCGCGGAGCGCGCGGCCCCCGCACGTGTGCCCCGCCTGCTTGGTATGTGACTGGCTCCCTATGCGAGCGTAGAGTGACTGTGAGGTGTTGCAGCGGGCTGCGCGCCGCGCTGCCCGGTGTGCGCGGCGCAGTTCGCGGAGCGCGCGGCCCCCGCACGTGTGCCCCGCCTGCTTGGTATGTGACTGGCTCCCTATGCGAGCGTAGAGTGACTGTGAGGTGTTGCAGCGGGCTGCGCGCCGCGCTGCCCGGTGTGCGCGGCGCAGTTCGCGGAGCGCGCGGCGCTGGCGGCGCACGCGGCGGCGGCGCACGGGCGGGGCGCGCGGCCCCCGCACGTGTGCCCCGCCTGCTTGGTATGTGACTGGCTCCCTATGCGAGCGTAGAGTGACTGTGAGGTGTTGCAGCGGGCTGCGCGCCGCGCTGCCCGGTGTGCGCGGCGCAGTTCGCGGAGCGCGCGGCGCTGGCGGCGCACGCGGCGGCGGCGCACGGGCGGGGCGCGCGGCCCCCGCACGTGTGCCCCGCCTGCTTGGTATGTGACTGGCTCCCTATGCGAGCGTAGAGTGACTGTGAGGTGTTGCAGCGGGCTGCGCGCCGCGCTGCCCGGTGTGCGCGGCGCAGTTCGCGGAGCGCGCGGCGCTGGCGGCGCACGCGGCGGCGGCGCACGGGCGGGGCGCGCGGCCCCCGCACGTGTGCCCCGCCTGCTTGGTATGTGACTGGCTCCCTATGCGAGCGTAGAGTGACTGTGAGGTGTTGCAGCGGGCTGCGCGCCGCGCTGCCCGGTGTGCGCGGCGCAGTTCGCGGAGCGCGCGGCGCTGGCGGCGCACGCGGCGGCGGCGCACGGGCGGGGCGCGCGGCCCCCGCACGTGTGCCCCGCCTGCTTCCGCACGTGCGACACGCCCGAGCTGCTGTCGGCGCACCTGCTGCGCCACCGCCAGGCCAAGCAGTTCGTGTGCGGCTACGACGGCTGCATCCTGCGCTTCGGAACCAGGTACTCCTTGCCCGTTAACATTGCATATAGTCGTATATCCAAAAGAGACTAAACAATCATTTGATCAATATTTCATAATTGGTATTAAATTATTTAAAATAACATATAGAGATACTGTTGGCAGCCCAGCCACTATATACATTACGTTCTCGCTACATTTGTTTTTCTTTGATTTTTAATTAACAAACTCAATCCAAATCAGTGCAGTGCGTTTTAAAGTGAAGTTGACTGAAGAAGGAAGCCGCGGTATTATTTTCAATGCTCCAATTGACCGCAAAACTTCTAAATTGGCAAAGATAAGTGTGAATTTTATACCCTCAAATTTGTCAACATTTATAAAAAACACCATTCACCCACATTTTAGATCAAGACAATCAATTGACAACGTCAAATTTGATTTTGACAACTTCACTAAATTGTCACTTTCAATTGACAACAGCAAATTTGAGTGTGACACAGAGTAAAGTGTTACCACGTAAGGAAAATTGGTACGTTTACCATATTTTCAAAATGAACGCATGCAACAAGTGTACTAAGCAAGTAAAAGCAACCGATTTAAAAACTTGTTCCAAGTGCAGCCACACTTACCACTATCAGTGCTTAGGAATTCCAGCAGACAATTTCTCAAAAGAATCCAAATCATACAAGGCAACGTGGAAGTGTCCTGATTGTAGATTTATCGACAAACGAGGGGAAACCCCCATTTCTCCGCTTGATTCTAAGTTACCAGGCACAAATGAACCTGCCCAGTCAATCGAAGAATTGAAGCACTATTTCGATATAAAATTAAAAGAATCTTTATCTAATCTTCTTAAAGATATTAGACACGATTTCACAGAAGAAAGTGCCGGCACTCGTAATAAAATACAGGAACTAACTGAAAGTGTCAATCATATGTCAGCCAAGTACGATTTACTGAAAAAAGATCTGGACACTAAAACCAATAAGATTAAATGCCTAGAGTCTGAGAATAACTCTCTAAAATCCCAAATTACCGACATAAGCAGCAGGTTAAATAAAGTAGAACAACGTTCTCGTGAATCCAACTTGGAAATTCAATGCGTTCCAGAACACAAAGCAGAAAACTTAAAGACAGTTATTCAGCAACTAGCTACAACTGTAGGCTATACTCTACCGGAACACGAGCTTTTGAACTACCACCGAGTTGTGAAAGTCAACCAAGATTCGAACAGGCCTCGTTCTATAGTAGTGAAACTATCTAGCCCGCTAGTGCGTGATAAAATTATTGCTGCTGTCAAAATATTTAATAAAAGAAACCAGAACGACAAACTCAATTCGTCCCATCTTGGCATAGCTACTAAATCCCCTATATACGTGTGTGAACATCTATCCCCAGCCAACAAACTACTACATGCAGCAGCCCGTAAAGTGGCCAAAGATAAAAGTTACAATTTTGTGTGGGTACGAAACGGTCGTGTTTATATGAGAAAAGACAGCAACAGTAAGAGTTTTGTGGTTCGTGATTTGGACTCTCTAAAATCGTTGTAGTTCTATAAACCAGATATTCTTAATTTATTTTATAATTTTATTTTAAGTATATGTACTCTTTGATAAAACATACTAATAGATTTAACAACTTTAATTTGTTGTATCAAAATGTCAGGGGTCTTAGTACCAAAACTGAAATAATTCGAGCAAATGTACTTTCACAGGACGCAGACGTTATTCTTTTAACTGAGACATGGCTGAACGATTCTGTATTTGATCACGAAATTTTTGATAATAGATACACGGTATTTAGGCGAGATCGTAGCTCTACTTCATCTATTAAAAACGAGGGTGGAGGAGTTCTAATTGCAGTCTTAAAAAAATATGAGCCCGTTCGGAAATTGAAATGGGAGTCTGCTAATGAAGACATCTGGGTCACAATTAAGCTAAGAATCGGTAACTCAATCGTACCTCTGTGTATCGCCAATGTATATCTTCCTCACCCAGTTAAACAAAGCCAACTAGAAAATCTGGTTTCACATTTAACAAACGTAGTACAACACAAATTACCTAAAAATCACTATTACTGATCGGAGGGGATTTCAATCTACCCAACTTATTGTGGAAATTTGACAACGATACAAATTCGTTGATTCCAGCTCATTCTCCAAATAAGACGGACAGTATACTAACGGATGCATTATCTTTCAATGGTCTCCACTCAATAAATCAAGTCCAAAACACAAACGGTCGCACTCTGGATCTAATAATCACGAATTCAAGCAGTTCGTTTTCAGTTCACTGCAGTTCTACACCCTTAGTTAAGCAAGATATCCATCACCCTCCATTACATATCTCCTTAAAAATAAAGTCACAAAAACCACCAAAAGTTAATAAATCACCTACTTTAAATTTCACGAAAGCAGACTATGTTAAAATCAATGAACAATTAGAAACGATTGATTGGCATGACCATTTTAAACCTAGTCAGACTGTTGATGAAACTGTCGACACTTTTTATGCCTTACTCACCCCAATAATTGTCAACAATACACCGAAACGGCATAGTACCAGAAATAACTATCCCTTCTGGTTCAGCCGCCCGTTAATTAATGCTCTTAAAGAAAAAGCTAAATTTCATAGTAGATACAAAAAGTATTCAAACCCGAGAGATTACATTACTTATCAAATGTTACGTAATAGATGCGATATAATGTTGCTTGAATGTTTAAATAAAGTTAAAACTGAAACAAAAAGTCAAATCAAGAAAGATCCTAAATATTTCTGGACTTATATCAAATCATTAAGATACAATAACAGTGATATTCCTGATGAAATGTTTTTAAGGACCAAAAACGTCCAAGGTGGGCAAGATATCTGTGACCTTTTTTCGGAATACTTTCACACGACATTTAGTAATGAAATTGCCGTAACCACTATGCTCAATGACGAGACAACAAATCGAGAGACACTCAATTCATGCCACCTTTCGAAGAAGCATATTTTGAGTTCCCTCCAATCGATAAAATCCGATAAAGGTCCAGGGCCAGATTGTATCCCACCAGTATTCTTGAAAAAGTGCTCATCCCAGCTTGTTAACCCATTACACATCATATTTAACAAATCTCTCTCGTGTGGAATTTTCCCTTCTAAATGGAAACTGGCGCACATCGCGCCTATACATAAAAAGGGCGATCAAAACGACATCTCCAACTACAGGCCTATCTCGATTCTGTCAGCTATAGGGAAGGTATTTGAACTAATGGTACAAAGGAAAATCCAATTCCACTTAAAGCCTTTGTTTGATAGAAACCAACATGGGTTCTTGTCAGGTAGATCGACCACATCGAACCTTCTCAACTACGTAAGTGATATTTATGAAGCGATACAAAATAAAACCGAGGTCCATGCAATCTATACAGACTTTTCCAAGGCGTTCTATGTGGTAAATCACGCCCTTCTTATTCAGAAGTTGGGTCATGCAGGAATATGTGGCTCTTTGCTAAGATGGTGTGAGTCATATCTTCGTAATAGATCGCAAATCGTTAAGATTCGAGGGTACAAATCGGCCACCAAAATGATACCATCAGGAGTACCACAAGGCTCGCACCTAGGGCCTCTTTTCTTCTTGGTCTTTGTTAACGATTTGTGTTCCTCTGTAACATGCAATTATCAAATGTTCGCCGACGATCTGAAACTGTATCAAGTAATTTCCAACGAAAACGATATAACAGCTCTGCAACAGAACATAGATAGAGTCAGCAATTGGTGTTCATTGAACGGTATGTCAATCAATACGTCTAAGTGTTTTCACATTAAATTCTCTAGAAAGACACATCCCACAGTTGCAATTTACTATATTAATAAAACGCCGATTACTCAAGTCACGAACATACGGGATCTGGGTGTTACGGTTGACACTAAACTTGATTTTCGGGAACACATAAATAATATCGCAAACAAAGGGGCTCGCTTAGCTGGTTTTGTTTCACGGCAAACAAAGTTTTTCAAAGATCCTGAAGTCTCTATAATTCTTTTTAATTGTTTTGTAAGATCCCTTCTAGAGTATTGCTGTCAAGTTTGGAGCCCCTCTTATACAGTTCATATTTCACGAATTGAAAGAATTCAAAAACAGTTCTTGTACCACCTGTCCTACGCAAATAATTTGTGTCGTACTCTGTCATCCTATGAATCCAGGCTCACGCACTTTAAAATCTGTTTTTTGGAGTGCAGACGAAATGTGGCTGATATCGTGTTTTTGTATAAACTAATCAATGGTTTAATTGACTGCCCCACTTTACTGAGCAAACTAAATATTGATATTCCACGATCTAGCAGTCGACTCAAAAACAGAAAAACGTTCAGTCTTCCTTGTTGTCGTACTAATTATAGTCAACATTCGCCAATGTACCGCATGTGCTCGTCTTACAACAAAATATGTTATGATGTAGATATTTTCAATGTATCCATTCAATCCATAAAACGCCATTTTCTGAGCCCACAAAACATAAATACAGTATCATAATTATTTGAATTTAGTTAAGTTTAGTTTATTTTTCTCTTACTTAGTTTAATTTGTGATGTATAATATTTGCATGCTGTGTTTACTTCAAGAAGGTCGTTCACTAAGCTTTTTTCAAGAATTTGTATTTATCTTTTTATTTTAACATTGTGTACGGCCAGTTTAGTAAACCAAATAAAAAAAAAAAAAAAAAAATAACATATCTACCACAAGAAATACTCTAACATGTAATAAATGAAGTCTAATACTTTTTAATCCATCGACACCAATTGACACCAAGATATGTATGTATAGATAAAGACCGTCAAGACTCACATTACGGGTTATGATGACATTAATGCAACTATAATTAAAAAAAGCGCCTTATCCAATAATACCATACTAAGCCATTGCATACATATAGCTATGAAAGGTAGAAATTTTCCTTCTCAATTAAAAATGAGTGTTATCCCTACTTTATTTAAGAAGGAAAACAAAGAAGAAATGCATTTAATTTAATACCAGTAATTACAAAAATATACGAGAGTTTCATATAAAAAATTGTATAATTACTTTCAACCTTTTAATATATTTTCTATAAAACAATTTGGATTTCGAAAAAGCAAATCTACTAGTAGTGCTCTATACCACTTCCTAGACAATATTATTATAGCCCATCATGGGTTCAGAAAATAAACAACGCACAACAGCAGTTCATGGACATGACGAAAGTATTTGACCATATAATTCACAAAGTACTGGTCAATAAATTAGAAAAATATGGGGCACGAGCATTAAAACTGATACCTACGAATAGGGTACAACATTTTTTTTATTTTTTTATTTTTACTTTATTGGGACATAAAACAGTTACACATTAGGTATAGTTAAATTATTTAAATATAAATTTTAAGAATAGGTAAACGTGTAACCCACACCAATGTCCGCGAATTAATGTTAAAAATATGTAGTAATAAATGCGTGCATTAATTAAGCAGAGAAGTACCTATGTAGGTACTAGTGAGTAGGTATTAACTATAACTATTTTAGTAGTTCAGTAGCCATTTTTTTGAACTTAAAGTGCGATAGTGCAAAACTGTCCAAATCGTGGAAGTGTGTGTTATACGTTTCCACAATGCGTCGGAGAGGCACCCGTGCGCCAGCGTGAGTTCTGCACCGCGCGGTGTGGAACAGCCGGGGCACGCGTGCCTCTCGACGCATTACAGTTCTAGGTACAATATAACATAAGTTGTTAGTGATGTCAGTGCAATCAAACTTGTTATTACAAAGACCATGAAGCATCATGACCATCAGTAAACTACGTCTGGACTGTAAGCTCTGAAGTTTATAGCGTTCCAATAAATCTGTGTATGGTATTCTAGACTTAGTGCATCTATAGTGCATAGATCGTAGAAATTTTTTTTGAACAATTTCTAGTTTTTTTATGTAAACGTCAAAAATAGGGCTCCAAATCGGGACTGCGTATTCCAATTGAGAACGTACTAAGGTTTTATATAAAAGTAAAAATGTCGACGGTCTTTTAAAGTCAGATGACGATCTCATTATAAATCCAAACATACGATACGCTTTATTAATGACATTATCTATGTGACAGTCGAAGTGTAATTTTGAGTCGATTAAGACCCCAAGATCTCTAATACGGTCGACTCTTTGTAGACTGATATCACATAGATTATAATCGAATGTTATAATGTTTCTGTTTTTTGTGAAAGTATTGCATTTGGGTAAGCTGAGCTGAAGTTTATTTTGTAAACAGTATCGAGAAAGTCTATCTAGGTCTTCCTGTAAAAGTAGGCAATCTTGTATGGTTTTGCATGTCTTGTAAATTTTGATATCGTCGGCGTACATTAGAAATTGGGAATGGATGAAACATGTTTTAATGTCATTAACGAATAAAGTATACAATAGTGGCCCAATTATTGAGCCTTGGGGCACACCAGATGTGACGATAATTGGGTTAGATTGGAAGCCATTAATAACCATCTTTTGTGATCTATTAAATATGTAAGCCATGAACCAACGCAATAGGTTGCCACGGATACCATTATAAGCAATTTTATCTAGTAGCAATCTATGGTCCACCTTGTCGAAAGCCTTCCGAAAATCGGTGTACACAGCGTCAACCTGAATCTGTCCATCCATATTTTTAAATAAGTAATCTGTAAAAACCATTAGATTGGTATTAGTTGAACGACGTTTCACAAATCCATGCTGTTCACGAACTATAAGGTTGTGAATCTGTGAGTATAATGCGCCATGTACAAGACTCTCGAAAAGTTTCGACAAGGTGGAGAGTATCGAAATAGGACGATAATTATTTATACTTGATTTGTCACCACTCTTAAACACCGGTGTGATATTAGCCCGTTTCCAAATATCGGGAAAAGTCCCCTCGCGCAAGCATTTATTAAATAAAATATGGAGTGGAAGGACTATGTTATTTGCGATTTTCTTTATAAAGATAGGTGGAATGCCATCAGGACCTGAACCTTTAGTCGAGTCAAGTTTTTTTATCGCGTTATGTATTGTATCGACTGGTAAGTAGATGTCAGAGATACAAGGCGAATTATCTGCATATGCACTAGGTGACTGCCACGTCATGGGATCTAAGGTCGAGGGTTCATAAACAGAAGTGAAATAGGTTGAAAACATATTACATATATCAGTCGGATTATTAGAATTAAGATTTTCAAGATACATGCTCGCTGGAATCTCCACTCTGCCTTTTCGATTAGAAACGTAAGTCCAGAAATGTTTTATACTAAGCGGGATGCTGTCTTCAACCGATTTCATGTATCTTGCGAAACATGTAACACATTCAGACTTAAAACGTTTACGATGGACTGAAAAACTTTCATAATCCGATGCATTGGAATACATTTTCCATTTTAGCCAAGCTTTTTCCTTGGTTTTGCAAATGCGAATTAGGGCAGGAGAGAACCACACTGGAAAACGTGATTTTTTTATGCGAGTAAATGGAACATGAGTTTTAATAATACTATAAATTTTATCATAAAATATTTCAACCGCTCGATGAGCTGACGACTCGTATAACAATTGATTCCAGTCTAATTTGCACAGCTCGTTATTAATTAAATCATATTTGGCCTTATAAAAATTATGTTTAGTATATAATTGCCGTTTCATTGGTATAACTTTTGTATCTAGCGACGTTACTACCAAGAAGGCGGGGTGGTAAGTATCAATAGGTAACAGTGGTAGACAAGTTTTGGCCTCGCAGTCAACGTTTGACAGAAACAAGTCAAGTATGCGTCCTAAATTATTCCTTATTGTATTGTATTGAAAAGTATTAGTAAAAGAAATAAAATTGCTGAAAAAACTGCTTATTGTATCTGTCGCTTGTGGAATCACATAGTTTATTCCACTACGGTCCAACCAGTTTAGGCCTGGTAAATTATAATCACCTAATACGAAAACTGCGTCAGTACTAGTGTCGTTAATGAAGTCTTGCAAAATATCTAAGTGTGATGTATACAAGTGGTCCGGTGAATTCGGCGGTAAATAGGCTGCACTAATAAAATGGCGCTTAGAGGGCCGCGACGCGGGCAGCTGCACCAATACGTGTTCAATAGCAGCATGCGAGGCGCGCATCAAAACGTTAGAAGGTCGTAACGTTTTCAAAACGGCTATGAGCACACCGCCACCATCTCGTTTTCCCGTAATACTTCGGTCACGGTCACATCTAAACACCAGATACCTATCGTCAATGAATTCACTGTCAGGTATGGTGGGTATTAGCCATGTCTCCGTGAGAACTATTACGTCATAAGAAAATGATAAAATATTTATAAATAAGGTGTGGAGCTTAGTACGAAGTCCTCTGCAGTTTTGGTAGTAAATATTTAAATTGTACTTATCCATCGGTAAAAGAAAAAATATAAAATACGTTACCAAAACAAGGCTTAAAGTTCATTACAATTAGAGATCTGAACGAATTAAAATATGAAACAAGTAAATGAGTTTTACAACACATATAGAATGTTATCAATAACGGCAAATAGGAACGATAATATTTTAAGCACGATCGTATAACTATTGTTCTATCTTTGCAAAAGTATAAGTATTTACTATCTGTTCTTAAAAACACTAATATATAATTAAGTTTAACTACACTAACATGGTCTTGCTTCTTACTATTAATTAACGAAACATAATTAAGAAAGTTATAATATTTTAAATTCATTGCACATTTATTTTGAAGCATGAGGGTCATCGGTAGGTTATTCGTACTAACTTCAATAGTAAAAACGGCGTAAACAACACAGAGTAGACTACGAGTCAGAGAAGTCGCACTTCGGGCTAAACAAGATAACATGTAATAAAAAGTTAGACTGCACTGAAACCAAACTTTGACGCTAATACACATAAATATATCATTCAGGTGCTTTATAGGGTTTAATTTTGCATAAGTCTTCTTCGGTACGGATAGGAAAGGCTGCCTGAGCAACATCAGCGCGAACAAGTATAACACCATTTTTGATCCAGACAAATCGATGCCCGTTTTGTTTCGCGGCTTCTTTAGTTTGACGAAATAATATCTTGTTGTTCAATGTAAGGTGCTCATTTATATAGATCTTATTCGAATTCGTATCCAGCTTCAGCTCATCAGACGTAATTCCTTTTTTGCGACGTGCAGCCGCAATAAAGTTGTCACGTAGAATTTGGCTTGAAAGTTTGACCACTATGTTTTTTGGTCTTGTGGATTTTGGATTCAATTGCGGTACTCGATGAATAGCAATGACGTCACGTGGCAAAAGTGTTTGCTTGATCAAAGTAGCAATATTTTCAAATATCTGGAGCAAGTTTTCACCGCGTTTTTCGGGCAAGTTGCTTATCTCGACATTGCAGTTTCGGGATTTTTGCTCCGCTACTTCCAATTTTTTTTCCAGGATAGCAATTCGTTGGACAACTCCCTTAGGAGAAGAAATATTCTCTTCGAGTTTCGAGATACGCGATGCAAAATTATTCGACTTCTCTTCCAAGTAATCATATTTGTCACTTATAAACTTGATAGTAGACTTTATTCCATCAAATTCGGATAAGAGTATTGAAAATTTTTCATCCTGTTTTGCCAAGCACGTTTCAAACATAGATTTCATATTCGCCTGAAAATCTTTCAGCTCATCACGCAAATTTATATCACTATTGGATGGCACGCCTTTGCGGTAAGTGACGTATGGAGGAGGAGACTCCTTATCTATTAAGGACCCATCGATAGTTGTTTCACCAGATCCAGGTAGATCGTCGACATCACTAATACGGTCAAAAGTGCTGTTTAAAGTTGCCATAACGTTGACGAAGTTAGGAAGTCTCTGTCCAATACACTACTCTGTACGGCAAACGCACCTGCCGATAACACTAATGAGTATAATAGTCACAAACGCACTAATTACGCACACAAAGATATTATTAAAACAAGTTATACTGATTGAGTATAAGACAGCCGCTCTGCTGTGAGGCGCACGACGGAATGTAGTGTATTAAGCCGATTATATTTATTTAAATAATCAGAATGACCGGAAGTGCCTTTATTGAGGACGCGGTTCGAGAATATTGAATATGAGGGACTGAGAGAGGAATGGCGCGCTTCGCGCCAGACGTCATCGAAAGAAAGAGTTTTTTACAAGTTTTGAGCGTGTTTTCAGGAGTCCTATAGAAGATTTGGAAGCGAGTGATTTTGGTGTGATTTGAGTGCTTCTGCATACTGGTAGTATCACTTGTTTTATAGAAAATAAGAAGCGTCGCCTCGGGTTTGGCAAGCTTTGAACATGGGTGAGGCATTATTACTCTTATATTTTAAAGTGTTAAAATATTACGAAGGATAACTGAAACTACCGGGAGTTTCAGTTTAGTCTAGAATGCTAGAACAATTCTATCCTCATACATGGTTATGACATAACCATGTAAGGATACCCACTGACCCATGTATGAAATTAAAGAAACTAGACGATTGAACCAAAATAGGTTATATTATTGGATGAAAGCTATCAATGTTAGCTAGTAGGTAAATAATATAATAACCTCTATTTAAAAGTAGGTACCTGTATTATTAACTGGGTTAATAGTATTAATAAACATTTACCACCATAATAACACACCATCAAAGTATTGATTATACTAATATTGGCTCAGTTAATAGTTATATAATTCCAATTAGAACCATCTTCAGATTTTGTTACTGTTATTGAACGCTTCTAATCAAACTGTTACTACTGAAGGTACAAAAGTACTAAATCTTCACAAGTGAGACAAGATAGTACTACATATACAAGTAATGTTGGAGTTCAAGAATTAATTGAACTTTCAACAGGAATGTGAAGTTCCATGAGCAGATGACTCAAATAATAATAATACATTAATGAAGTATTATTATGGTGTGACTTTGTTATTAGTCAAACCTGTGGTTGCAATTAGAACCATTTTGAAATAAACTTGTTTATGGTAAATAAGCTTTCTGAACTTTGGAGAATTCAAGAAGTTTTTATTTAAATATTAAGTCCTTTTGGTCCTAGATAAGGTAAATTATAAATATAGTCCATATGTAAATGTTTTCCTGGATATAATATGTATGTATTATGAACTAGAGTTGTATATATTTTGCAATAAAAATATAAAGTACAGGTTAGGCTAGTCAAAAGATTAAGCCCTCTCATGTCTCTTGCATTTTCAAAGGACATGGACTTCGACTAACAACCCACACAGACCTTTCTGTAATTGTAATAAAAAGATGTATCCCTATTAAGGTCATTTGCCGTCCAGCGGTGGAAGTCTTAAATTGCCACCAAATGTAATATTAAATCGAGTACAATACAAGAAACTCAAACAAAGGCTAAAAACTATATCGACAAACTAAACTATAAAGAGACTGAGCAACTTCTTAAAACAGTAATCTAATAACAAACTAATGATTGAATTTTACAGTCTATTCGACTTGCGCTCACAAAAGAACATACAGTCGCACACCCCCTCCGTACCGTACCGTACACAAATACTCACACACTACTCTACTTCTACTTATTCTAGATATAACTATTAATTGTAATCAATAAATTTTAATTTTAATTCAACTAGTTTTACAATTCTCTAAGATAATTTGCTAGATTGATCGAGACCAAAATTTAAATAGAATGTGACATAAGATATTAATTTTAATAATAATTTCTATGTTATAGTATATCTCAGTTATTGTAAAAATGTATTTAAGTCCTATCTGATAACTGTATTACATCGGTAGCGTCGATACAGGCATCGCCTAGTGTGGCTATCACTGCTAAAATAATTGTATTTACCCAATGATTAATATATAATTTTGAATTTTGAGTATTCTGAGCCCATTATTTTTTATTATATACATCAACTAGCTGTGCCCGCGACTTCGTCCGCGTGTTAATTAGTTTATTTAGTTTTTTAGTAAATAAAACACTTTTTCTTAAATAAAGTTAGGTCTCCTAAGTTACGCCTTATTACATCAGCTACCTGCCAGTAAAAGTCCCGTCAAAATCGGTCCAGCCATTTCAGAGATTAGCCGGAACAAACAGACAGACAGACAGACAAAAATTGTAAAAAATGTTATTTTGGTGTATGTACCGTATATATATTCATATTTATGTAGTAGAAACCGGATATTTCAATATTACAAACAGACACTCCAATTTTATTTATTTGTATAGATTATTTGTATAGATGACCTGCCGAATGCAATAAGCCACGAAATGGTTATTCAATGAGTCTCAGAAGAATTAAATAATTGTTTTTGTTTCTATCTTTCTTTCTAGGAATAACCTAATGGCTCACATCCGCAAGTGCCACACGAGTGCCTCGCCGGACGACGAGGCGCCCGCCGACGCGGCCGCGCCCAGCACGGCCTGCGAGCACTGCGACCGCACGTTCGTGACACTTTCATAATTATAAACCATTATTTTCTTCTCCAAGTAGACCTAAAGAACTAGAATACCTAATGTTGACAGTGAGTTCCTAGATGGTTAGTAGATTCAATATTAGATGATTTTTCTTTTTTCCTGTCGATACCTGTAATGGAATAGACTGTTGTCCCCCAGGTTCGGTTCGGTGGCGGCCATGAAGCGTCACGCGCGCGTGCACCGCGCCGCGCCCGACGCGCCCGAAGCGCCCGCAGCCGACGTCGCGGACGGAGAGGTGCGTGCCGCGTGACTTGCTAGCCCGCCTAAGTATAGTCGTGTCAGGTATCCATGTTCGTGCTGTAGTGGTCAGTGCGTGCACCGCGCCGCGCCCGACGCGCCCGAAGCGCCCGCAGCCGACGTCGCGGACGGAGAGGTGCGTGCCGCGTGACTTGCTAGCCCGCCTAAGTATAGTCGTGTCAGGTATCCATGTTCGTGCTGTAGTGGTCAGTGCGTGCACCGCGCCGCGCCCGACGCGCCCGAAGCGCCCGCAGCCGACGTCGCGGACGGAGAGGTGCGTGCCGCGTGACTTGCTAGCCCGCCTAAGTATAGTCGTGTCAGGTATCCATGTTCGTGCTGTAGTGGTCAGTGCGTGCACCGCGCCGCGCCCGACGCGCCCGAAGCGCCCGCAGCCGACGTCGCGGACGGAGAGGTGCGTGCCGCGTGACTTGCTAGCCCGCCTAAGTATAGTCGTGTCAGGTATCCATGTTCGTGCTGTAGTGGTCAGTGCGTGCACCGCGCCGCGCCCGACGCGCCCGAAGCGCCCGCAGCCGACGTCGCGGACGGAGAGGTGCGTGCCGCGTGACTTGCTAGCCCGCCTAAGTATAGTCGTGTCAGGTATCCATGTTCGTGCTGTAGTGGTCAGTGCGTGCACCGCGCCGCGCCCGACGCGCCCGAAGCGCCCGCAGCCGACGTCGCGGACGGAGAGGTGCGTGCCGCGTGACTTGCTAGCCCGCCTAAGTATAGTCGTGTCAGGTATCCATGTTCGTGCTGTAGTGGTCAGTGCGTGCACCGCGCCGCGCCCGACGCGCCCGAAGCGCCCGCAGCCGACGTCGCGGACGGAGAGGTGCGTGCCGCGTGACTTGCTAGCCCGCCTAAGTATAGTCGTGTCAGGTATCCATGTTCGTGCTGTAGTGGTCAGTGCGTGCACCGCGCCGCGCCCGACGCGCCCGAAGCGCCCGCAGCCGACGTCGCGGACGGAGAGGTGCGTGCCGCGTGACTTGCTAGCCCGCCTAAGTATAGTCGTGTCAGGTATCCATGTTCGTGCTGTAGTGGTCAGTGCGTGCACCGCGCCGCGCCCGACGCGCCCGAAGCGCCCGCAGCCGACGTCGCGGACGGAGAGGTGCGTGCCGCGTGACTTGCTAGCCCGCCTAAGTATAGTCGTGTCAGGTATCCATGTTCGTGCTGTAGTGGTCAGTGCGTGCACCGCGCCGCGCCCGACGCGCCCGAAGCGCCCGCAGCCGACGTCGCGGACGGAGAGGTGCGTGCCGCGTGACTTGCTAGCCCGCCTAAGTATAGTCGTGTCAGGTATCCATGTTCGTGCTGTAGTGGTCAGTGCGTGCACCGCGCCGCGCCCGACGCGCCCGAAGCGCCCGCAGCCGACGTCGCGGACGGAGAGGTGCGTGCCGCGTGACTTGCTAGCCCGCCTAAGTATAGTCGTGTCAGGTATCCATGTTCGTGCTGTAGTGGTCAGTGCGTGCACCGCGCCGCGCCCGACGCGCCCGAAGCGCCCGCAGCCGACGTCGCGGACGGAGAGGTGCGTGCCGCGTGACTTGCTAGCCCGCCTAAGTATAGTCGTGTCAGGTATCCATGTTCGTGCTGTAGTGGTCAGTGCGTGCACCGCGCCGCGCCCGACGCGCCCGAAGCGCCCGCAGCCGACGTCGCGGACGGAGAGGTGCGTGCCGCGTGACTTGCTAGCCCGCCTAAGTATAGTCGTGTCAGGTATCCATGTTCGTGCTGTAGTGGTCAGTGCGTGCACCGCGCCGCGCCCGACGCGCCCGAAGCGCCCGCAGCCGACGTCGCGGACGGAGAGGTGCGTGCCGCGTGACTTGCTAGCCCGCCTAAGTATAGTCGTGTCAGGTATCCATGTTCGTGCTGTAGTGGTCAGTGCGTGCACCGCGCCGCGCCCGACGCGCCCGAAGCGCCCGCAGCCGACGTCGCGGACGGAGAGGTGCGTGCCGCGTGACTTGCTAGCCCGCCTAAGTATAGTCGTGTCAGGTATCCATGTTCGTGCTGTAGTGGTCAGTGCGTGCACCGCGCCGCGCCCGACGCGCCCGAAGCGCCCGCAGCCGACGTCGCGGACGGAGAGGTGCGTGCCGCGTGACTTGCTAGCCCGCCTAAGTATAGTCGTGTCAGGTATCCATGTTCGTGCTGTAGTGGTCAGTGCGTGCACCGCGCCGCGCCCGACGCGCCCGAAGCGCCCGCAGCCGACGTCGCGGACGGAGAGGTGCGTGCCGCGTGACTTGCTAGCCCGCCTAAGTATAGTCGTGTCAGGTATCCATGTTCGTGCTGTAGTGGTCAGTGCGTGCACCGCGCCGCGCCCGACGCGCCCGAAGCGCCCGCAGCCGACGTCGCGGACGGAGAGGTGCGTGCCGCGTGACTTGCTAGCCCGCCTAAGTATAGTCGTGTCAGGTATCCATGTTCGTGCTGTAGTGGTCAGTGCGTGCACCGCGCCGCGCCCGACGCGCCCGAAGCGCCCGCAGCCGACGTCGCGGACGGAGAGGTGCGTGCCGCGTGACTTGCTAGCCCGCCTAAGTATAGTCGTGTCAGGTATCCATGTTCGTGCTGTAGTGGTCAGTGCGTGCACCGCGCCGCGCCCGACGCGCCCGAAGCGCCCGCAGCCGACGTCGCGGACGGAGAGGTGCGTGCCGCGTGACTTGCTAGCCCGCCTAAGTATAGTCGTGTCAGGTATCCATGTTCGTGCTGTAGTGGTCAGTGCGTGCACCGCGCCGCGCCCGACGCGCCCGAAGCGCCCGCAGCCGACGTCGCGGACGGAGAGGTGCGTGCCGCGTGACTTGCTAGCCCGCCTAAGTATAGTCGTGTCAGGTATCCATGTTCGTGCTGTAGTGGTCAGTGCGTGCACCGCGCCGCGCCCGACGCGCCCGAAGCGCCCGCAGCCGACGTCGCGGACGGAGAGGTGCGTGCCGCGTGACTTGCTAGCCCGCCTAAGTATAGTCGTGTCAGGTATCCATGTTCGTGCTGTAGTGGTCAGTGCGTGCACCGCGCCGCGCCCGACGCGCCCGAAGCGCCCGCAGCCGACGTCGCGGACGGAGAGGTGCGTGCCGCGTGACTTGCTAGCCCGCCTAAGTATAGTCGTGTCAGGTATCGATGTTCGTGCTGTAGTGGTCAGTGCGTGCACCGCGCCGCGCCCGACGCGCCCGAAGCGCCCGCAGCCGACGTCGCGGACGGAGAGGTGCGTGCCGCGTGACTTGCTAGCCCGCCTAAGTATAGTCGTGTCAGGTATCCATGTTCGTGCTGTAGTGGTCAGTGCGTGCACCGCGCCGCGCCCGACGCGCCCGAAGCGCCCGCAGCCGACGTCGCGGACGGAGAGGTGCGTGCCGCGTGACTTGCTAGCCCGCCTAAGTATAGTCGTGTCAGGTATCGATGTTCGTGCTGTAGTGGTCAGTGCGTGCACCGCGCCGCGCCCGACGCGCCCGAAGCGCCCGCAGCCGACGTCGCGGACGGAGTAGTGCGTGCCGCGTGACTTGCTAGCCCGCCTAAGTATAGTCGTGTCAGGTATCCATGTTCGTGCTGTAGTGGTCAGTGCGTGCACCGCGCCGCGCCCGACGCGCCCGAAGCGCCCGCAGCCGACGTCGCGGACGGAGAGGTGCGTGCCGCGTGACTTGCTAGCCCGCCTAAGTATAGTCGTGTCAGGTATCCATGTTCGTGCTGTAGTGGTCAGTGCGTGCACCGCGCCGCGCCCGACGCGCCCGAAGCGCCCGCAGCCGACGTCGCGGACGGAGAGGTGCGTGCCGCGTGACTTGCTAGCCCGCCTAAGTATAGTCGTGTCAGGTATCCATGTTCGTGCTGTAGTGGTCAGTGCGTGCACCGCGCCGCGCCCGACGCGCCCGAAGCGCCCGCAGCCGACGTCGCGGACGGAGAGGTGCGTGCCGCGTGACTTGCTAGCCCGCCTAAGTATAGTCGTGTCAGGTATCCATGTTCGTGCTGTAGTGGTCAGTGCGTGCACCGCGCCGCGCCCGACGCGCCCGAAGCGCCCGCAGCCGACGTCGCGGACGGAGAGGTGCGTGCCGCGTGACTTGCTAGCCCGCCTAAGTATAGTCGTGTCAGGTATCCATGTTCGTGCTGTAGTGGTCAGTGCGTGCACCGCGCCGCGCCCGACGCGCCCGAAGCGCCCGCAGCCGACGTCGCGGACGGAGAGGTGCGTGCCGCGTGACTTGCTAGCCCGCCTAAGTATAGTCGTGTCAGGTATCCATGTTCGTGCTGTAGTGGTCAGTGCGTGCACCGCGCCGCGCCCGACGCGCCCGAAGCGCCCGCAGCCGACGTCGCGGACGGAGAGGTGCGTGCCGCGTGACTTGCTAGCCCGCCTAAGTATAGTCGTGTCAGGTATCCATGTTCGTGCTGTAGTGGTCAGTGCGTGCACCGCGCCGCGCCCGACGCGCCCGAAGCGCCCGCAGCCGACGTCGCGGACGGAGAGGTGCGTGCCGCGTGACTTGCTAGCCCGCCTAAGTATAGTCGTGTCAGGTATCCATGTTCGTGCTGTAGTGGTCAGTGCGTGCACCGCGCCGCGCCCGACGCGCCCGAAGCGCCCGCAGCCGACGTCGCGGACGGAGAGGTGCGTGCCGCGTGACTTGCTAGCCCGCCTAAGTATAGTCGTGTCAGGTATCCATGTTCGTGCTGTAGTGGTCAGTGCGTGCACCGCGCCGCGCCCGACGCGCCCGAAGCGCCCGCAGCCGACGTCGCGGACGGAGAGGTGCGTGCCGCGTGACTTGCTAGCCCGCCTAAGTATAGTCGTGTCAGGTATCCATGTTCGTGCTGTAGTGGTCAGTGCGTGCACCGCGCCGCGCCCGACGCGCCCGAAGCGCCCGCAGCCGACGTCGCGGACGGAGAGGTGCGTGCCGCGTGACTTGCTAGCCCGCCTAAGTATAGTCGTGTCAGGTATCCATGTTCGTGCTGTAGTGGTCAGTGCGTGCACCGCGCCGCGCCCGACGCGCCCGAAGCGCCCGCAGCCGACGTCGCGGACGGAGAGGTGCGTGCCGCGTGACTTGCTAGCCCGCCTAAGTATAGTCGTGTCAGGTATCCATGTTCGTGCTGTAGTGGTCAGTGCGTGCACCGCGCCGCGCCCGACGCGCCCGAAGCGCCCGCAGCCGACGTCGCGGACGGAGAGGTGCGTGCCGCGTGACTTGCTAGCCCGCCTAAGTATAGTCGTGTCAGGTATCCATGTTCGTGCTGTAGTGGTCAGTGCGTGCACCGCGCCGCGCCCGACGCGCCCGAAGCGCCCGCAGCCGACGTCGCGGACGGAGAGGTGCGTGCCGCGTGACTTGCTAGCCCGCCTAAGTATAGTCGTGTCAGGTATCCATGTTCGTGCTGTAGTGGTCAGTGCGTGCACCGCGCCGCGCCCGACGCGCCCGAAGCGCCCGCAGCCGACGTCGCGGACGGAGAGGTGCGTGCCGCGTGACTTGCTAGCCCGCCTAAGTATAGTCGTGTCAGGTATCGATGTTCGTGCTGTAGTGGTCAGTGCGAGTGCCGGCGCTGCGAATAGTCCGCGTGCCGGCCGCACTCGCCGCGATGACACACATAATCATTATTGCTGAGTCAGTCCAACCTTACATAAACTTTACTTAAGGTTTTGTTATTTCTCGCAATAAAACAATGCTAGTAAAATCGAGTTAAAGACCGAAATAGAACACATGCTGTACAAAGCATTCGATGAACAAAAGTTCGAACATAATAAATTACAAAATATTATCCATGTTGTGGAAAAGCAAATTAACATCATAAGCTTAAAGCATCAAAAACCTGTGGAAAATCAACTTCCATTGAAAGACGCCTCTATTGAGTGTGAGGAATATTGCACTGATGCCAAAGAAAGTGGGTGAATTAGACAAAATTATGACCAAAAAAATCTGTTAAAACTCGTGAGATAGAGAAACTGAGGAAAGTTCCGTCTCCGCCACCAAAAACGGTGGATAAAATTGTAAACTACCAATTTTTTTTTAGTTTCTTAGAATGCAAACTCCTAGAAGTCAAAGTAGTAAACCGAAGTTCTTTCAGAACGTAAATCTGTTTGGCACTCGTATGAAAACACGCAAGCGAGACCCATAAGGGTAGTTGTATAAAAACTCTTATATACTTGTGAACCTACAAAGAATATTGTGGAATTGAAGAGTAACGGCTTCTTTTAGAGGGTGCTGTAAATAAACCCAGATGGAGGGACAAAGTCCCCATTAATATGTTGATTTAGTTCTTCAAGAATTTATACTACTTTAAGTATTTTCAAGAAAAGCCAATCAAGTAATAAACCTACTCAGCATCAGGTAATAAACCTACTCCAACGACCTCTACCCAAAAGACGTATGCGCAAAGGAGATCTCATAGATTTCTTTGTGTATAAAAATATACCATGTTCCAACTTACAAATAGAACAAAGTTATGAACTCGGATCATTCGCCTATCTTTCTTATTGTAAATGGAAGTGTAAATATAAAAATAAACCACCCAACATTATGTAATAAATACACAGACTGGGAAAGTTTTAAGATATAATTAGATTGATACATAGACTAAAATGTACCACTTAGAACTACAAACAAACAAGATATAGAAGTTGAACTCTTTATGGAAATATAAGGGAAAAAAGTATCCTTTACATATTACAAAGCTCCTGGTTGAAAAAAAAAAACTTGTGTGTACTTATGTACACGCGTTAGAAGTTATACTTCTTAATATACAACTTGAACATAGTTATCAATTTTCACACCACCTAGAACTAACGTCATGCTGTTAAATTTTAGGTGTCGGTGTGCGCGCGCATCGTAAAAATTCGCTCTCATCATTTTTCTCCATCGCGCCAAAAGAAGTATAACTTCAAAAAGGAGACAAAGAAATAGATGGCATAAAACAAGGTGCCCCCTGTTGGCTAATAAGACTACTAAATATATGACCAAAATAACATAGACATTCAAAAACATAACGGCGAAATGTTGGAATTAGAGCTTCAACAATTATCACCACTGCCAAATCGGGATATAAAAAAAAAATCAACCAAATACCTCCAAAGAAAAAGTAAAAACATTTGCCAAACACCTCGAGGACATATTTACGCCTAACGAGGGGATAGCACTAGAAGAAAATGTAAATAATGTACTTCGAGAGTACTTAGAACTACGATTAGTCACTCCCAGAGAAGTAAATAATGAGATACTAAACAATCTCAAAGTAACGAAAAGCCCAGGGTATGACCTCAGCACCGGGGAAATTCTACGTAACCTGCCTCGTAAGGCTCTCGTTAAACTTACGACTCTGAAAAATGCGGCTTTTCGCTCAAAATATGTGCCTGATCTATAAAAAGTGGCCGAAGTAATTATGGTCCAAAAACCTGGAAAAATTCCCCATGATATATAGTCATACAGATCTATTTCACTTTTACCAATTATATCAAATCTTGTGAGAAACTAAAACCTTTAATAGAAAAAAAGAAACATAATTCCTGAACACCAGTTTGGCTTCAGAGCAAAACATTCAACCTTAGATAAAGTCCATAAAAATACTAATATAATAGAAAATGCATTAGAAACGAAAAAAGTTTGCTCGTCTGTATTTCTTGACGTTGTTTAATCTTTCGATAGAGTCTTAAAACTTTATTTTGAATGTTAAATTTTACCTTTGGCGTCACAGTCCACGAGCGATGAGGGTTGCAGTGTTTCGTGAAGTCAGCGTCCATGTCACGGGGCCAGTCTCCGGGCCATGACGACCTGAGTATTGAACATCTAAAGTACGCGGGATATCATATGCCCAGAGTGCTGGCGATGTTCTACATTTTTTGTGTAGGATATTCTTACTTACTTGCGCCGATGATGAAGACGGTGGTAGTGCCAATTGTCAAAAACAAAACCGGACATATTGGTGACAAATGTAATTATGGATCGATTTCCTTAGCCATTATAGTCGCAAAGGTGCTTGACAGTTTCCTGAAAGCTCAGCTTGATAAACATTTACAGATACGAACAACCAATTTGGTTTCGAGTCCGGTCTCTCTACTGAAACGGTTATACTGTGTCTGAAGCAAGCTGTCAAGTACTATATATGGCCTTGGCGTCTGTTACAGACGATTTACGGCGCATTGTCTGAGAGACATTTCTTATGGTGGCTAAACAGACCGATGCGAGAGCGACATAGCCTGCCGCAGGCCTGACAAGAGAAGTTTGCGGCGGTTGGTGCCGAGCCGCTTTCATGTCGCTTCTGTCTCTTATCAGCAAGTACTCCGAACCAGGCTTCGTCACAGATCTTACGACCCTCCACTACACGCGCCATTCAACTCTATTTTCAGCGAGATTTCCCAGCTACAGTGGTCAATTTTAAAAGCGGCCATATCCCGCTTGGTGCAGTCTTTAAAGCGAAGCAGAGGGCATTTGCACGTCCTTCTACGCTCGCGGTCTGTGGGTGATGATACGCACGCCGCTACCACCAACCGCCAACTTCACAATTGCGTTTAGTGGTTACCCGATATTCGTACTAATGATTAGTCCGACATACATTATAATTGGTATATTAAAAAGTTGTTGCTATGCCGCATTTATATTATATGACCTTCCTGCTGCACTTATAGATGCATTAAATATCGATTGGCAGTGATTATGGTTACGATTGAATCATTTTTGACTTTATATAATAATAAATAAATAATAATAAAAATCTTTATTGACGTAAGTGATAAGTTTACATTGTTCTTTATCTAAGCGTATGTTTCTATACTTTGACATTATTCTAAGTGAACACTAACGTCTAAATTAGGCCGAGCCTGTACCTCAGATGGTAAATAACATATTGTGCACCATTTAGATACTTTGCACAATGTTTTGTTTCGCAACAGCATTTAAAGTTGTAATCGTTCCAGGTGGAGTACCTGGAGGTGGAAGAACTGGAAGATGTGGTATTCCACATAGAAGAGGAGTTCGACAACAAGCCTGATCTGGAGCAGCTACAGTAAAACCCCCTACTGCTTTCTAATATTACCCTCTACTCATAAGCACGAATCAACAGAACTTGGATGTCCCAGCTTGTACTATATACTATACTGTAGAAGTTTTAGCATATTATTCTATATTATATTGTGTTGTACCCAGAAAGCTGGTTAGCGTCGGCTACTACAAGATT
Organism: Pseudoips prasinana; assembly: GCA_951640165.1. NCBI lineage: Eukaryota > Metazoa > Arthropoda > Insecta > Lepidoptera > Nolidae > Pseudoips > Pseudoips prasinana. The sequence goes on from OX621255.1 coordinate 32,688,484, forward strand.
TATAATATGTCAATAATCAAGGTAATCACTAAGTTATACTTAGTGACACAGACAGAAGTACTCATTCTACAGTACCTACTCTTATTTCTTAAGACAATAAAACTATGTATGTCACTTGATAATATTGTTTAATTTATATTTTGTCTTTTTGATAGTGCAGAGTAAAACTCCAGGGTGTTCATATAATATTGTAAGGCAACGCTCCCCAAGTAGCGATAGAGGGAATAGACGCATAAATTTTTTTTTGCCTATTTCACATCAGCCAATATTACTTTTCTCTCTTGCATTCGGTCGGCAGATATCCCGCTACGATCTCTTCCCATGACTGCGTCTTGAGCACTATGTTGAATGCACGTATCTGACCGGCGCGGCGCACATAGGAGTTTTTGACATAAAAAGTCGGACAAAATTATTTTATATTATATTTTACTATTTTATTAAATAAAAGTCAATAATTCATCATAATAAGGCATTTATTTAAAAGTTACAAATTAAAGAGGGTTCTTTTATGATTTTTCTGGATTGGATGGATGAGGAGAATCAATCAGAATCACTGTTTCCCAGTTCACAGGTGATTTGGTCCTCATCATCTTCGTCGTCGGACTTGCTTTTCTTCTTCCGTTTTACTCTGTTGCAGCTGATGAAGGGATCAGATGTCAGCAACAACCTATTTAAAATATAATTTAAAATATATTTATTGCAGTCCACTCTTGAAAATTTTCTTGCAGTCTACGCGATATTTACGAAAATGTTTGTTCCGGGCTTCAGCAGCCTCCTCTGATAGCTGTCCGATAGGTTCAATGTGACTTGATATAACTTGAGCGCCATGCAGTAGAATCTTGTGAACTGTAGGTGACATGGGATGCCAACCATACAGTTCCACGTAGACTTTGGCAGTTGTGTGAGCAAAGTCATCGATTTTCTCAGGATCAATATCATATCCGCTTGATATCACTTCAAGAATGATAATAATATTTCAAAGAACGGCTAAGAACACTTGTTTCTTCTAGTGGACATGTAGTTAGTTGCGCAAGTCTTTCCTCCAACAATGAAAATCTTCTTTCCTTTGAACTCTTTGATAATAGTATAAAGCTCCATTCTGGTGAATTTTTTCACTCTTTCCGAAGGATCTATGACAAAAGAAAACAAAAAATAAGCTTTGTCAATATAATTATTTTCTTTCCCTTATAGTTTGAAGTACTATAAAAAAATATGGGGTACATTGGGGGGACTTTTTATTCAAGTTTCTAATACCTTAGAGTCGACATTGTATGCCCACATAAAAATTTTGAGGCGACAAGGTGCGACACATAAACAAAAACACTAATGTATTTCAGTTTTCTTCAAAAACCAGTAAAAAAAGAGCCGTTATTTATTGTTGGCTATACAAGTAGAAAATTTGGAAGAAACATAATAAAATATACTTCAGTATAGAGTACTAACCTTCTATATCCATGTCCGAATAGATAATTTCCTGATTTTTGCTACACGAAGCCATTTTAGCACAGAAACGTGATAAACACAAACGAGAGCGCCGAGAACAAAGACACGCGTGCAGTGCGATGACTGGGTTCCGACTGATGTTGTCTGACATGCGCGGTAGTTAAGGGTTAGTGGGGGTATGCCTTTTGATAAACCAGTTATCGTTGGTAAAGAAACATGTATTTTGGGTGCGGTTGGATTAACGTCAATATTTTCAATTTTGTCCGGTTTTTTATGCGTAATACTCCTATGTGCGGCGCGTCACCGCAGAGAGACATATCCCCATTTTGTGTAGTCAGATATATGCAGCTATCAGTACAGGAATTCTAATAGAGCGCTTGTTGGGGTTTTTAGTACCACTAATACTATTCAGAGTTTATTAAATGTTAAGATTTCAGTTAGTCATTAAATTATTTAAATTTCACTTCAGTTTGTGTTGGGGCTTAAAATCTGGCATAGTATAATTGTCCCGACAGCAACTACACTCGCGAGCAACCAAATCGACTCAAGCCTAGACGGCGCACATATACATTGATTTTCCTAAAACGATAAATGGTAATTACAAAAGTGATATGTCATTCGAAAGCTGAAGAATTAGGCTTTCAATTAACATCAATACCTTAAAAAAAACTAAGCGCTGATTTATTGACACATTTTAATTGGCCGTCAGCGTAAATTACCTCTTTAGGAATCCACGACTTGCGCTACCTGCTCCCGCTATAAAACCCCCCACTTCCGGTTTATCTTATCAGTTGCTTGTTACAGGTTGACCGGTACACATCTCCGTAAATTGCATTCCTTGTTTTCGCTAACCCAAGGATACCACACCAGAAGAAGCCGCTCAAGTTGTTGCCTTGTTGCAACAAGGGTTAAGTCAGCGAGCAATCGCTGCCCAGCTCCACTTGAGCCAGTCTTCTGTATCCCGAGTATACAGACGGTTCCAAGAGACTGGTGCCTTCAATCGGAGACCAAGAACGAGCCGCCACCGGTGCACTTCAGAGAGAGACGACCGCTTCATTGTCTCAACCTCGCTGCGCAATCGACACCTTACGGGCGTTGATGTGCAGCAAGAACTGAGACGTGTACGACAAGTGGCTGTCAGCGAGTGGACAGTGAGAAGACGCTTGAAGGAAGCCAACTTGACGCCAAAAAGACCTGCGACGGGCCCTAAGTTGACTGCAGGCCACCGACAAGCGCGCCTTCAATTTGCTCGAGAGCATCTCAATTGAAGCGTTGCGCAATGGCGATCGGTCCTGTTTACTGATGAGTGCAGAATGTGTCTGCATGGCAGTGACAGGAGAGGCCGAGTCTACAGGCGTCCGGGAGAACGATTTGCCCAATGTTGTTTCGCTGAAACAGTGGCATATGGCGGCGGTTCCTGCATGATGTGGGCTGGTATCTCTTTAGAGGGAAAAACCGAACTTGTTTTCGTGCCTGGGGGCGGCCGAGGAGGCGGGCTAACAGCTGATCGGTACATCACCGACATTCTACTGGATCATGTTGTGCCCTACGCAGGGTTTGTCGGTGAAGACTTCGTGTTAATGCACGACAATGCCCGCTGCCACACGGCACGAGTCACTCGACAGTTTCTGCAAGAGGTCGAATTACGCACGATGGACTGGCCTGCGCTCAGTCCTGACATGAATCCCATCGAGCACTTATGGGACGAGCTTAAAAGAAGAGTTCGGGCCAGAAATCCAGTCCCTTCAAGCGTAGACGAGCTAAAGACAGCATTATTAGAGGAGTGGGACGGCATTCCTCAAGAAAATGTCAAAAAATTGATAAGGTCCATGAAAAACAGACTGCGGGATGTAATTAGGGCTAGAGGGGGCAATACGAAATACTGATTTAAATAAAATAATTTTACATTTCATTTTTTTTGTTTAATTTGTCAAATACGAGACACATACCCTTTTTCCTAAATTCCCGTTTTTCCTACTCTTGCATTCAGACATCATTTATTTCAAAAATGATGGATGGATTTCAATGATAATGATATCAAATTAAAGCTGACATCTTAAGCTTTCGAATGACATATCATTTTAATAATTTCCATTCATGATTTTAGTTGTATCAATGTATGTGTGCGCCGACAAGGCTTGAGTCGATTTGGTTGCTCGCGAGTGTAGCTCGTTAAATTTTGCAAATGGAATTATCGAACCTTCATTGTATTTTTCTATCATGAAAACCTCAAAACAATAAGGAGTTTTCTTGACCCCTCATTTTATGACTTTTGGCATAAAGTTTTTTCGCCCGCGGGTTCGAGCCGATACACGTGTTAGAGAATCTTTTCAGAAAGTTTGTCCGAAATTTGAATAATATTTATTTATTTTAAACTTTATGAACAACAATGTACAAAGGCCGACTTAATGCCGAAGGCATTCTCTGCCAGTCAACCTTGGGGTGATGCAGAGATTACATGGTAGGTGCACTATGAGCTTAATGAATAAAACTGAGAGTAAAACTATAGATACTTCATACAATTACATAAAATACACAATACTAATATTATGTGTTTTGAGCAGATCTATGTGTTATTAATCGTATTAACAACTTGTCCTTCGTGTTTCTTGATAAGATAGTAGATAGCACCTAGTGTTTGTGTTGTAAGTTTCCCGTTCGGTGGAGGCGTCCGACATGGACGACTTCCCCGCTCCTAGTCCTCCCGACATCCCAGTCGATGAACCAACTCGTGGTAAACCATCGTCTTCAGGTGCAACAAAACGTCCATTGGTCAATAGTAAGTCATCCGATCATGCTGCAAAAAAATTGGTTAGAAACCTGGAGATGCCTGATGCCTCCATACAGGAAGTGTATATGCATCCAAACCTGGTAGTAGGTGTTAAAGCTCACTCGAGTTTAGACAGAGGTCCATTTTTAGTCCATGTGTCTCGATCGGAACCTGACCCTTCTGCAGGATCAACTATTCGCCCTATCAAATTTGGTACATTTTTAACAAGATATAATATTCAAAATATTTGCCAAAGAGGTGTTAAAAAAGTGGGCAGTAACAATATATCAGTGGTATTCAAAAGCTGTGCTGATGCTAATTCATTCTTGGACAACCCAGTTTTATTAGCTAATAAATATATAGCAACAATCCCTACCTACGATATTTCTAAAATGGACATTGTTCGTCAGGTACCTCTTGACTTGGCAATGAATGGTATCAAATGGCTGTAGTGAGGTTTTGAAGGCCCGCCGCCTCAACAGAAAATCCTTAGAAGATGGCGAAATTATATGGATCCCCACTCAAACTGTTGTTCTCACCTTACAAGGACAATTCCTTCCAGATAGGGTATTCTCCTTTCACACCTCTTTGCCCGTGGAGACGTACCAATTCCCAACTATCCAATGTAACAAATGCTGCAGTGGTCATATTCGGACACAATGTCGCTCTAACCCCCGGTGCTTTAAATGTACTAATCAACACTCCGGAGCTGAGTGTGATGTAGCTGTTAGTTATGCTATCTGTATTCACTGTTCTGGATGCCACTTTGCTACTAGCAAGGATTGCCCAGAGCAGGGGAGATAAAAGTCTATTAAAATTCTTATAATGTCTCAAGAAAATATTTCGTATCAAGAGGCTTCCTCTCTATGCCCAAAGGTTAATAGGCCTTACACTGAAATGGCACAAAGAACTATCCTCTCCCAACCATTCCATACTGAACCTATTCAACCTAACTTTTCTCAATACAGTGAAATGATTCAACAGAACTCTTCGTCTCCTCTGAGTTATAAAAAACATTGACAGATTGGAGTACTAACAACTTGTTACAATTTAATAACTCCAAGTGTGTGACTATCACATTCTCTCGCGCACGCACTCCAATCGCATACGAATACAAAATAGGCGACACTCCATTGACTCGGGTTACAAAGGTGAAAGATTTGAGAGTACATTTGGATGCTGGGTTGATATTTCGTGATCACGTGGTTAAAATCTGCAAGAAAGCGTACAGGAACCTAGGTTTCGTACTTCGAACAGTCAATAGTTTTACCAATGTTTCAGCCATTGTTGCATTATACAATGCGCTGGTAAGAAGCCAACTAGAATGCAATGCGGTCATATGGAGCCCACATGAAATTAAATATAATCTTATGTTGGAGCGTGTACAAAATAAGTTTATAAGATATCTGTATATGAGGTATTACGGTGTATATCCTTTTTATCCCTTAATGTATCCAACGCTCTTTATATTAGGTATGGTCGGTTACAACGAGTTGAGGGTGAGAAGGGAATTAGCAATTACATTATACATATTCACAGTTTTGAGGGGCAAGGTAATGAATCCAACATTGCTAGAAACGTTACATTTGAACGTGCCTGATAAGTATGTGTATATGCGACGTAAGCCACAGCTGCTGCGAATGCCGCGCGCGCGCACAAACCTCCAGCAGCAGGCGCCTCTGTCGCGCGCACTCAGGACACTTCATTTGGTCGCCGAGGAAATTGACTTGTTTGGTTGTCGCGCGCACTCAGGACACTTCATTTGGTCGCCGAGGAAATTGACTTGTTTGGTTGTCGCGCGCACTCAGGACACTTCATTTGGTCGCCGAGGAAATTGACTTGTTTGGTTGTCGCGCGCACTCAGGACACTTCATTTGGTCGCCGAGGAAATTGACTTGTTTGGTTGTCGCGCGCACTCAGGACACTTCATTTGGTCGCCGAGGAAATTGACTTGTTTGGTTGTCGCGCGCACTCAGGACACTTCATTTGGTCGCCGAGGAAATTGACTTGTTTGGTTGTCGCGCGCACTCAGGACACTTCATTTGGTCGCCGAGGAAATTGACTTGTTTGGTTGTCGCGCGCACTCAGGACACTTCATTTGGTCGCCGAGGAAATTGACTTGTTTGGTTGTCGCGCGCACTCAGGACACTTCATTTGGTCGCCGAGGAAATTGACTTGTTTGGTTGTCGCGCGCACTCAGGACACTTCATTTGGTCGCCGAGGAAATTGACTTGTTTGGTTGTCGCGCGCACTCAGGACACTTCATTTGGTCGCCGAGGAAATTGACTTGTTTGGTTGTCGCGCGCACTCAGGACACTTCATTTGGTCGCCGAGGAAATTGACTTGTTTGGTTGTCGCGCGCACTCAGGACACTTCATTTGGTCGCCGAGGAAATTGACTTGTTTGGTTGTCGCGCGCACTCAGGACACTTCATTTGGTCGCCGAGGAAATTGACTTGTTTGGTTGCTCTTTAAGTGAATTCACAAGGACAACGTTGCATATAATTTGTTACTCATAGTCATAATAGATAGTATTAGTTGAATGTTACATTTAAGTTTAATTTTTAGTTATAGATAATTTTATTATAAATTTGTTATAAGATAATGTAAAATATATTGTAGGTATTACATAGCCACACTATCACATTGGGCGATGCCTGTAATGATAGATGTAAGGTGATAAATAAATAAATAAATAAAATTTTCACTCAACCCCGCGCCAGGCCTACGCTAGGCAAGTCGTTTGACAGAGCTGCCCACCAAAACTTGATATTCGATGAGCCTTCTGCTTTACCAATGGTTGTGCTATTCAAGCTCAACAATCTAATCCCTCTCCAATGACGCAGGATGTTGATCTCCTGGAAACCCTCCTTAATATAATTATTGACCTTATATCCGCGTTGCCCAAAAACTAACTGTTGTCCTTACCTCACTTACTTATTTCTATGGCCCAAGTAGCCATTCAATGGAACACTAGAAGCCTCCCAAAAAGAAAACCTGAACTTTTATATTTAATTAATAAAGGCCTTCGGCAAATCCCGGCCTGTGACGGACAAAAGTTTATTACTATTTAAAAAAGAAATTATTATATTTAAAATCCCCCAATGCCTTTTATTTCCTTGTACAACATGGGAAAATGATTTCAATTCTTAAAAGTAAATCATTATATTCCGGCATTCATGTTTCTTAAACTGTCTTATAGGGTCTGGCGGCTTCGGTCTTATACATTGCCCCATTGGATTGGATTAGAGAGTCCAACTGCACGCATTAGGACTCCATGGACCAAGAGCTCTAGGCTGTATAATATTTTGTTATTAATAAACTCAACACTGGTAAATCATAAATTTGGTGTCCGACAAGGGACAGTACTGTAGTAGTAGGTAAAACAGCGCTCATGCCGAAAATAATTTCTAGGTGATGTAACAGAGTGTGATTTGAATATGTCGCTCAATATGGACAATTACCTTAACTCGTTGCTTATTGAAGTACTTTACTGAAATCAAAATTAAAAAGTCATTTATTCCGTTAAAATATTACATTTGTGTGGAATCGTCAATTTTTTTACCCTACCGTGCAGTGCATGACGTGGCAGCTACTGAGAAACACTGCCAGAAAACTCAGTGGGAATCCCTTTTTAAAATATTTATTTCTTACATAAAGTTACATTGTATTTAAATATGTTAATTTAGAGCGACTCAATCCCAAGCTGTTTTGTCACTTAAATAATCAGAAGTTTTGTAGTAAGCCCTGCTACACAATGGATTTTATAATTCTTTTAAACTTATTCATAGACATTTCTCGGATATCACTGGGAAGTTTGTTATAGAATCTTATACATTGCCCCATAAAAGAGTTACTTACTTTGTGGAGACGGGTGGTATGTAACACAAAGTTATGCTTATATCTAGTAGGGGAAGACCGGGCAAAGTGGATACCTTAAGATATTCAAGACTTTATCATAAAAAGTATAAGTGATAGAAACAAAATTAATGTTTCAAATCAGTCTTTATTAATTGATTTTACATATATTATAATCAAATAACCTTAAATGGGAACCCTGATGCCCGGGTAAAGTGGATATGGTACTTGGGCAAAGTGAACAAATACAAATAAATTATTAATTAAACATATATTTTATAGGAAATAGCTTAAAGATTATTACTGGCAGTTGTCACTTGAAATATGATCACCAATGCCTTCAAAAGCAGTAGGTACCAACACGTTTCGTGACACCAACTGTGACAGGTACCACATCGAATCCAATTTTCAACTGGCTGCTCATGCTCATCTTCTTCAATATATATTTCACCGCAAACCAAAATACACAGAATATATCCTTGAGGTAACCTCACTAAAAACAGGTCGGAATCTGCCAAGTTTTGCAGTAACATTACCACTTTGCTACTGTACCCTTCACCGATTCTCCGGACTTTATAGCGGTTTGCATGACGCGTTCTTCTCAAAAGCCTTGATTAGTTTTTTTTTATAATTATTCACCATCTGCAATAAAATATGAGCTTTGTTATACTGTAACTCAATAATAAACTCGGGCAAAGTGAACAGCTTATCCACTTTGCCCTATTCACTTTGCCCAATACAGCCATTTCTAAAGTTAAATCAAATTACTCAAAAACGATTGCTTACTATTCTCTGTTAAATACATATTATAAGCGCACCTTGACACGTAATGAAACATAAGTACTCTCAAGGGTGATAAGCAAATAACACGCAAAATATAGTACATTACAATTACCTTAAATTTCGAAAATAATGTTACGTAACCACAATTTGCCGTTTTACAGCCACCGCGCGTCGTTGCCTCTCGCTTACGTGTTTTCCGCTCATTGAGATAAGATGCCCGAACGTTTCTATGGGCCCGTGGTTGATGTCAAACGAATAGTTTAGATGTAGTGGGGACTATTCGCTATGCCCGGGGTATTCGCTTTGCCCGGTCTTCCCCTATTTATATTATGAGTATCACTCCTTTTACAGAACAACAGACTATACCCTTAAGTTTAAAACACACGACTTTTTTCTTTGGGGGTTAATAAATGGAAAGCGAAAGAACCTGTGTAAGCCGGTGTGACTTTTAGTAGGTCAAGGGAAGGCACATGAGTTTGTGGAAACATAAAAACCCACTTCAACCTTAATAAGGGATCACCCTTTCGATTAAAACCGGCCAAGTGCAAGTCTGACACGCGTATTGAGGATTCTGTGACTTACCTTAAGTCGTTTATATCAATGCCTTAAGGTATCAAAAGTACTTCTAAAATAGAGGCGCCTATAGATGATAATTTCACTCACCAGTCCGTAAGTCATTGGTGAAGTAAAACACGTAGGCACGCGGTCATTTTATAGATGGGTGACCGTCAAAGTCTCAGCGTCTCCGTGCTTCGGAGGGCACGTTAAGCTGTCGGTCCCAGTTGTTATCGTTAGAAGACAGTCGTTAAGCTATGTCAGAAGCCTACTGGGCTTGAACAAGTCTGACACCAGGATAACCACCGATAAAGAAAGAAAGACTAAGACCTCTGGTCACTTGTAATACAGATATTTTTAGCCGTTGGGGAAATATTTAATTTTCCTGTCGTGCAATTATTATTATATCGTCATTGTCAGAGGCGTTATAATTTCACTGTATTGAAATATGTATTATTTGCATACATAATGTCCTCCCGACCGAATTTCGGCCACGGCGGCCAGTCTTAATGGAGACTAGCCAATTGCGCAGGACATATTATAGTGCACAAGTGTGTGCGCAAACACAGGGGCACTTTCTATTCCATCACTGTCATGATCCGATGGGACGCCTAGCGACTCGACCGGAAAGAATTCAGGTACAGGACCGACGGCTTTACGTGCTCTCCGCGGCACGGGGGTGTAATACCGCCAACTTCCAGACCTCGGGCTGATACTGAGAAATTTCTTTTTACGGAAAAATCCCAAAAACACTTTTTTTTGGCCCGTCCGGGATTTGAACCCAGGACCTCTTTATCTGCGGTTGAACACGCTACCGCTAGACCAACGAGGCAGTCAACATACATAATACTATCCTCAATAGTCATAATATAAATCAATAGTATGTATGGTATGTTGATTTAAATGGAGGAATCAATTCTTCCATTCCAGGCTATGTTTGTATGGGCCAGTTGCCGATCTGGTGGATCCCGATTTGGTGTTTCGGTATACTCTTGCCTTCGGGATGACGAGGCTGATGGATATGTTGGTAGTGCCTTACTTGTAAGTCGTTACCTCTCTTTTTCCCAGCTTCATCTTCCTTCCTTTTCCCCAAAGATTAATGCTGTAGCCATTAGCGCTGATGGCATCTCTTACCTCTCTGTTTATAGTATATGGAGTCTTTACCTACCTGACAGTAGAAATAAGTTGGAGAGTTACTCAAGACTTGTAGATTTAATTATATCCACTGCAGATGAACAGTTCTCTGTTAAGAAAGCTATGGGTACTAGGAACTTAAAAGTTTAGACTTTATACCCCATGGTGGGATTCAGATTGTACTGCAGTTGTGAAAGACAGAAAGAAGAGGCATATAATGCTGATATGTCCCAAAGTAATTTTAATTCTTACCAAAGAAAAGCTGCCATAGCAACAAGAATCATTTCTAAGAAGAAGAAAGAAGGATGGCTTCGCTTTTGCGAAAATGCATCTCCAAAAACTCCTTCTTCCATAGTGTGGAAACAAATTAAGCGATATAGAGGATGACTCAACATTGAGAACATATCATTTAATGACCGAATAGTTTGGGGCTAGGATGATCTGTGTGACATTGTCCCCTAGATATATATTATTAATGACCCCTCCCTCCATTTGGCGTGAAGGCTTTTCAAGTAAAATGTCTCCTCCATCTGTTCCAAATGTCGCTTATTTCCTATCGCCCCCAGTCGCTTTAGCAAGTATAAATTTTATGGATAGACCTATTCTCCTCTCAGAACTTCAGCCAGCTCTTGGCGGTCTAATTGACTCATCTCCTGGAGCTGATAGAATACCATATTCTTATTAATGTTTTTCAACTTTCGCGATTTGTACATATTTTTTATATACTGTGGACACGGGTCTCAATCGCGATAAATATTTAGGTAAATCATTACCTTGGTTACCCGACGTTTCGGCATTGATTGCACCAGCCGTGGTCACGGGTCGACTGGTGTGGCTCGGCAGCGTCGTCTCCGTGAAGCTCGGGTTTCGGTATCTACCCTCGCCTGGTCTTGATATTTTTCATTTTCCTTTACGAAACTGTCGGTACACACGACACTAATGACATCAGCGCCCGGGCGCACTACGTTGGTTACGCGACGATGGCACTTCGTTATTACAGGATTCCAAGATGGTGAGAGGCGGTATCCGTCTTCCCGGTTGAAATTTATATGTTTCTTTATTTCAACCGCTTCACGTACTATTGTGGAGTAATAGTGACGATCGGTGGAGAGGACCTGTGGCTTGTGTAAATTTGTAATCCAGTGTTGAGATCCTGTGTCGACTACGTGCTCAGCTATTGCTGATTTATTAACCTGTCGGTTCCGGACAGCTGCGATATGTTCTTTGGCCCTTTCAGCAATAGACCTTTTAGTTTGGCCGATATAAAACTTACCGCAGTTGCACTCAAACCTGTAGACGCCCGGTGTTTGAAGAGGAATAACAAGGTTTGAGTGCAACTGCGGTAAGTTTTATATCGGCCAAACTAAAAGGTCTATTGCTGAAAGGGCCAAAGAACATATCGCAGCTGTCCGGAACCGACAGGTTGATTAAACATAGACTTGAGTGGTTTGTTGAAAATGAGAATGTATTGGCAAAATAACAGTTTGGTTCCCGAAAATGTATAAGCAGAATGGATAGCCTTTCTTTACTTTCCTTCGACATCCGCCTCTCCATATTAAAAGAATATCTAGTTGGGGTCTTTCTAGATATCTCTTCTGCTTATGATAATGGCCTCCTTCCGGTTCTCAGGAATAAACTGATTCACCAGCTGAGTATCCCTGAGAACTTGGTCCGTTTCATTCGCTTTCTAGAACTGTCTGGAAAGGTCTTCTGCAAGGTTCAGTCCTTAGTCCCCTACTCTACAGCCTGTATACTTACGACCTTTAACTATCGGTGGAGTCATCCTGCCAAATTTTGCAGTACGCTGATGATTTGGCAGTATATATTTCCAGTAATTCTCTGGATGTGGTTATAATCTGGCTGAACTCTACTCTTGGTTACTTAAGTGATTGGGTTCTTCAGCATGGTTTATCATCATCGGCTTCCAAAAGCAGGACTGTAGTTTTTACGAACAAGATACATGTTCCTCTTGTCTTAATTGTAGTTGGGGATGAAACTATTCCTCAGGAAGACAAAGTAAAGTTTTTGGGGGTTTGGCTAGACTCTAAGCTCTCTGGTATTGCACACACTGATTATATATTCCAAAAGTGTGAGAAAAATATCGATGTCTTACGGTCCCTATCTGGAGTTTGGTGGGGTGCTCACCCTATTTCTCAGAGAATACTATATAATGCTATAATCCGTAGTCATATGGACTATGGATTATTTCTTCTGGATTCTTGCAACCAGGCTGGTCTCAAAAGCTTGATAAGGTCCAAGCTCAATGTTTGCGTATTATCCTGGGTGTTATGAAGTCATCACCAATAAATGCTATGCAAGTGGAATGTGGTGATCCGCCCCTTGCTCTGCGCAGACTATTTTTAGCTAATCGTTTTTATTTCAAACTTGTCCAAAATCCAGGTCACCCGCTTCTTCATACAAGAGCTATCTGCCCTTTACAATTCGCGTGAACACCAGTCCCGCTTGAGATTGCCTTGTCTATTCAGGGCCCATCTACAGTTCTCCCGTCTTTCTGTTGCACTTTTTCAACAGATTTTAAACCCTCTCTATTCAGCTCCTTATGAGTCTCTAATATTTCAACCCAACATTATTCTGGACTTTGGCAGTGACAAAAACACCATGGAGGCAAACAGGGTATTTATCAAACTAGTCGAATCTAAATATAAAACTGGCCCTTTTTACACTGATGCTTCCAAAATCTCTAATGATGGTCCAGTTGGTGTTTCAGTGTGGATTCCTTTCACCTCTATCATCTTGAGCTATAAATGCCCTTCTGCAACCTCTGTGTTTACAAGGGAATCTCTTGCCATTCTAGAGGCTATTCGTTTTATTCGGTCCCATAATTTAAAAAGTATAATTTTCTCTGATTCCAAAAGTTGCTTACAAGCCATCCTGTCAAACCCTTTCCGTTCAAAATCTAGGTTTTCCATAATACTTAAGACAAGAGAGGAGCTGTCTCAGTACCACAATCTTGATATTCAAGTGATTCTTTCTTGGATACCTGGTCACTCAGATATAGCGGGAAATGAATTAGCTGACTCCTATGCCAGGGGTGCTAGTGAATCAGGCTCTTTATCTGTTTTGGCATTTTATTAAAAAATTTAATTGATTGATGGCACTATGTAAATATCAAGACGGGGCACATTTTTCGTTGGCAGATCCTTCCTACTTGATCCTTTTCTTATAAGCCTTTCTTCTTCAGTCTCATATTCATGGAAATATTCAGCAAGATGACTGAGTAAGATTTAAGATGTATAGACCAGGGACACTCAATCAATCAATCAATATTATTTATTTCTCTCCACAATATAATAATATGTTACATAGTGTTATGGTTACAGACATTGAAAATTGTACAACATTAAAAAAAAATCTAGGCGGCCTGTATTTCAGGTCACCAGGTCCCCCACCCCTTGGAGTATTGACCATATTAACGGTATACAATATGAGAAAAATAGAATAAAAGTTTGAGCAAAAGTATGTGTGTGAGTGTGTGTATGGTGTGTGTGAGGTGTTTTTGCGCATCGATACCAGGTAAATCGTATTTATAAATATATTTTTTTTATTATATTAAAGTTAATGTCAGATTGGTCAAAAGCTTCTCAGTTTCGTCATAGGTCAGTGCCTGGAGCCAAGTTGTTATTTCATTATTGCATTTATTCGTAGTTAGATGGTACAGAGGCAGTTTTTTATTAATTTGATTGTACAAGAAGCCCACAAGATGACAGAAGAACCTCTTTGCTACCAGTTTTCAAGTGAGTACATGGTCTATCAACAGGGCTGAATCGTCGTTTTCCTCTACATAGCGACGGGTCATAATAAAGCTGAGAGTGTTGCTTTAGTAATATGTTTTTTTTATAAATAGTTGACGAACAGTTAGAACCTTTGCCTCTTTATATAACAGAGTTGTAGGGTGTCGGTATGGTAGAGAATATGATACCTTTAGAATGGCCCTTTGAGCCCGCTCTATCTGTATCATCCTACATTTTGGTGCACCACCCCAAGAGGTAATGCAGTAAGAAAGCAAAGATTGGGCAAGAGCATAGTACACAGACTTTTTGAGTTGTTCATCAGCCACCGCTCTGAGAGTCTTAAACACATATATTAGCTTACGGAGACGACTACTAAGTGCATCAATATGTTTGTTAAATTTTAAGTTTTTATCAATAACCACACCAAGGTATTTTATTTCAATCGTAATTTGAAGATAAGGGCTGTCTGTGTGGTTCGGGGCATTTGTGAGATTTAATGTTGTACTTGTACGTTAATGATGGTATTGATGAGTTCATTAGCGAGAAGGTAATGTATTTAGTTTTTTCCGCATTGAGTGTTAGTGTGTTATCTTGAAGCCATTGTGATACAACATTAAAGCCCGTCTGGGCAGTGGCAAATACTTCACTCAATGTGTTGGCGCTACAGAGTAGGACGGTATCGTCAGCAAAACTTATGATCTTTCCGTTCATAAGTGAGAGCATACCCAGGTGGTTGATATATATGAGGAACAAAGTCGGGCCGAGTACACTACCTTGGGGTGTGCCGAAAGTGAAGTACCGTATCAGTAGGTATATGTAAGTTACTAATATACGGTTTACATGAATCCTGTTGTCGAATTCGGGATATAGTAATTATTGCTCTTTTCTGTAACATAAAACCTTTTTAGGTTATAGTCATAGCTTCCTTCCCAGATAAGAATGCTGTATTTCAGCCTCGACTCAATTAACGCATAATAATAATAAATAAATTTATTCTCCATCAACTAAGACTTATTACAATTCAATAAAGTGCATGAAATAAAATCACATCATTAAATTCGATCCAAAAAATAAAATCAAGACAAAAATCTGAAATAGGTACAATTAACAAAATGAAACATAATTAGCCAACATATCCCCCGTGCAATACGTGGAGCTTGCAGTAGTGGTTTATATAGGGGCAGTCGAGCCTATCAGCCAGCGCGGCCAGCTTGCTGTGCGGCTCCCCCGCACGCATCGCAGTAAGGAAGTGCCTCGCGTGCGCATGGTTGTAAAGAAGCAATCTACGCGAGCCTCCGCGAACATCGCCGACGTACTGCAAAAGCGGGGGAGCCCACCAGCATCCTGATCGCGTTATTGAATTGAACCCGAAGGGCTCCATACGATTTTCGTGTGTGTTGCATGCATAAAACGAGGTGCAATAAGCTATAAATAGAGTTAATTTAACCTCAGTCGAGCACCGTGAAAACCTACGGATTCGGTCGCATCTGACAAATAAGTGTTAACGTTCCTTGAGCTCGGGGTGTATGAAAACAGTTTACTTGCGTTTCGGTATTGATGTCATCTGATTGATATCCTTTTGAATGTATTTAACAAAATCCTCGTATGTAGAATGCTGAAAAGATGATTAGAAAAATTCTCCTGGATATATATAGGTGCGCTATATGTAATTTCTGCTGCACTATTCCCGTGTCCTCGCGTAAACAACTCCGTAAACCAAGTAGTACCGAAGGAATTTCTTTCATCCAATTAGAGATGGATTCCCTTGTCATTAGCGCCGCTTTTAATGTTCTATGAAATTTCTATCATTCCATTTGATTGTGTGTGATAAGGCGTTGTTCTAATTTTGTGTATTCCTAAAAATAGAGAAAGGGATTCAAAAATCCTTGATTCAAATTGCCGACCCTGTTCTGTTGTAATGCGTAACGTGCATCCAAATCCTGATATCCATCCTTCGTATGGTGTGCTAGCTACTGTTCGGGCAATGATGTCTTCTACAGGATAAACTTCCGGCCAAGAAGTACAACGATCTATGATCGTAATTAAACATCGTTTCCCTTGTGAGACCGGCAATGGGTCTACTGTATCGATATGTAAATGTTCAAAACGCTGCGAGGGCATGAAATTTGCAACAGGTGATATTGTGTGGCGTTACACTTTTGATTTTTGGCAAGCAATGTATGTTTTACACCAGTTATTGATGTCTTTGTTCATACTGGGCCATAAATATCTTTGAGTTTTCATTTTTCTGGTAGTTCTTTAGCCAAGATGACTCAGGCCATGAATGACGTCAAAAACTTTTCTTTGATTTTTTTCTGGTAATTAAGGACGATTCTTTTCTGTCCAAATGTCGCAGTTGATACTTATTGTTGAACCCGGAAGCATTATATTTCTAAATTTCAAACTCTTACTGACGCGTAGTCTTATGAATTCTTCGTCGTTAGATTGGCATCTTGCTTATAGTTAATATGTGATGGTACGTCAATTTTTTCGATACGTGATAATATCACGCAATGCGTCCGCAGCGATATTATCACGTCCGTTTATATGTTGAATATTAGTGCAATATTGTGAAATAAAATCCAATTAACGTATTCGCCGTGGTGTGTCGTTTGATGGTTTTTGGGAAAATGCGTAGGTCAAAGGTCGATGTTCTGTAAAAATAGTGAATTGTCTTCCTTCAATGAATCTTTGAAAGTGATTAACGGCCTACGGATATTCCAAGTAGCTATCGAATGTTGAGTATTTTTGTTAAGCTTCAGTTAAGTTTTATGAAGAAAAAAAAACTCAATGGTTCCCCCTTAGGTCCGGTTTTGTAGAATCGCGCCGACACATGTCGAACTGGCATCTGCCATAATTGCTAATGGGGCGGTGCGCGAAGGGTGCACCGTTAATATTGCGTTTGTGATGATTTCCTTGCATTTCTCGTACGCTACTCTGTTGTCCAAGGAATGGGAGAGTTGTCGATCCTTTTCGAGTCGCGCAGATAGATAATTGTTTAAAGTAATTTGATAGTTGGCGGCTTGCGGTAGATTGCTTGTATAAAAATTAATCATGCCTAAGAATCTCCTTAATTTTTTCATTCTTTTTGGTTTGGGAAATCTTCCGATCTCTTCCGTCGGGCGTATTCCTTATATGCTAATCAAGGAATTCCTTATATGCGGTATTCCTTATATGCTCGTTATATGATAATCAAGGAAGTATATTTTGCTTTTGAGGAATTCCCATTTTTCGAGGTTAATAGTTATCCCATTCTCCTGTAAGCGTTTGAAAACTGTATCTTAGTGCTGGTAATGTAGACTCTCGTTTTCTGACGCAATTAAACCATCATCAATAAACACGAAGACTAAGTCCAAATCTCTAAATAGCGAGTCCATGAATCGTTGGAATGTTTGTGCTGCATTCCGATGGCCAAAAGGCATTTTTAAATATTCAAAAAGTCCGAAAAAAGTGATAATAGCTGTTTTTTCCACATCTTTGACTGGTTTGCAATGGTAAGCTTTTAGAATATCAATTTTGTTGAATACGTGTTTATTTTCTAGTATATAAGTGAAATCCGTTAATCGTGGAAGTGGATATTTATCGGGTACAGTGACATTGTTGAGCATTCGTTAATTTCCACATGGTCTCCATTCACCATTCTTTTTCTTAACCATGTGTAAAGGGCTTGCCAACGGACTGTCGGATGGGTGGCAAATTCCTTGCACCATCATAGTTTGAAATTAGCTTTTGGCGATGTGATATTTATCCGGTAGTAATGGTCTTGCGCGTGCTGATACTGGCGGGCCTCTAGATAATCGTGTTCAATCTTGTGTTTCGGAGAGGTACGTATTTTTTTTATGAGTTGTGCGCGGTTATATTCCGGTGTTGATCGTACGAATAGTATGTTGAATCGATTTGATCAGGGTTGCAGGCGTTGTCAGTTCGGTTACCCTGTCAATCAGTTTCCGATATGCTATGTCTACCAATAGTTAATAATTGTATGCGTCACATCGGCGATAACGAAATTCCATGTAAAATTTCTCCGTAGTTCCAAGTTTAAAGTAAGTGTTTTGTCGCAGTACGTCTTTATTTTCGTACCATTAGCGGCGTAGAGTGTGATTTTTCTTTTTTTATAAATGAATGTCTTTTAAAAGCCACCGGCTTGCAAATAACTGAAATGTTTGCTCCCGTATCAATCAAAAATCTAATACCACTTTTTTGGTCAGTAATAGTGAGGCGGTTGGACGGTTGAATAGCACAGAGATCCGCCGTAGTCCGTGCTTTAATTAGTTAACCTGATCCCCCGAGATAAAATTTTGTTTCCAATCACACGGTTTAGTACATTTTCTTGCATAATTTCCGAATTTGTTGTGATAAAAACAATTGTTTTTTTTCTCGACTGCTCGCTCTTTAACTTGGTCTGGAAGAAAGATGCTGACGGTTGAAATAACTCGGATCGCGTCGATAGTTTCTACGATCGCGCTGAATTGCGCTTAGTTCTAATTGCATTTTTGGTAATTGTGCTAAAACGCATGTCATTGCGCTTTCGTCTGTTTTGCTTCCTTTCATTGCTGACACCTCGGTAATTTTTTAATTCGTTATAATTTTGTCGGCGATCTGGCTCATCTTGCCGATGTCCATGTCTTCTGTGACCGCTAGGACTGTAAAAGTCTCATCCACAGAAGCTTGACAGTTTCGTCGCAGATTTTGTACTTGCATCTTGCGTAGAAGTTGAGAAGGTTTTTGATAACCCAGGTCCATTTCTGCCAGTATTTTTTTTAACTGGCGCTGTTCTGGTTCTTCGTAGCAACTTATTAGACGTTCCTTGATGGTTTTATATTTTCCTGTGGAGGGCGGTGAGGTAATAACGTCGCTAACTTGTGGTATTTCTTCCTTCGATAGTGTTGCTATAACAGTCAAATATTTGTAATGATCTCCTTGTTTCTGTGGCGCTTCTATGGCTTCAAATTGTGTAAACCATAATTGTTGATTTCTCTAAAACTCCTTGCGGGATAAAATGGAGGTGCCGTTTGCGATTTCCAGTGTTTCTTGATGGCCGTTGTTAGATTTGCAAGCCTAGGGTTAATTTTGCTGGTATTTTCTGTTGCGAAGTCTACGACTATAGAACAATAGTCGCGTCGAAGTTGAGTGAAATTTAGTGAAGTCGAGGGTCACCAATTTGCCAGATGCTATGGCAATAAAAGTAACGAGATAAGGTGTCACGTCTGGTTTATTTTGGTTAAATATGGCTTATATACTATGATAATATGTGCTTATTACAATCTTAACTTATCGGTGAACAGTGTGCTTAATCTATCTACGAGTAAATATATAGTCGATAGGTGCAGATGTAGTCGCTACAAGGCGCTTGGTAAACGAAAAGGTTCACGACTTCTTAAGACTAAACCAACAGCAGTCATATTTTACAACTATGACGGTGTCCTCACGTGCAGCCAATATTTGCGCACGTTTACTCACAAGATTGGATACTGTAGTCGTCTAAGGGCGCATGTGAGAACTGATCATCCTAGCTCCTTTGCTAATCTGTAGTAGTCACCATAGCCGAAATCGGCTGGGAAGAGATATATATGAATACTTGCTTGGCTAAAAGCAGATTATGGCGATACCTCCAATTTTTTTAGTTGTGTAACTTGTTCTCTATTCGGGAAGCATTGAGTTATCTAATTACACAATTAAAAACTTCATTTACCAGCTACTGCGAACATACTTCGCTTACAATAGGCGTCGTATAATGCATCAATAAATTAACCTAGTACCTAGTATAATTGGGCAATTATAATATATATTTATCGAGTGCGTACTGACACCTCCAAGTAAACCGGCAGCTGGCTAACGGCAACAACTCCATTTCACGTATGCCCATTCAAAGTTTTATCAGTCACTCGCCAAATCTAGATTTATACGTGTCTAACTCCAACAATTATTCATAATTAATTATAACGCCCAGCGCGATTATTAATCTTGTTATTATTTCAATAATTAATTATCACCGCGACCCAGTGCGAGCGCGTCTGAAAAGTAACTCGATGATAAAGCAAGCGTCCGTCACTGTCAATGACAAAATCCCGAACTTCACCAATACGATGCGTTTCATTTTCCCAACGGTACGGAACCCAGCTAATTAGTATAAAGATGTATAATCAGAAATTAAAGTTGCTGTATGAGCATATTTGTTCGTACTGCGCTTCGCAAGTCGATATATTTATCAGTTTTAACAAGGGTGTGTGTTTTTTTATTCGATTTATGCAACGTGAGAGAAAGGAAACACGGACTGTTCAACAATAATACTATATTAATTTAACAATACTAATTGTGTAAAAATACTCTAATTCAACTAATATTATCACAAGACACTGGGTCAAAATTGACCACATTATGCGTTCTAAACGCAGTCCATTAAATAAATAGTATGTTATAACATGTAGTAGTTTCAAGAATTATACTAGAATAAATATAACCAGTTTTTGTATGGTTTTGTAGTTATGGTATACTGTGTAGTTTTTAAACTAGATATCATTCGTCTAGTGGAATAAATTCTTGTATAGCGGGGCACTTTAATAAACATGTCATGAATTAATAGAGGACTAGAATTAATAGCTGAGACGACAATTTGGAGTTGTCTTCATCGTTCTGTGAATAGTCGGCGATGTTAACAACGGTAGTTTGCTGCCAGTCTATATTTATTTTCTGATCGTTTTCTTGGTTCACAGGGTTTATTCATTTATTTTTTACGATAACGCCAGGGATTTTTCTGGATTTCAGCAGAATTTTGGCACATGGTTTAACAACAGGGATCGACAGTTTCATGTGCTTGCTGCAGTATGGTGATGCTTTAGCGATTCAATTTGTTTGGCAGTTCTTTATTTATAACTTTGTTTACCACTTAGACTGGTGGAAACCACTGGGTACGTGGGTCTTATAAAATCTTGGAGGAGGAGGCTCTGTGTGAGCGTGACAGCACTAGGCGGGCGGGGCGCGGCGCGGCGCGCCCAGCACGGCGTGCGAGAACGAGTAGCGCGCGGAATGCACTGGGTATGTGTGACTAGGCGGGCGGGGCGCGGCGCGGCGCGCCCAGCACGGCGTGCGAGAACGAGTAGCGCGCGGAATGCACTGGGTATGTGTGACTAGGCGGGCGGGGCGCGGCGCGGCGCGCCCAGCACGGCGTGCGAGAACGAGTAGCGCGCGGAATGCACTGGGTATGTGTGACTAGGCGGGCGGGGCGCGGCGCGGCGCGCCCAGCACGGCGTGCGAGAACGAGTAGCGCGCGGAATGCACTGGGTATGTGTGACTAGGCGGGCGGGGCGCGGCGCGGCGCGCCCAGCACGGCGTGCGAGAACGAGTAGCGCGCGGAATGCACTGGGTATGTGTGACTAGGCGGGCGGGGCGCGGCGCGGCGCGCCCAGCACGGCGTGCGAGAACGAGTAGCGCGCGGAATGCACTGGGTATGTGTGACTAGGCGGGCGGGGCGCGGCGCGGCGCGCCCAGCACGGCGTGCGAGAACGAGTAGCGCGCGGAATGCACTGGGTATGTGTGACTAGGCGGGCGGGGCGCGGCGCGGCGCGCCCAGCACGGCGTGCGAGAACGAGTAGCGCGCGGAATGCACTGGGTATGTGTGACTAGGCGGGCGGGGCGCGGCGCGGCGCGCTGCGGCAGATGAGCGCCACGCGGCGCGCGCGCGGCACGGGCTCCCCGCGCCACGCGCTGTGCGGCGCGCCCAGCACGGCGTGCGAGAACGAGTAGCGCGCGGAATCCCTGCAAATGGAAAAAAAAACCATTACATTCTCAAGTCACAGCATCACCTTAACTTATGCCTCCGTCACTACAGTTCCATTTAATAGGGCCGAATTACCATAATAATATAGGTAAAGAATTTTTTATAATTTTTTAAATCTCGTACAACAAATAACGTGAATCATATATCTACCCCGAATGCATTAGGCAAAATCTTAATAACAAAAACAATCAGTGCCCTCTCCCCCCTGCCTAACCTCTTTGCTACACTCGGTAACCTAAAAGACTTAAATATTCCATAAATCAATTTAAATAGATTACCACAATTGAAACTACTGTAATATTGATTAAAATCCATCGATGCACTTAAGCTAGAGAACCAATGAACCACCTATCGGCTTCCGATGATGATGAGACAATTGTCCCCGAATATATCGAACGCCAGCAATGTAATGATAATAAAGTATATTTTATACTTTATTATCATTACATTGTTTTCTAAAGTAATCCTTAAGGAAAACGCGTTTTACACGTCGTTTACATGCACTACATTAAAAGCATCGATAGGATTGATTCCAACATTCTAAAAAATGAAATTATCCAGAAATTACATGAATAGGGATTCTTCTCCGATGATTTTTTTCTTATCTAGAAAATAGTACTCGGGCGGTCGCTGTCAGCAATTATGTCTCGAGTTGGGTTTTGATTCCTAGTGGGTCTCTTACTTTCATAGTTTCAATCTTCTCTGTTATTATGAAGATATACTCCATTATATCGTCGTTCCTGATACCCACTGTCACGCTTAAGTGTATTTACATGCAGTAACTGGCATTCAATTAAGCACGGATGCCCATGCGCCCATACTCCCAAACTTGATGAAATCCAGATCCATAGCATCATAAACTCCATTTAACTTTTTTGAGGGTCATGTCCAATTCACACGCATGTCTTTCAGCCTTAAAAATGCCCCTTCGACGATCCAATGGCTAATGAACTCAGGCTTATCCGGTTTAAACGTTACCCGGTGTTTCGTGTACCTTGATAATATATAATTTATTCATATGATTTAATTAGTCGAATCCTAAATCTCAAAAAATTACGAGTATTTCAATTTAAGTTTCAGCCCGTCAAGTGTGGTTTCCTTCGACTGGAAGTGGCGTAACTTGGACATATAATATATTTTATGGCGTAAAACCAAATCCTGGAGAATCAAACCTGTAATAATGTTCTCCGCGCGTCAATCCACGAAAGACTTGGAATCATTTCTGGGACTTGTTTTATTTTATCACAGATTTCTCAAACACTGAGAAATCCCTTAGCAGATTTCTTAAAGACTGAGAACCCCTTACGGTAAGTAAAGAGTTTTCTCAGTCTTTGAGAAAAAAGTCTTTAAAAGGACGTCATATTCAAATGAGATTTGTTGTTGGTTTTCCCAACAACAACTCTCTTTTAACACACTAAAACACCATTTAACAACTGCTCTACTCTTATTCTATCCCGATTTCTCAAACCTTTCAACCTTATCAGTGACAGATCGAATTACTCGGTGGAAGCCGTCACACTGGGAACTGTCGTTCAAGATCAACCTGTAACATTTGCCTCGCGCACCTTCAATATGTTAATCCAATTACAGCACAACTGAAAAAGAATTGTTAGCGATACTATTTGGTTATGAAACATTCAGGCCATACCTTTTATGGCCGGAAATTTCTCATCATTACCGATAATTGATATGGCTATTTAACCACAAAGATCCCAGCAGTAATCACCAACGCTGTGGATTGAAATTATTAAAATTTGACTATGAAATAGTCTACTGTAATGGCATATTAAAATCCACTGCAGATACGCTCTCAAGATACCCGACAATTACATATTACCTGAAAATAAATTAAATCTTAATGCTTACCATGACAATAATGAAATTCCTCTACAGCAGCATCACAGCCTTTAGGCGCTGCCAATGGATTTTAACGATTTAATTGACGATGATTTGCAAAGCTTCTTAATATCTCCACCATCGAGCTTCGTAACTTATAAATCCTGAAATAGAACTTACTGCCTCTGTTCAACTTCACCATTATCCTACTTTGCCTAACTTAGCTGAGTCTGCCCAACCGTCCCCGGTAACGGTACCTTGTTCAGGAAGTTTCCATAATCTGAAAATATCTACACACACCATAGAATTATCTACGGGTGATTTTAAGAAGTGTGTGTATTTATTTTCAGGTTATAGAAAGTTTCTGGACAAAGTACCGTTACCGGAGACGGTTGGGCAGACAAAATTCAATTCAAATATTACTGTTATCTAATCATAACAGTATTATTTGAACACGACGAATATATACCCTATGTCAAGAACATGGCCGCGCAGTAATTAAGAGACGAGAAAGGTATTGTTTCTTACCACGCTTATTATAATTATAAGACTAATAAACTTACCTCGTCTTATTCACTTCATATATTTAAATCACTAAAGTGCTGCATGGTCAAATAATTATGTAGTATCCTGCAGCAAACGAAATCAGCTGCTCCGACATTGGGAATCCCTTCGATAAGCGTTGCTTTACAAAGATATATAACATGTTTAGCTACTTATTTTATGGCACCGACATTAAAGTCAATATATCATATACCTACCTACCACCTTGTTAAGTGATATACCTAACAATGACAACATTCCCATTAGTGCAGTCATTGAAGCGAAAAATACGGTCTTACCTCCGAATTTTTTTACTGTGAACCGATTTGCATGAAATTTTGGAATTAGGCTCATCTTACCCTTAACTTCAAAAGTGAAAATGATCTGAACTCCGCCTATTATTTTTAAGGGGTGTAAATAACCCCTTAATGGAAAAATTGACATTGAGCCATTTTATCGCTAGAAAACATGTCTAATAGTAAGTGGTGAAATTGTAAAGTATTTTCTAACATAATTACCTCATACTAAAATCATTTTCAACCCCTTGAAAATCTTACAACCCTTGCAAACAACCCCTAAATTGAAATATCACAAAAAATACTTTGGTATTACATAAAAAGATGTAAGTATAGAGTAAGTAACATTTTATATTCTCTATAATAATTATCAAATTTTTAACCCCCTTGAAAACTACTTCTTGATAAAAATTGTTAATTTTTTTTTTATAAAATGAAAGGGATTTAAATATTATTCCACACTTTCGAAAATGATTATCATATTCTTCCCTTAAAACTACCCCTTAATTAAAACAGTAAATATATATGATTACATTTTTATAAATAATTTTATTTAGAGTAAAAAATTGCCATTGATTGAATATTTACAAATTATGTAAAATTGTACTATTATTATTAAAATTTATTATTAGTCATGACTCAATATCGGAGTCGCTGTCACATTCAAAAAGTTCTGGCTGAATTGGAGGGCTATTTTGACAGTTATCTCCACTGCACGTTCCACAGGTACTATTACAAAACAGACAAACTTTTCTGCATCCGCAAGACGCTCCACATCCTTTTTTGCAGTTGCAAAAAATCATTTTCAGCCGTTCTTGTGGTCCGGGTACACTATAGTTGTACACATTACAATAGTTGTGGGTCTCTATTATACTGCGTACTTTCACATTGCTCCAAATATTCACACTCCGAAATTTTCAGTAGAAAAAAATATGATAAGTTTTTGAACCATAACTCCTTCAATTTTCATGCTATCACAATTTATAAAAAACCATTGTAAAGGTGATTAAGAGAGCTATAACATCCTTTATTGCAATATATAGTAAATAGCCTTTTTCTAAAACGGTGAAGGGTTAAAGGGCTTAAGAGAGGCTGTGATTGCGCTGCCACGCGCTCTTTAAACAATTATATCTCCGTCAATTTTTGTTTGATAGAAAAAACAAAAAAACCAAATTGTTTGTCAGAAAAATACCTAAATTTTTTATCTGAACACTTTTATACGTATGTGTCGTCAGCTTTGAGATATTATGAAAACAAAGTGGGTTTTTTAAAAATTTGAAATTTTGTTTTGTTTTTTAATCGTGACTTTTTTGAAAAATATGTGTCCTGTAGCAGCCAAACTGATACTATCTATCAAACTCTTCATAATAAAGTTAATTCTAGGCGGAATACGATTAATTTTAATGTCGGTGGAAATGAACTGGTTTCAGACAAGCTTACCATTGCCAATTTTTTAGCTGCTTTTTTTGCAAATATACCCGTGGATATTACTAAGTGTCTCGCATCATCACCAGATGTGGCTGAACTCTTTTTAAATCAAAGCGTAAATCAAACTGTACCTAACTTTAGTTTTAAATCCGTAACAAGTGATGATATTATAAAAGCTTTTAAGAGTATTAAAAGAAAAGGCACAGAAGATTTGTGGGGACTGTCTGTTAAAGCAATTGAATCAATCATACTAAACATTGCTACAATCCTTGCAGCCATCTTCAATGGCTGTATAAGTGATGGTGTCTTTCCCGATTTAATGAAAATAAGTAAGATATTACCCATTTTCAAGGCAATTGTTCAAAAAATGCCACGAATTATAGGCCTATCTCAATACTGCCAGCTTTAAGTAAAATATTTGAAAAGCTGATGCTCAGCCAAATGTTGTCGCACTTTAACGTGAATGAGATATTGCATAACAAGCAGTTCGGGTTTACAAGGGGCCGCTCTACTCAGGATGCAGGTTGCACATTAATTAGGTCAATATTGGAGGCTTGGGAGGGATCACAGGATGCGCTGGGAGTTTTCTGTGATCTCTCTAAGGCTTTCGATTGCGTTGATCATCGTACGCTCGTTGTTAAACTGAAGTACTATGGAATATCTGGCACATCTCTTGATCTTGTGATGTCCTATTTATCGGGGCGACAACAGATGGTTTCGATAGGCGGTGTCACTTCGGCACGTCATCCTGTGAAAATGGGGGTGCCCCAAGGATCTATATTGGGCCCATTTTTATTTCTAGTTTATATAAATGATCTCCCTTATCTGGTAGAGAAAGTATCAGACATAGTTTTGTTCGCTGATGATACTTCGCTCATATTTAAAGTAAATAGAAGGGATAAAGATCTTATTGAGCATAATAAAACACTCAGCTTTATATCAGAATGGTTTTCGGCAAATAATCTCTTGTTAAATGCAGGGAAAACTAAATGCATCAGGTTCTCATTGCCGAATGTGACTCACATTGTACCAACAGTTGCACTTAATGCGAAAATATGAGATCTAGTCCCATCGACCGTATTTTTAGGATTGACACTTGATTCAAAATTGCAATGGGGTCCTCAGATTGAAAAGTTAGCAGGTAAATTAAGTTCAGCTTCCTATGCTGTCTGGAAAATAAGGCAATCGTCAGATGAACCAACTGCTAGATTAGTGTATTTCGCGTACTTTCATAGCATTATGTCGTATGGCATTCTGCTGTGGGGTTCGGCGGCTGACATAGGTGCTATTTTTGTATTGCAGAAAAGAGCAGTCAGAGCCATTTATGGTTTAGGCAGTCGCGATTCTTTGCGAAATTTGTTTAAAGAAATAAATATACTTACTGTGCCATCGGAATATATATATCAGAATATAATGTTTGTTAGAAAAAATATTCATAATTATAAAAAGAAAAGTGAACTGCATAATATAAATACTAGGAATAAAAACAAACTAGCCATGCCAGGCTTTAGAGTAAGCAAAACTAATAAATCATTTTTAGGAAATTGTATTAGGTTTTATAACAAGCTTCCTGCTCAAATTGCTGATCTGCCTGACACAAGTTTTAAAACACATATTAAACGTATACTTATGGCTAGGGGTTATTACACCACTAAAGAGTAAATCGATGACAAAGACGTCTGGCTCTCACTTCCTACCTGCACATTGCTCGCTGGAGATCTTGTAGCCATATAGACATGACTGATCTGCTGTGTTACGTGAACTATCTGTAAATGATTCCTATCATATACTTAATTTAAAATTATTGACTCTGTCTCAAAATGAATAATGTTATTGTTTCGAAGTATTTCTTTTGTATACCTAAATATAATCTAAAATAATAAGCATTCAGACAACCGATCGAGCATATATTGTGTTTGCCTACTAAATAATTACTCTAATTGGACCAAATCCCGTGTTCATGCCCGCTTGAGTATGTTTCGCCGGACCGTTTCAACTGGGTCGTGTTGAAACCGGTAGTAGATGAACCCACTGAGTTTGTTTCGCTGGGTCTTCTCAGTTGGGGCGCATTGGATCCGGTGGTAGCATTAAAGCGCGACCGTCGTTATTAACACAAGGTCCGTCATAATAATAATACCTTTAATATAGACAGAACCATTGACAATATGTAGTAAAAATATTAGACTTAAACTAGATAATTAAACATAATCTCTTGACAATACCTTGATACGAGCTAGCTAAATATCATTTCTGTAATAAAATAAATTTTATAAATGTTTTCATACAAGATGTACCTAAATATCTATGTTACTAGAAATAATATCTAATGTATACAACTATATTACTGCAAACATGTTCTGACTATTTACAAGCGCTTTTTTGAAGTCTACGTGATTAAAAACCTTTTTTTTTTTTTTTATAAACCATTTTTCACTTTTGAAGTTAAGGGTAAGATGAACCTAATTCCAAAATTGTATGCAATTCGGATCACAGTAAAAAAAATCGGAGCAATAATGCTTCAATGACTGCACTACATTGCAGGCCAGGTTGGGAAAAATAAAAGTAGTGATAACACTACAAGGGAAGTAATAATAAATTTTCGGTTACCTATCATAAGTTTTAAAAATATTTAACCGAATTTCATTTCACCTTAAACTTTTTTAACTTTTATCGTTTAGTATTTTTTATTTCACCGGTAGTCACGTCTGCTACTATATCAGTTAACCTATTATCAATTTGTTTTTTGCGTTACTCCGATGTTTCATTTTGTCGAAAAAATTTTCACCGAAGTTACACATACCCAAAATAACATTTGTTCGAAGTATTGTTTTTCCGAAAATTCATTATACCACTATTTTAATTTCACCAAACACCTAGAAAGTTTGTGCACATTATTTCATCTCTTATTTTTGCTGTGCATGTGCATGCAGCAAGCATTATTTCTATCACAGCTCCGGCGTTGCGGGGATTGGGCGGGCCCACGCGAGCTTATCGTCGCATCGGTTGTAACGCTCACCACCGCTGTTTCGGTTTTCTGGCCTGCGAAGCCAGCCTGTCTCAGCCGCCGCGGCGGGCCTTCAAACCACGTGAACCTACAGCTCACGGGCCTCCCTACCCCTCCACGCCTACGCAGGCTTAAATAACACTCTAGGGTTAGGGAAAACAAGACTGTTTGGACTCGGTTTTGCAGCAATTTGTTTCTGTCACGAAATTTTATAGCACATCATATAGACTTTTTATGACACTATTTTAATTTAATTTTGAAAATACTACCAAGTATCCGTCTATTTATTGTGACCAAAATACAGTAAAATGTTATTTTGGTGTGGTGCAAATATGGCAAATAAAGCATTTGGCAAATGAAAAAGTTCAAAAAAGGCTTCGACCAATAGCAAAAAGTAATTTTATAAATCAGTGAAAAGTAATTCGGTAAAATAATACCTATGACACATGACACTTTGATTATATAAAAATATGTGAAATAATTCATATAGCAAAAAAGATGTCGATCAATAGTTTTCAGTAAAAAGACAATCGAACAAAAATAAATCGATAAAGTGACGACTACTACGAGTGACTTACGAAAAGATAGCATCCTATTTGCAATGCTCAAAACCTACATATGGTTTTTGATGTTGTCAAGTATTTTGCCACGTATCAAACTACTTTAAATGTTGTAAAGTTTTGTATGGAACACTACTCGTTCTTCGTACAAATTTGTACAAAGCCCAAATCGTTTGTTATGGAATAAATTAAACATAAAATAAGCTTACTTCATGATGTACAGGCTGCGGCGCGCCAGCAGCGCGTTGAGGGCGAGCTGCTCCCGCTCGCAGTGCGCGAGGCGCATGACGGCGCTGGACACCAGGCACAGCCCCGCTATCACGTCGCCGCAGAACTGACACACGATAAACGTCATAATGACGGGACCAATTCTTGTAATTGAAAGATTTTCCCACGTATAT
This sequence comes from Pseudoips prasinana, assembly GCA_951640165.1. Lineage (NCBI taxonomy): Eukaryota > Metazoa > Arthropoda > Insecta > Lepidoptera > Nolidae > Pseudoips > Pseudoips prasinana. The sequence continues at coordinate 32,718,623 of OX621255.1, forward strand.
TTAGCAACCATTTAGTTATATTTTGTACCTGTCCTGAAATGTTTGTACCTTACACCTTACACGGCATAAACTTAATTCCACGATAACACTGGTCCCGCCATTATAATGCGTCATAATGACAATACCATGCCTGTACTCCAAATTACAACGAATTACATCATCCAGATCAAACCAGTATTTGGAACCTAATTTACTTAGATTATTTATTTATAAAGTATGTTAAAGACCGTATTACTTATACAACATATAACTTAACTAACGCACACCCTGAAAACAGTTTGTTCAGAATCGTTTACTGAATCGATTTATATCATTTTAAATAAGTATAGGTAATTTTTTATGCCAAAATAATTAAAACTACGGAAATTATTGTCATAATAACCCTGTACAGTTAAAACAAATTGAAATGGACCTAAGTCAAAGTATTAAGACTTTAAAATCTTAAGACTTAATATTTTATTTGTATTCATACAAATTCCATCATGCAATACAAAATAAAGAAAATAAACTTTAATCCAAGAATAAAAATTTAGTAAATAACAATGCATATACATGTTTAGTAGGAGTCACCAATTTAGTGAGACTACTAAATTAGTAGAAGGTCACTCACTATCATAGAGAAATTGTAGAAAGAAGGTTTTATACTGTAGTTGTTGCCACTACACATGTTAATTTTAGTGTATCTATTATGATTATAACATAATATTCTAATTGGGGTGTTTGAGGGTGTGCGTTAATTACGTTACATGTTGTATAAGTGATTGGCCTAACCGATACTATTTAATAACATAATGTAAATCAGTGTTTATCAACCTGTGGGTCGCGATCCCCTAGGGGGGTCGCGAAGCTTCTATAGGGAAGTTGCAATAGGTTGGGAAAGCTAGTCACAGGGTCGCAAATGAATTTGGAGTATTATGATTAGGCCTGCTGCAAATACATTAGAAGTTAAGCGGGAAGTTCCAAGACTCTGGCTAGTACTTTGTCTCTTGACATCCATCTAACCTCTGTATGATGAAGTAAGTGTTGTTGGAGTGGTCTCATATTTTTTGAAACAGAGGTGTCTGAGACGCTTTTTCTTTAATAGGATTTACAATTTTTATTATAATATTTAGAACTTGATTGTATTTCTGTGGAAGGTTTTGGCCGCAAGAGCTTGATGAAGGAAAAAGCTATGCGTTTCGCATCTGTTCTTTCAGTCTAGCAATAATACCACTGTTCGCACCAGTCATGGCTCTTGGTCGGTCAGGACAAATAGCATACATTTTTTTTCCCAATAGATAGGTATTCATATTTTTCGTAGCTTCAAGGTACGTGTCATACAACACTGACCTGTAGTATTCATGAAAATATTATACATTAGTAATAATATTAGTATTTCTTCAATTAAATTTTGAGTGGATTCAAAACGCACAAAAGCTAGAAAGTACACCTAATACGCAATATAGTTTCATCAAATTTCAAGGATTCTGCTACAATCTTTTATTTTTTCTATGACTTGATCACGAACATCAGTCGTCATATCGCTTATCATCGATTGAAAAAATACCAAGAAACACTTTATCAAGAGAAAACTTCGAAGCAAATTCCTTCAAAAAAGATTCCCAATCACAGTAAATCCGAATTTCAAATAACTGTCGTCATGAAGATTTTTTTATTGTAGTTTCATCACTCCCGCTAGAAGTTGACGGTTCTGTTGGTCTTTTCAGAAATTTATCCATTTTCAATAATTAAAAGTCACTTCAGTTAAATACGTAAAAATAATGGCTGACGCTCGTCAAGCAGTAACCAACTGACGGTCTTAACTAGTCGCGAAGCACGCGAGCCTGATCGCGCGTGCCACCGCTGCATAACCAGCGTCGCCCCTCTAAACGATAATTGCGTCACGTTCACTCATTCCCTCAACTCGCATTTCAATAATGTATTTATCCGAACCCTAATTATGAAAAAGAATACATATTTCATTTCATTTCATTTCATTTATTTACTTCAATAACAATATACATTGTGTTTGAATTACATTCTTATAGACAAAATTACATAACGCTATATATACATAAATATGTTGGATTCAATATTTGTCACAAAATAAAAACAACGGCCAAAAATGGGAGCCCCCTTAAATATTTAGTTTATTTTGGTTTTTAGTATTTATTGATAGCGGCAACAGAAATACATCATCTGTGAAAATTTCAACTGTCTTAACTATCACGGTTCATGACCTGGTGACAGACGGACAGAGACAGACAGCGGAACCTTAGTAATAGGGTCCCTTTTAACCTTTGGGTACGGAACCCTAAAATGGAAAAAGCTGGTAAAAACGGGTAAGAGGGTCGCGAAATATTTCCTCATACTAAAGGGGCCGCCTCATGAAAAAGGTTGTAAAACACTCAGGGGCGGTTCGTGAATTTGTGGGGCCCTGGGCTAAAACTAAAGAATGTAAAAGAACAATAAATATATTTTATATAAATAATATTTATTAATCAAGCTTTCTGCATTTTTGTGCTGCAAATTCGTTTATTTGGTCATCACATTGCAAGTCTTTTGTTAGAAGATCACAATTTATGGAAAGTAGTGATAAATTTTTTAGTCGATGATTCGACATTGCTGTCGTATATTTATTTTCTACATAGGACATCTTGGAGAAGGAGCGTTCTGCTTCGCAGCTAGTGATTGGCAAATTTAAAAAATATTTAAAATGATATAGCGGTTAGGGAACACAGTCAATAAGTAAATTTTCATACACGAGCATAAAAAATGTCACTGCATGAGGTGTAAGACTCTTGCTTAGATTGGAGTATTCCGTAATGCTCGTCTACGTCATCTGAATAGTAATCAATAATATGACGTGAACTTTCCAAATCTATGTTTTCGATATTTTTGTTTTTCAAATTATCGCCTATTGTTTTTAGCGGGGTCTGGGGGCCTCTTGTAACTTCGGGGCCCTGGGATGCAGCCCAAGCAGCTCTTAGGTAGACCAGGCCCTGAAAACACTGATGTAAATAATATAATAAAAATAAATAATAAAGCGCCAGCATGAAAAGAAGTTTCAACTTTTTACTTGAAGTATATTTGCTCGATAATTTTTTTAGGTGTATAAATATGACAAACATGATAAATTTATTTAATAACAAACCGGCCAAGTGCGAGTCGAACTCGCCCATGAAGGGTTCGTAGCAATGAAAGGTAAATTGCGGTTTACGCTTTCTGACGTATTAAAAAATAAACTAGTTACTAGATCTCGTTCAAACCAATTTTCGGTGGAAGTTTACATGGTTTTGTACATCATATTATTATATTTTTTTAGCATTTTATCATTATATTATTACAGAAGTTACATGGGGGGGAAACTCATTTTACCACTTTGAGAGTGTCTCTCGCGCATACTATTCAGTTTAGAAAAAAAATATATTAGAAACCTCGATATCATTTTTGAAGACTTATCCATAGATATATAGGTAGAGATGTATGGGTAATAGTAATATTAAAAATGTAATTCAAGATGGTGTTAAAAAAGTTTGGCGAAATAGAAATGCTGTGGAATTTGAGGCACCACAATATTCTAATGCTTTTCTTGGCCATACTGAAATAGTGAGTTGCTACATAATAATATTACCCGGATGGGTGTACCAACTGTTTGGCCTGAGACAGAGGTATTTGAGAATTTGAAATCTCCTTCAGGATGTGGTCTTATTATAAAGGTGAGACGCATTAACCGTAAGGTGGTATCAAAAGGTACCACGGAGTGGGTGGGACACAGGTGTGGGCTTCCACCACACCTTCGGTCGTTCTAACCTTTGATGGTCAATCTCTCCCCAATATGATCTTTTGGTTTTATAATTCTCTTCCCGTGTCAGTTTACTACTTCCCTACAGTTCAATATTTTGGATGTTGTAAGTATGGTCCCACTAAGTCTAAATGCCTAACAGGTCCGAAATGTTACTGCTGTGGTGGAGAGCAAGCACTTAGTTGAAAATTGCTAAGTAGATGAACCAGCTTGTTTTTATTACTAAGGACCACATGCAGCTAACAGTAGAAGTTGTCCAGAATATCAAAGACAAAAAAACATTAAAGCTATAATGACCAAAGATAACATCTCCTATGCCGAAGCATCCAAAAAACTCCCTTCTGCCTAGAAGTCATATGCTGACGTCTCATCATCTAAATCTGTATCTTCTCTTCATTATGTCTCCGCGAAATCCTTCCAATTCCAGATCGCAATAGCAACAAGTTCTTGTTTCCACTAACACTTCATATAGAATTAAAATTAATATCTGTTAAAGCTAAAAATCGTCCCCGTTTAGATCCTGGATATGATCATAACATGATACTGGCAGAAAATGCTGAATAAAAAATTACTACTGAGATCTCTAACTCTCACTGTTGATTATCGGAGGTACTAAATCCGGTTCTGAATGCTGGTTTGATCTGGATGATTTAATTCGTTGTAGTTTTGGAGTACAGGTATGGTCTCGTCATTATGACGCATCATAATCGTAAAATTACATTTATGCCGTGTAAGGCACAAACATTTCAGGATAGGTACAAAATAGAACTAAATGGGTGCTAAATATGCGTGGGAGAATGTTTCAGTTACAAGTTGGTCATTATGACGTTTATGACACACGCATTCTACTTTTAGGCTTGTATTTATTCATCTATATTACCTTTTAGGTAATTAATTTCATCATACCAAATGATTATATAACATTGCTGCAAAACAATTACAATAACTATTTGAAATGTAATAAAGTTGGAAGATGAGAGAGATAGATTATAATATGGGCTTGTCTAGTCTTCGTAGGGGTATAGGTACCTGCGTACGGCACTTCAGCTCTATAGTGGTTTACCCTAGTGTCAAAGTTGTTCATGCCGCACAGTTGGCCTCAGAAATGTCTTAACGAATGTTATCTAACGACTACAATCAGGGTCAGCCAGTTTAACGTACATTAAACGTTAGACGCTCAGACTCTAAACAACTTTGACGGTCATCCATATAGATGGATGACCGTCAAGTGGCCGTAAGTGATCGGAGAGGAAAAGCATCAGCAAGGGTCTCTATAGACCCGAGTGCACTTACGGAACGGTGAGAGCGAACGGCTAGAGCGCCAACACGGAAGATATATGCTAAAGCCTAAAGCACTAATTTTTGTTGTTTATAAGGTTGCTATACTTACAAACCTTGTGGGCTGGATAAATATTTTGTAAGGAATAATAATAATTAGCCACCCAGGAAACACAATTTTGCTTTAACTAAAGGTTGGTTTCGACCAACCTTTAGTTTAAGCAAAATGGTCCTATGTGGATATCCAATCCTTTATTTAAGTAATATTTGGGCTACGAATTTTTCAGCTTGGACAAGAAGTTGGAATCCATGTCTGTCAATATGTTGCTGTTGTTACATGGACTTCAGCATTTTGCATAAGGTTTACTTGTTAAATCTTTATAGTATATAAACATTATGTCTCGCTATCGACTCATAGTCTTCAGACTGATTGCCGATATAAGAAGAAAAAAAATCTTTATTACGATAAAGATTTAAGCATAATACTTTATGCTTATGCTTTTGGGGTTTAGAATGGCTAGCTTAGCTAGATGCTCTCACCGGTCCGTCAGTGATCGGCGATGTTAAGCAACTTAGGCTCGCGGTCAGCCACATCACCATCCATAGATGGGTAAACGCCAAACTGGTTTAATTTCTGAGCGCCTTCGTGCTTCGGAGGGCACGTTAAGCTGTCGGTCCCGGTTGTAGTCATTAGACAACAGTCATTAAGCCATGTCAGAGGCCTACAGGGTGGCTTGAACAACTTTGACACTAGGGTTACCAATACCCATACGATAAGTAAGTACTTAAGTATGTACCTACATAATAATTTTGCTTTTTCTTTATAGTCAAGTCAAGAGTTACCCTCAGCTAGCTGAGTTTTCAAGTTCTTTGAGCTTGGTCCGTACATACCAGTAAACTATTGAGTAACTCACTCTAACAGCGTCGACATGCGGCTTGATGTGTCCCGCGGCGGCCAGGTCCAGCACGTGCACGTGCGGCAAGGGCTCGCCGGCGCGGGAGCCGGGCGGGAAGGCCAGCGCTCGCACCCGCGCCAGTACCGTCTCGCTTACGTCCGACCACTTTGTGCGCTCTGTCTCGCGGAACCCTTGGATTGCCTGTAAAATACAGCAGGTCATTAAATAAATAAAAAAGTTTTTATTCACATAAACTTTAAAAAAGCTCTTGTAAATAGTCAGAACATGTTTGCAGTTAATAATTCATTAATCAATTTATAATTATTTCTAGGAACATATAGATATCCAGGTACACGGACTGTATGAAAAAAAATTAGAATAAGATTTATTTTATAAGAGTAATGATATTTGGCAATACAAGTGCGGCAATGTTTTTATAAATCGTAGAGATTGGCCTTAAATTAGTATGGTAAGAGCGCAGACAGAGAAGCTTTTTGGGAGAAAGTCGATAAGGTAAAGTATCTATACATGCGATAATCCATAGATGGGTGACAGTCAAAGTCCTTTCATTTCTGAGTGTCTCCATACTTCAGAGGGCATGTCAAGCTGTCCAATCAGTTTGTTCTCATCAGACAACAGATATTAAGCTATGTCAGACCTACTAGTCTATGAATGTTCACTGACTGCATTGCAGTGACTAAGACAGTCGCCTCGCTGCTTCGTGTCGCGGGTTCTAGTCCCGCGCCAGACAACTATTTGTGAGACCCATAAATATTTGTTCTAAGGGAGCGTTCAAGTATTACGTAACGCAATTTGGGGGGGCGGGGGGGTCTCGTAAAACGTTACGATGCGTTACTGGGGCGGGAGGGGGTCTTTCTTACAACACGTTACGTAACATTATTTCTTTTTTTATATAAAAAATTAGGGAATTAAAACTCCCAAATTGGCAACCCTTTTCGTTTACGTTTTACGGGGAATCCCTCGATTGTATTAGTCTGGTCGTCATTAATTTGTTCTCGCATGTTGGCAAACCTTTTCGTTTATATTTCACGGGGAATCCCTTAGATCGTATTGACGTCATTGAATGTTGTTTTTGTTGTCAGTATTTGTGAGTGTTAATGCAGAAGACCATTGCGGTAGTCGGTGTTATTAAAACAACCTGGATGCCCTGTTTATAGCGACTAATGCTCCTGGGCGGAGCGCATATAACCGAGTTGAGCGTCGCATGGCTCCCCTCAGCAAACGACTGGCAGGCGTCATTCTGCCTCATGAACATTTTGGTTCTCATCTCGACGACAAAGGAATGACTATGGATGATGATTTGGAAAAACGCAATTTTCAGCACGCTGGGGAAACACTTGCAGAAGTGTGGAGAGAAATGAAAATTGATGATTACGACGTTTCGGCGGAGTATAGACAGCCCGAAGATAGCATGCAGGATCCAGCAGAACCAAATCTCGCGTGGTATAGCGTTCACGTCCGTGAATCTCAATATTTCTTACAAGTTATAAAATGCGCGGATGAATCCTGCTGTTCACCACCGAGAAGTGCATTGAAATCTGTGTTTATGGATACTTTCATGCCGCCACCTTGCCCAATACTTCAAACCCCAAGCAAGCTCGTAGTACCCAGTTTGCTAAACAAAGGAAAATGCAAGTTTTCGCCACTTCTTGTGAGGCTGTCCGTTTATCTGTCACCTCTTCTAGAAGGATTTAAGCAGAATGAAGATGCCTTACGATTTCTTTTGTCCATCTGTACAATCGGACCTAAAGAAAAAAGTATGTCCAACCGTGGGATATGTATTTCACATCTCACAGGAGTGTTCAAATGCACTGTCGTTACGTGCATGGCAAGACTGTCCAAGATCATTATGAAACTAGAGTACGGCGACAGCGCCTTGCTGCCAAAAGGGCAAACGAGCTTCTCTGCATTGTGCGTCATTATGAAACATCGTCTGAGGATGCTGACTGGCTCGACGAAGACAAAGCTGATGCAAGTGGCTTAACAATTCCAGAACCGTCTTCGTCTGCACTCCAGGTACCAGTGATGAAAGAATCTGAGTGGCTAGTAAACCCGTGGACAGAGGAGCAGTAATTTCAATCGAATTGTTTTTATAGGCCTACTTAAATACTTAGTTAATAGTTGATTATTTTTTAATTTTGTTAAGAATACGATGTTATTTCGAGTAAAATGTTTAATCTCAGTTGGGTTTCGGTTTATAATTGCATTGCCAAAGGTTAAAATAAATGTTATTTTATATGGAGACTTTATAAGTAAAAAAAGCTAAAATACTTAAAGAATGAAGGAGAAAAACAATTTTGTGTAAGGCCAAAAATTTATAAAAAAATTATCAAAATACGCAGGTGTTGCGTATTAAAAATCTCTTGTTTTATTATAAGGCAATTAAAACTATACCAAGAATAAAAACTATAACATAAATTTTTGCGACTTCAGGGTAAAAATGATCACTTGAGTGTTACGCAACGTTTAGAGAGGGGGGGGGGGAGGGGTACAGAAAAACGTTACGGAGCGTTACAGTGGGGGGAGGGGGGGTCAAAAATCTTTAACAATTGCGTTACGTAATACTTGAACGCTCCCTAAGTCTGGATGTAATTTGTGTCTGTTTATTATATGTTTGTAAAGTACCCTGCAACACAGGGATTAGATTCACTAGGGTGTTGTCTATAAAAAAAATCTGGTAATAACTGCAGGAACCTGCTTTGCATCTTCACTATGAGCTGTGGGTATGTGACTCATACTCAGGAGCACAATGCTTGGCATTCTTTAAGTTATGTTTACTCCTCCAGTCTAAATGCTCTTTGAGAAAAACAATAGTTTGCCTTCTACTCTATAAGAAAAAAGAATATTACTAACATTATCCCAATGATCAAATTCATATCTCATTCTTTTCAACTGTGGCTCAAGCTCTGACATAATAGCAGCCTCCTCCTCTTCTGATATGAAGTCTGGGAACACCTGCATATCTCTCAGTACTGACTCGCGTAGCTCTGGCTCTTCCGTCTTTGGCCAGGATGGAGATATCTCAACATAAGTAGGGTCACCTGGAAATATAAAATAATTGCAGTTCAATATACCTCAGTTTATAACAGTCAGTTGAGGAATTAACCACTCCCCACTCCTTGTGATCCAAAAATAAGTCTCTCAGTGTTATATTGTGTGGGCATGGCTCAAAAATTTTAAAATCGGTCAAGTGCGAGTCGGAGTCGCACATGAAGGGTTCCGTAGCAGCAAGTATTTCAGTTGATTAAATGAAAGCAAATTGTGGTTTATAACGTATTAAAAAAAAACTACTTGCTAGATCTCGTTCAAACCAATTTTCGTTGTTAGTTTCTATGGTAATGTACATCATATTATATTTTTTTAAGTTTTATCATTCTCTTATTTTAGAAGTTACAGGGGGGGACACTCATTTTACCACTTTGGAAGTATTTCTCGCGCAAACTATTCAGTTTAGACAAAAATGATATTAGGAACCTCAATATGATTTTTGAAGACCTATCCATAGACACCCCACATGTATGGGTACGATGAAAAAAACTTTTTTGAGTTTCAGTTCTATGTATGGCGACCCCCCAAAATTATTGTTCTTTTTCTATTTTTGTGTAAAAATCTTAATGCTGTTCACAGAATACACCTACTTACCAAGTTTCAGCAGTACAGCTCTAATAGTTTCGGAATAAAGTGGCTGTGACATACGGACGGACAGACAGACAGACAGACAGACAGACCGACAGACAGACATGACGAATCTATAAGGGTTCCGTTTTTTGCCATTTGGCTACGGAACCCTAAAAACAATGAATTGCTTAAACCGTTTAATTATAATTATTAATATTCATTATTACATAAATGATTAGTGGATGTAAAACAGTTAACAACAGCTGATGGCAAGAAAAAAGCATATTATAATATAAGCTCTATCTACAGGAAGGTTGACCTGGCTGCCCAAGTTTTGAGTATACCTTAGAATCAGATTAGATAATGTAACAGATATTATAACTATATATTTCTTTATAATATATAAATAAAATAAATAAATAATTATACTATACTAACTATATGGTGTGAACGAGCAGAGTGAAATGACATAAAACTTATGATATTTGCTATAAACAACTTTATATATTGAATATAATAAAGTATTGAAGAATAATAAGTTACATTATGAAGATTCTTTTAAACTTATTCTACTTGAGAGGTCAGTGTCTGGTACTCACAGGTCTGTAAGTGATTGGTCAGGTTAAGCACCTAAGGTCGCGGTCAGTCTATAGATATGTTGGTGAATGCCTAAGTGGGTTAATTGCTAGCACCCTTATTTAAAAACGAAGTCTAAAGTTAAACTGCAGTTGAACTATGGATCAAGCTATCTCATTCAACTATACCAAGGATCAACACTGCAGTTTAACTTTAGACTCCGTTTTTAAATAAGGGTGTAAGCGTTAATGTGCTTCAGAGGGCATGTTAAGCTCTTAAGTTAAAAACTGTTCCAGCTATAGTCGTTAAGCCATATCAGCGGCCTACTGCCCATACGATAAAGAACGAAGAAAAGTGTAGCCTAAGGGCCAGTCTTGCAATTAATTATCTTATTTACAAGCGGTAAGGCGCAAACCTATGGTTCCAGGCATCAAGATATCTTGTTTTACTTTCTCGCTGTATGGACGCACACCGAGCCACATATTCTTGAATTTACAGTTTTTCAGGACACTAAACGATAGTCGTAGTAGACGCATTTTAATTTCTACGAAAACAGACCACAATAGTCTAGAAATTAAAAAATATGATTTTGACAATTAAGTCATCTGTTTCTGACACAACAGAATTGACGTTTTGTTTTTGAGGATAGTTTTAAAACTTTTTTTGTGCTGCAATCATGTAAATTATAAACAGAACCATCATTATAAAAATATTACGAATAAAAAATCGAAGTAATGAATTCATTAGGTACCTACATTGATTTTTTATCGATGTGCACTAAATATAATTTCTATTAGACACTATGAACAAAACGAAATGTTTTGATGTGAATACAAATGACAGCAAATGTGAGGTTATGTTTGTTTTTCAATGGAAATAAACAAAGTTATTTCATTTAAATAAAATGTATGGAAATCGAGTGAAAAGACGATATTATAGTAGCATTAACTTTTATTTTAGAACAGTTTGTCTAAGGATGTAATGAGTTGTACCTGTCGAGCATGGAAAGGTTGCCTGATGAATTACTGCATATGGTCTTCGGGTTGCTGTCGACGAAGGAGTTAGTAGTCGTATGCTCGCGGGTGTGTCGCCGCTGGGCTTGTCTCACTGAGCGACGAGTTCTCCAGGTATAAATACTAGTCTATAACTTTTAATTCAATCCAATTCAATTCACTTTATTTGCAAAATAATATGGTTACATATTGATGTTACATATTAGAATAAAAGGCCTCATATTTAGCCCAAAAGCATGCAAATATAAAATAAAAAGGCTTCACTTTACATTAGGTCCCGTCGATTTGGAGCTTCATATTTTTTTTGCATTTAGTTATTGTTTATGTAAACACATACAAAATCGCAAACACAGGAGCCGCATAGGTTTCGAGAAAAAAATTCGTAAAGTTAAATTTTTACATGAATATTTTTAATTATTACACGTCTATAAATATTTGGGAGCGCGTATCATGATAGTTCTGCAAAAATGTACATTTATGAAATAATTTGGGTTAGGTTAGAACCGCGACCATTTAGCGGCCGCCAAGCGTTAGATACATTATTGTTGGTGAAAAGGGGTGGGAAGGTACAGAGAGTAACAAAGTTGTCTGACCTTGACCTTGACATTTATTGGGTACAAATTTTGACCTGCCAAAAAATCGCCCCCACCCCACTATCCCACCACTCCCGATAGAAAGGTTTCATTTTAAAGGATTAATTTTTCGGAAACTATGAGTTTCCGTATTTTGGGGATTTCAAAAACACACTGAAAACACTATATTCTACCAAAAAAATACTACCATGTAAAAAGCAACCGGACCTAATGTACAGTGCTTCCAATATAAATTAATATTAAATCACTGCAGTTACAACACTAATTAAGTTGTTATGCACAATCAAATTTATAAAAATGTAATTAAAAAAGTAATTTAATTATAATCCTGTAAGTTATTCTACTCAGGCGAGGTGTAAAGGTTGTATCTGTAACATAGTGTCTGATAGTTTTTGGGTTGCAAAACCTAACATTATTATTATGGATGATTTTCACAGCACATTAAAGAATGTACTGAGACAACAACATATTATTAGCCGAGCCTCTCCTGATAATCTACCGGAAGCTATTGAATCTATTAATTCAGATCTTTTACATATATGCACATGGAGTAAATCTTATGGACTAACAGTAAACCCGTCTAAATCTCAGGCCATTATCGTTAGCAGTACCAGAATGAGATCCAAAGTTGATTGGTCACGAGTCCCTAATATAATGTTTGACAATGAAATTATACCTTTAAGTGATAAAGTAAAAAATTTGGGGATATACATTGACAAGGATCTCTCTTGGGTTTCTCAGTTACAGGAGGTTAGCCGCAGAGTCTTTGCATCTGCGGGATCTCTGAGAAGGCTTCGAAATTTTTTACCAGTAACCACTAAGATTGCGCTTGCTCAATCCATCCTTCTTCCTATTCTCGACTATGCTGATGCCAGTTATCTCGGTTTGACCCAAGTGCAATTTGACAAGCTTGAGCGACTTCAAAATTTTTGTATAAGGTTCATATTTGGGCTCCGCAAGTATGACCACGTATCTGAATTTCGTACAAAACTCAAGTGGCTCCCTATACGCCTTCGCCGGAATGCACATATTTTGTCCCTTTTATACGGCATTATCTTTAATCCTGCTACCCCCTATTATCTTAAAGAACGATTTAAATTTCTAAGTGATACACATGTGAGATCATTGAGATCATCAGAAAACCTAAACCTGTCTTTACCAACACACTCTACTAACTTTTTTAGTAAATCTTTTACTGTTGAGGCAGCTCGCCTCTGGAATGCGTTGCCTTTAACAATTAGACGTGCTCAATCCCTTGGTTTGTTCAAAACACTAGTAAAAAACCACTACTTGTCACTATGAATGCATCTCCACTGTCCTTCCATATTATATTGTTTATTATGTATTTATGTATGTATTATTATGTTTATGTAATTAAGTATGTATTATATCTAATGACATGGTAGTATTACTATTAAGTAAATGCCATTATTAGTTTATAAGTATTTAGATTCCTACTTAAATTATTTTATCTTGCACTACCCTTATCGTGTTGTCTTTCTATATTTCTTATCCATCCAAAGGTTGTCTGGAAGAGATCGCTGACTGCGATAAGACCGCCTATTGTACAATTTTCTTTCAATGTTTTCTATATTTTTATCTGTAATTGGTGTGCAATAAAGAGTATTTATCTTATCTTATATTTTATAAATCATAACCTATTACCCACTAATAATATCATTGTAAAAGTAATTGTGTGTCTATGTGTTTGTGACTACGTTTATTAAGAACGGCTTCACACTCAATTGATTGAACAGACTTGGATAAAATTTGGAATGGCTTTTACTCTGAATTAAAATGTAGGCTATAATCAAAAATCACCATTTATTAATATTTACATGGTGTTTAAGTTTGAATGGTTTAGTCTCCTAAGCAACCTACCAACCATAAATAGCAGTAAATGAACCCACTGAGTTTGTTTCCCTGGGTCTTCTCCGTTGGGGCGCATTGAATCCAGTGGTAGCATTAAAGCGCGACCGTCGTTATTAACACAAGGTCCGTCATAATAATAATACCTTAATATAGACAGAACCATTGACAATATGTAGTAAAAATATTAGACTTAAACTAGATAATTAAACATAATCTCTTGACAATAACTTGATATGAGCTAGCTAAATATCATTGCTATAATAAAATTAATCTTATAAATGTTTTCATACAATGTGTACCTAAATATCTATGTTACTAGAAATAATAATGTATACAACTATATTACTACAAACATGTTCTGACTATTTACAAGCGCTTTTTTAAAGTCTACGTGAATAAAAACCTTTTTTATTTATTTATTTTATTTTATACATACATATACATGCAATGATAGGTACTATACTTGACTACTTACAATAATTTTATTGTGGGGCTAAATATCTTTGTAGCATATTCTTAGTTTATGCATTTATTAATAATTGCTGAACTATCTGCTTGGTAAATGCTTGGCTTTTATTCCACAGGTAGTGGGTTTGATTCCCATCCAGGACAGATATTTGTGTGTTTGTTCTGAATCTGGGTGTAATTATCTATATAAATATGTATTTACAAAAGATAAGTAGTAGGTAGGTATACACACATCAACAAAGTCTAGGGATACGTTATTTTGAAATCAAACATGGCTTTATTGTTTAAAACCTATTTAGTTTCCTTAAAAAGTTTATTTACAGATTTAAACCTTGTCTATTCTTTATTCAAAATTTAAAAATTAAAATGAGAAACAAATGAAAACACGCAAAGCACAGCGCAATCTTGAGTTGTATCTAATTTCAAGAAGTTGCATTAAAATTTTTTTTGCGTGTTAATTGAAGAAAACCTGATAAATTGTTTTATTTTCTTTTCTCAATTGGTTGTGTAAGCTTTTTAGCGTCATGCCACGCCATCATTTGAGTCGAGATGAAATGTTACGGGCAGTTGGCATGTTACAAAACGGTGCTATTCAACGCGTCGTTGCTGAGTCTCTGGGCACAAGCCAAAATGTGGTATCCAGGCTGTGGTCACGTTATCGCGCTACTGGAGATGTGGCAGAACGGCACACAGGTAGATATCGTGTTACCACTCAGAGACAGGATCGATTTCTCCAAATGACCGCCAGAAGACTACCCAATATCACAGCGATGCAACTAGTGCAAAGGCTCCAGGAGGGTCAGCAGCTGCTGGTGAGCGACCAAACCGTGCGAAGGAGGCTGCATGAAGTTGGTCTTCATGCTCGCAGACCGCTACGAGTCCCAGCGCTGCGACGTGGCAATCGCGGTAGGCGACTTTTATGGGCTCAAGAACATTTGACATGGAGTGATCAACAATGGTCATTGGTGCTGTTCACTGATGAGTCCCGCTATGGATTTCATCCAGATTCGAGACGAACACGCGTTTGGAGAACTCCAGGCAGGGTCAGCCGTCTCCGACATCCACAGGAGGTCCACTCTTACCAAGGCGGGACAATTATGGTGTGGGCAGGAATACGAATCGGCGGACGAACCCAACTCATTTGGATTCAGGGCAGCATGACTGCCCATAGATACCGTGAGGAGGTAGTAGAACGTGTCATTGTCCCGCTCAGGGCCCTAACGGGGCAAGAATTTCAGCTCATGCATGACAATGCACCTTCCCATACAGCGCGGCTGGTGAGGGCCGCCCTTCGAGAACACGATGTTCAGGTATTAGATTGGCCTCCACAGTCGCCAGACTTAAACCCAATTGAACACGCCTGGGACATGTTACAGCGAAGAGCATTGAGGGATTTTCCGCCCAACTTGACAACAGAAGAACAACTTTTCGAACATTTAAAAAGAACTTGGGACTGCATACCCCAGCAAGACATTGACACCTTAATTTTAAGTATGGAAAATCGTTGCCGCTGTGTGATTAATGTTAGAGGAGGAAATACCGATTACTAATTATCAGATTTGGTAAGATTTTTATTCATTTAATTCGATTGAATAATTTTATAAGAATAAAATGTTTTTGTTCACTCAGTAATTTTCTATGGCTTAATTAATTTAAGACTTTTATTAATTAGAAAAACAAAATCGCATCGTGTTGTTAATGTTTAAATATCGGCCATGAAATTATCTTTAATTCTTCCATTTACAGTCATAACAAAATGTTTATAGTTTTCTAGATAATCAATGAAATGTTCAATATCCCTAGATTGTGTTGATGTGTGTATGTAATATATCAGTTATCTAGTTTCCATAGTACAAGCTCTGCTTAGTTTGGGATTAAATGGCCGTGTGTGAATAATGTCACAGGATATTATTATGATTATTATTGTAGCAATAGATATGTTGTATAGTAATACCAGAAGGTAGATGTCTGTTTTGAGGATCAAGCAAGTTTTTCTGCCATTTCTATCTATGCTGAGTGTACCCATCTGTTTGGTTTAAGTTTTCTTTGCAGAACTGGACTAGTTTTGAATTAGCTTCAAAGGAGTCCAGTGGAAAGAGTATCACTTGAGTAAATGTAGATATGTTTTAATAAAGTCTGATATAGGTTGAGATGATTGCAGAAAGCTTGACATGGAAGGAGCGTTTGTACCCAGGCAGGCATTGTTACTCTTTTGCTTGGGCTATTGTGCCATTAAGTGCCATTTCCTTCACCATAGCCATCAATCTTTAAACCAAATGGAACAACCAGTTTTGTGGAGCAATTACCATCAAGGAAGTGTCTTTTTCTGGTATGCCCACTTTAAAAAAAGTTGATCACTGATTGAATAGCCAGTATTTTCAGTTTAAGCAATTCCTCTGTACATATTTTATTTATTTGGTGCTCTAAGATAGTATTTCTATTGGTACAGGTAAAGCGGCGCGAAGACACCGAGCGCGTACACCCTGGCCTGCGCGCCTTACACGTCTGTGTCCTCTCCCACAAGTTGAGCGCGTTGCTTGACATGGCTGCACGACTTACATTGCTGACCCAGCTCACCATCCACGCAGGCGCACCGCTGTATACGCGCCATATTACTGCACTGGCTAATCTACCGCGATTACAGCATTTGGATGTATTCACCCACCTACACATGCTCGATATAGGTTTTGTGCCAGTCTGCTGCAATCTGACATCACTAGTACTTAACGAGACTGTGGCTCCAGGTCTATTGCGCCAACTCTCCACTCATACCCAACTAAAGGCTTTACACATGTATGGAAGATCTTTGCATTACCCACGTCGTGAGATGGTTGTTTTGATAACAATTCGATCTTTACACCTCACGGAGCTAACACTCCGCTGCACAGAACTACCTGACTCTGCATATCGGGTGATCGGTTCTTGTGGAAATCTGACGTCATTACAATTGTATTCTTGCTGGTTACTGACAAGCGTTGGTTCAATCCATGTGACTCGGCCGCGCAAGCTGACTCGCCTACATTTATCCGGCGCTCGTCTCGTTCGACATAGGGCGTTGTATAATCTTTTGGAGCGGCTTCCATCATCCATAGAAGACTTATCGCTGAGCGCGACGTGGTTTGGTGACGACCACATTCAAGCTCTTATCAAAAACGCGCCCTTAACGCGCGTGCTTGAACTTTGGCGCTGCAGGTCGCTGACAGCTGATGGGGTAGTAAGATTAGCTGCCCAACTGCCTCACTTACATAATTTGGACCTCGATGTAACGCTGTCCATGCAACACTTGCAAATATTAAGTCAACATTCAAAGCTCCATTACATACGGTGCATTCCAGATCATGCTAGGGCAGTAGTAAGCCGTGTAGCCAACACCACAGTAGTGTCCACCCATGCGAGGTATCCCCGCAAGTACTTCCGTATTGGCGGCGAAGGCTATCGCTCATCGTTGTATTACTACTGGATCCAAGTACCACTGGAGCCATTGCCGCATTATGCGCCGCCTACGTTTGACGACGATGATGATGATGATGAATATTAGTATGCAAATGACGAATCATTGCACTTTAAAGTATTTAGACGGGTATTCAATCTAGTCTTTAGTGGATGTGTGGCCACTACGTTGTTTTTATGATGAATGAAGCGTACCGTTGCCAATACTGCGAAGTTTGACTGTAAAGTAGTTAATGGAAATGTTAAATGAGTACAAATCAAGCCTGAATTCCACAGGTATTATTAGTTTGTGCCAGTACAGTGCGTACTTAACAAAAATACTGCCAAACACTTATGGTCACAATGCTTGCGGTACACTTGATACTGAATAACTTCTAGAGCAGCTCTTTGCAAAATTTCTGCTTCCCCGTGGTTAGCTAGATTATCACTGTTCGTGTGCTTACTAATTTGTTTTCATACAAGCGGTTATGCGGGACACATTACTGACACAAGTTTATTGTTAAACTATTGTGTCTGTAATGTGTACCGCCGTTTTGCTTTCATTTGCATGATCGCAGTAGAAGGGTTAACCAAATCGGTCAACAAACTCAATACTGACCAAGTAAATTATGGCTGATATAATAGATATATTGGTTGCCTTTCTGTAAGATGAAAATAATTACCCGGTCGCGTCAGTAGTATCTTAGAAGCTGTTCAGGTATATAGTTAAGCAGTAAGATATACACTGTTGAACAAAGGCGTCCCCAAGGATCTGCAGGATGACCGACCTTGAAAGAGCAGCGGCTTTCCGTTATCCTTCCAAGATCATCGGTCCATCTTGTGTGGACCTGTACCCCAATTTATTTATAATGTGACACTTAATAAATGTTATAAATGTTCCATTTAAAATGCAATATAGCATAATTTTATTTAGATAATTTTAGTGGTAAGCGATAGTAGAATAATAATTCTTATGAATCAGAATTATTAGTAGTGTAAACTAATCTGTGATATTATATTATTCTAATGTTTGTCGGACGTAAGTTTATATAAACGTGTTTCCCCGAGACGTTGTAGTTTCATTGCGACACCATTGAGGTGTTATCTGATGGGATTGTGGCTAACGCGTCGATTTGCCAACCGCCATTGTGTGCGATGCATCCGTACATACCATGCAAGGCTGTATTCCTTACATCATACTACAAGTAACTGTTACTTAATTACATATTTTGCACCGATGACGACCACAGAGTGCATCAGTGCCTCTAGCACGAGTTCCTGCAGTTTACTTACTCGATTACACGTACAGTTTCCTCCCATACATTGAGCACCAGCGCCTCTCGCGGAAACTATTAAGAACTAAAACTCTGGTGCTCAATGTATGGGACGAAACTGTATGTGTGATCGAGTAAGTAAACTGCAGGAACTCGTGCTAGAGGCATAGTTCAAACTACGGCTCAGCCCAGTTACTGAGATACATGAGAGAGTTAGGTGTAGGGACTTTCCATGCAATTGTCGCTCTACGTTACTATGCGAAGATGCGTTCCGCCCTTCCGATTAAAGTTCGGTAATGAAGAGGCCAATTCAGCGATACGAATGCAAATTAAGGGTCATGGAGGCTTCTGATTGTGCGTTTGCGGTCGTATTCTCAGCCAGTGTATACGATTCATCGGATTGTATAGTGTCACCGTCACGAGAGTTTCTTCTAACATATCTGTAATGAACTGCCAAGAACTTAGTAAAAAGCGTGGCAAGTCGCCTCATGAGACTTAGTATTGCACTTATGACACAACATTAATGGCCAATGGCTTAATTTCTTACTAGTAGGTACGTCATGGACTTATTATTATGAAATTAAGACACGTTCATATGTTGCATGAGCATATGTTCAATGGCTGCGAAACGGCTTAGCCACTCTTTTTAACTAAGAGGAATTAGGATATATCTACATAGGGAACCCGAATAATCAATTCTTTAAATTGTTTTCTGTACTGATCCGATAAGTTTTGAGTATCAGAGCCAATCAAAGGTGCGATGCTAGTGAGCGACTTCACCGAATGGGATGCCGTGGTCTCTTCCTGTGAGGCAATCCTGCTCCTAAAGGAGGCCGCTGCGTGGGATCGGGGAAGATCCTATCCTTTATATGGAGGAGGCTTCGGGGCAGCCGGTAGACCAACATCCCTCGGGCCTGCGGCGTCAGTTAGAGAATTGTCCCTTACTGCCGTCACTTGCACGCAGTTCCGGGAAGACAGCCATCTGTTTGTGGCGCAGTTGCTGTGCCTGATTGGTGTCATCAATTCGGGAGGACAAAGTGAAACGCTCCCAGAGTACGTGCCAATTACCTGGTGCGTGGCGCAAAAGGGGGGCACTGAAACAGTACCCGCGTTCTTGGCGCTCCACCACAAGGCGCCAAGATCAGTCCATAGTAGGTACGTTAGGTATAAATAAATATTTTTTATAGTTCCGAGGCAGCCTGGGCAATCTGCAAGGTCATTCAATCGGTAACGCATATTGGCTGATCCTTTCATAACGTTGGTAAGAAGGTAATTAATTTAAACGAGAAATGCATCACCATTTGTGTACAATGGATTAAATCCAGAACATTCGAATGAAGTCATTAAAACAAACATGTCTAATTTGAATAATTACAATGCATACGGCATTGCGAAACATAAAATATGTAGGTACCTACCTACCTATTCTCAAGGAATGTACACTTGGTCAACACTTAATAATAAAAAAACAAAGTCAATACTTTGATGTTATTAACTTATTCACATTTCGCAAGTCATTATGATGTACCCCGTGGAGGTTCTCAATAAAACGCTGGTTTTATAGGAAAACCTTCACCTAAAAGTTTCATACAATTAAATTAATCGTAGCTTATCATTTACATCTTGTTTTAAATATACTTCTTATTAAACATATTAACATATTTCTATATTAGGTACCTACTATATATTTTACTAGTTTGTAGGACTCGTCAATAGTCTAATAATTAAAATACTGAAAATGGAATCCTTTTTATTTGAAACTACTATGGAGGACTACGCATAGGTAATACTACGTTTAGGTATACTCGTTGGTCTAGCGGTAGCGTGTTCACCCGTAGAGAACGAGGTCCTGAATTCAAATCCAGAATCGTGCCACAAGTGATTTTAGGACTTTTCTGTAAAAAGAAAAAATTCTCAGCATCAGCCCGAAGTCTGGGTCTGGGAGATGGCGGTATGATACCCCTGGGCCTCGGAGAGCACGTAAAGCCATCGTTCCTGCACCTGACCTCTCTCCGGTCGTGTCGCTCGGCGTCCCATCAGATCATGAGAGTTACGGAACAGAAAATGCTCCTATGTTTTTGCACACAATTTTACATAATATATGTAGGTCCCGCTCATACGGCTAATATCTAATGAGAGTGGCTGCCGTGGCCGAAATTCAACAAAATTCATCGAAATTCAAATTTTCAACATAATTGGTAATATGATATCGTAAAGTATCGTATCGTCTCTTGAAGATTCAGCTCGGCTTTCTCTAACCCAGCAAGGTTCTCTTCAGACTTGGCATGCAGAAAAGCCAAAATACTTAAAATCGTTTCGGCTTCGGGTATCTCCTGAAGAGAACTCTATTTTTCATTTTTTTTAATCGGTCAGACCTCTTGTTCGTTATCACTGCTGGTTTAGTCTATACCTCTATATAAATAACATAATTATGTCAAATATTCTTCAGTACCAAAGTATCGATATCGCCCTGGACAAATTAATCAGAGCAACGATGACTAACATATTTTAATTCTTACAATCGTAGCATCCAACTTTCCAATAAACCACAAAAGCAATACCTAAGTTAAAATAGTACCTATTTACTCTTTACTTTCATGGCTGACTTCGGTGTGCGTCACGATTGCTCCGCCACGTTATCCAAACAGAAAAAAAAATCGCTATATTTTTTGTCAAAATTAGTCAAAATCGAAAGGAACAAACCAAAACTTTGTCAAAGCAGAAATAAAGAAGTTACAGGGGTTTTAAGTTGGCCGCGCATACGTAACGTGCACGATCGCGTGGCCATGGAGATCTCAGTAACTTCTTGGGATAGAGATCTAAATCTTTTTGTTAATTAAACATTTCATTTGTCAACAATTGTCGAAAAAAGAATTATAAGACTAAGATCAATATTTCACGAAATATTCACCTTGGAAGTTATGGCCGCGCAATCGTGCACTTGATGTTTCTTTAATCTCTGTTATTTCTTCAAAACTTAAGATTTCATGCAGTAAAACTATTACCTACTAGAAGAAAGGTCTTAATATGTCCAAAGTACCGAAAGCATTTAATGCCACCAAAGTTCATTTAAACTGACGAAATCAAGGTAAAACAAAAGTTTCGTGGCCGCGCAATCGTAACGTTACTTTGAACGCTGATATCTCATTATCTATAATTGTTAAGATTTCGGTGTTAACGTCCATTTATTCGTAATATTAACCTCATCAGATTGAGATAGCGTTTTAACCTCAGGACAATTTTCTACGCGTGTAATCTTAAAAATGATGATATCTCTTATAATGTTCGAGCAGTGACCATAATTTCTGTTAAATATGGGGATATCTTTTGCTCTTCTAGACGAAAATTTACCTGTTAGGAATAATGTTGTAGAATTGGCTAAAATAAGACAGTTCAATACAATATTCTTTTCTTCTTTACACATGTTCAAATCATGCCATACAAAACAAGGCCAAAAAATGACCACATGACGCGACATTGCTGCTTGTACTCCAGTAATTTATCTATTATATGTTTGTAAAGTACCCCGCGACACATGGATTAGATTCCCAAGTGTGGGCGTTGTCTTTTTGAAAAGAAAAAAAAAGTAAAGAAAATTTTTAAAAAGACAACGCCCACTCTACTTGCGGAATAACAATTTTATTTATTTTCATTTTGAGAGAAAATGTATATTTCTAGCATTACTAACCCACGAAAATTTGACTCCTAATTTGAAATACATATTAAATTAGGAACCAAATGTGGGACGTTAAATTGTTCCAATCACGTTATATTTCGTATAATTTATGACCGTAAAAACATTATACTTCACCATGTCAGCCAAATTACGTCCACTGTTGGACAAAATCCTCCGCAAAGTTCACAGAAAAACGCTGCTGCCCGTTCTCTGGTAGGTTTTCCTTCGGGACGATTTCTAGGCCCCCCACGGGATGAGATGGGGTGATGATATTGAACGCCGTCACCACACAGCGAATTTATCATAATTATACTTACTTTATCGATTTTACGTAAATGGTCGAAACGCCAGCTCAAGAAATACTGTTGCCATTACCATTACTGTTTCATTGATAAAATTATAACTCGTCAATACATAACAAAACATAAAAGTCGATTGACAAACGGAAAAAAGTAAGTGCATTAAACTCTTATTTTAGCCAATTCTACAACAATTATTCCTAACAGGTACATTTTCGTCTAGTATAAAAATATCCCCATATTTAACACACATTATGGTCACTCTGCTCGAACATTATAAGAGATATCATCATTTTTGAGATTACACGCGTAGAGAATTGTCCTAAGGGTAAAACGCTATGTCAATCTGATTAGGTTAATATTACGAATAAATGGATGTTAACACCGAAATCTTAACAGTTATAGATAATGAGATATCAGCGTTCAAAGTAACGTTACGAGTGCGCGGCCACGTAACATTTGTTTTGCCTTGATTTCGTCAGTTTAAATAAACTTCGGTGGCATTGAATGCTTTCGGTACTTTGGACATATTAGGTCTTTACCTATGAAATTGCCGTTCTGCAGTACTGGCCATTTCAAATCAAAATAATTTTTGTTTGGCTAAGAATTCTAATTTCAAATTAATTTTATTTTAAAAACATGGATTCTTTTTTCCAAAAGTAGTCATTTCTTTATTGATTAGTGTTACATTTTCATCGCATTTCAATCTTTTTCGTCATCATGGATACGTTAAAAATTCGAGTAATTATGGAATATGAGTACCGTCGTGGCAGCAACGCGGCACAAGCGGCACGCAACATCAACGACGTTTACGGAGCTAACACTACAAACCAACGCACCACCTGTTATTGGTTTGCTCGCTTCCGTTCTGGAAATTTCGACCTGAAAAATGAACCTCGCGGTCGTCCGAAGACTTTGGTCGACAATGACGAATTAAAGGCGGTTGTGGAAGCTGATGATACACAATCTACGGCTGAATTAGCAGCAGCTTTCGACGTTAGCGTCAAAACAATATTGGTCCATTTGCGTCAAATTGGCAAGGTAAAAAAGCTTGACAAATGGGTGCCCCACGAACTCAATGATCGCCAGCGCGAAGTACGCGTCGAGACGTGCCTTGCACTGCTCAACAGACACACAAATGAAGGAATTTTGAACCGCATTGTTACCTGCGATGAAAAATGGATTCTGTTTGATAACCGCAAGCGCTCAGCAAGTTGGTTGGATCCTGGTTCAGGACCTAAACAATGCCCTAAACGAAAACTTACCCCTAGAAAAGTGATGGTCACTGTTTGGTGGTCTAGCGCCGGTGTGATTCATCACAGCTTCTTACCAAACGGGGTGAGCATTACTGCAGATGTGTACTGTGAAGAACTGAGCACAATGATGGAGAAGCTGGCGCATCTCCAACCAGCATTGGTCAATCGCTCGTCTCCGCTGCTCCTGCACGACAACGCGCGACCTCATACTGCACAGCAGACGGTCTCCAAGTTGCAAGAACTGGGGTTGGAAGCTCTCCGTCATCCGCCCTACTCACCAGACCTTGCGCCTACAGACTACTACTTTTTCCAGAATTTGGATAACTTCTTGGCGGGAAAAAAATTCAATACCCGAGAGGCAGTACAAAATGCCTTTGAAGAATTTGTTGCCTCCCGTCCAGCTGATTTCTTTAAGAAGGGCATCAATAAACTGCCACTGCGATGGCAAAGATGCATTGATTGCATGGGTGATTACTTCGATTAATACAAATAAAAAAATTCATGAAAAAAATTCGTTTAAATTTTTTCATACAAAACGGCAATTTCATAGGTAAATACCTATTATTAAGACCTTTCTTCTAGTAACAGTTTTACTGCATGAAATCATAAGTTTGAAAGAATAATCGAGATTAAAGAAACATCAAGTGCACGATTGCGCGGCCATAACTTTCAGGGTGAATATTTCGTGGAATATTGATCTTAGTCTAATACTTCTTTTTTTGACAATTGTTGACAAATGAAATGTTCAATTAACAAAAAGAATTAGATCTCTATCCCAAGTAAATGCTGAGATCTCCATGGCTGCGCAATCCTCCACGTTACGTTCGAGCGGCCATGTTAAAGCCCCTATAACTTCTCTATTTCTGCTTTGACAATTTTTTGGTTTGTTCCCTTCGATTTTGACTAATTTCGACAGAAATTTTAGCGATTTCTTTTTCTGTTCGGATAACGTGGCGGAGCAATCGTGACGCACACAAATTTTGATACTTTATGATGAGGAGTTATACTAATGTTAGGATGAATTTACGAAAAAAAAATAATTAAAAAGTTCTATCACATTAACTACGCAAACTCGTAGATATTACATGGGGGCGATTCGGATATCTACTCCTCATCATAAGGTATCAAAATGTTGTGTTTGAACGCAATTCCTCGGCCACCCTGTAGTCATTATTATACTGCCTCGTTGGCCTAGCGGTAGCGTGTTCACCCGCAGGGAACGAGGTCCTGGGCATAGCTAGGCACCGTTAACCAAATACTTTACTTAGTTATTCGTGAATCCGCTACAAAAAAAGTTAGCTTCGTTAAACGTTAAAGCGTTACATTTCGGAACAATTAACGCAAGTTAATCGTAAAATTGCATTTTTATATCTTTCCATTAGTGAACTTATAATACCTGTTGGATTAAGTTCAAATTCAAATGTGTAATTGAATCGTCGGGCATACGGTGCATTTTGCCATTCATGAGCAAAAGTCTCTACAAACAACAGACAACTTTTCCATATATTCCCTATATATGGAAAAGTTGAGCACCCAGTCATCTGAACCGATGCTGCCATAAATACTCGAAGCTGATAATTTGCCAAAGCATGTGCTAGAAAGTAACACAAATATTATTCTAAAATCAGTTGTGCAGACCTCTACAGATGATGAAGAAGAACCTCCTGCCGAGAAAAGACGGCATCGTACCTTTAGCAGGAATAAAAAAGAAGATTGTCTTAGATAACATGCGCCAAATGCAGTTTACGACGAATACAAAAAAAATTGAGCCAAATAATTATAATTTTCTCGGATTATTTTTTAGTTGATTAGTTCATAAGAAATAATTTAATTACTTTTTGAGAAAATATATGTAAACGAAGTGACCCTTCATTTAGTTTATAGTTTTCCGTATTATAACTTTTTGGTTTACAAACTTGTCTATGTATAAGGGACTGGCCGTTTATATTGACGGATTGGCAGCATGATAAAATATGGAGATTCTGATAATTTCACATTAAAATAATATTATTACAATACTTAAATAAAAGTAATTTATAAGAACTGAAAGTAGTGAAACAATAGCTCTTAATGTTGTTTTTCTATTTACAGGTAGATAGATAGATAGATAACACTTTATTGTACCAAATCGGAACATACATTGAAACATATGTAAGTTAACTTATATTATGAGGTACAAACGGCGGTCTTATCGCTAATACAGCAATCTCTTCCAGACAACCGATTGGATGAACCAAAGCAATGCAGGGAGACAAAGTGGTAGTTGGCAGTGCATCTACTTATATTAATTTACATATATATGTACCTATGTACGAATATTTATATATAAACATATAATATATACATATATATAAATATATATATATAAATATATACATACTTTTTAATATACTATAATAAATATTAATACTAACTATGAAGACTAAGGAAGTTTTTGAGGAAGGTGGAAGATCGCAAGCTGAGAGAATTACAGTGATAAATAATGATTCTTTAAAAGTGTTTTAAAAGATGTCAAAGTTTGTGCGCGTCTGATATGCAGAGGGAGTGAATTCCACAATCGAGCAGCCTGTACAGTGAATGATTTGTCCAAGAAATTAGTGGAATGTGTGGGCAACTGGAGTTCTAGATTCTCTGATGATCTCAAGGACCTGAAATGTGTATCACATAGGAATTCAAACCTAACTTTCAGGTAAGAGGGAGCCGTCGGATTAAATAAAATACTGTAAAGAAGAGAGAGTATATGAGTATTTCGGCGAAGGCGAATGGGTAACCACTCGAGTTTTCTACGAAATTCGGAAACGTGATCATATTTGCGGAGCCCAAATATGAACCTTATGCAGAAGTTTTGAAGCCGCTCGAGTTTATCTAGTTTGTCCTCCGTAAGGTCAAGATAGCTGGCGTCAGCATAGTCAAGGATTGGAAGAAGGAGGGATTGTGCTAGTGCAATTTTAGTGGCAGTTGGGAGAAAATTACGTAACCTCCTTAATGATCCGGCTGCAGCATATAGTTTACGACTGGTCTGTTCTATTTGAGGACCCCAAGACAGTGTTTGATCAAAGTATACCCCCAAGTTTTTAACCCTATCACTGAATGGTATTACTGTTTTGTTAAATATTACTCGAGGGGTATGGATCCAGTCAACTTTTCTGAGCATGCGAGAACTGCCTATCACAATAACCTGTGTTTTAGAGGGATTTACTGTAAGACCGTGGTCTGTGCTCCACTTGTTGATAATTGTCATGTCACTGTTAATGATACCAATACCATCGCTAAGGTGCTCTACCGGTGTCTGGGTGTATATTTGCAAGTCGTCGGCATAAAGGTGGTAGGAAGAAGTTAACCGAGAGGTAATCGAATTGATAAATACAGTAAAGAGTAGTGGAGATAAAACGCCACCCTGTGGCACGCCAGCGCTGGTGAAACACCACGACGAGTAGGTATCGTCAATGCGAATCCGCTGCCGACGGCCAAACAGGTAACTACGAAACCAATCAATTGCCATTGGAGATATGTTAAGTGAGCGTAGTATGCCAAACAGAATGTCAAAGTCCACAGTGTTGAACGCGTTGCTAAAATCAAGCAGCGTAAGCACTGTCAACTTTCCACACTCCATGCCTAGTCGAATATCATCCGTAATATTTACAAGAGCGGTGACTGTGCTGTGACCTGGACGGAAACCGGACTGGGAAGGATTAAGTAGGACATTCTTAGAGAGGAAGGAGCTTAGTTGATTGTGGATGAGGCGTTCCAGAACTTTGGAAAGGAATGGTAGTATGGAGATGGGGCGATAATCGGAAAAGGATGATGGATTTCGTTTTTTAGGTAGTGGGATTATATGAGCACTTTTCCATGTTGATGGAAAAGTAGCGGTAGAAATGGAGAAATTGAGGAGGTGGGTGAGAACCGGTAGGATTTCGTCGAGGATAGGAAGGATCATATTACGACTGATACAATCACTTCCAACAGAATTGGACGTAATTAATAATACGCTCTTCTTAACATCACAAGTGGAGAACTGATTAAAGACAAACTGAGAATGATCAGGGGTAGGAATTGATGAAAGATACTGTAAGGTATTTAATTTGGTTGTCCTATCAAAATTGGACGAAGTTGAGAAATGACCATTGAGTGAATTTATATCTAAATTATTGGGAGTGTCAATTTGGCGTGATTTTCCTATCCCCATTGATCTCAAATATTTCCAGACTTTTGCTGGGTCTCCATTTTGTACAGAGCTATGAATGTGTTGGCGTTGAGCATTCCTACACACCTTATGACATTGGTTCCTGGCCGAGATGTATTTATCTTTGTTCTCAGCGGATGGATGGGATTTATATTTTGACTTAGTCGCAGCTTTCTTATCAATCCACTTCCTAATGTCCTGCGTGAGCCAAGGCGCTGGAGAATGTTTCATTTTTACCGCTTTTAACGGTGCGTGGACGTCGTATAGCTGGATCATGTACGTTTCAAACATGTAAACCTTTTCATCGATAGTTTCCGAAGCAAAGAGTGCAGTCCAGTCTATGTTACTCGCGTCTATTTTGAGATTGGTAACGTTCATTCCACTAAAATTGCGCTGAATAAGGATTTTAGGTTTTGCCTTAGGAGGGCGAATTTTGTAAGATAAATAAAGAAGGTCGTGATAAGAGAAAGAATCCGCTGAGCACTGGCCGTGTTTGGCTACGTGCTCTTTGGAGGAAACAAAAATGAGATCAAGGAGCGATGGGGTGCAGTGAGGAAAGTTATGAGTAGCAGTTAAAGGTAAAAGAGAAAGGTTGCTCGACTCAATGAGTGAACGGAGTGAAGAAGAACGTGAATTATTTCGAAGAAGACAGGTGTTGAAGTCTCCCATGACTATTGTATGACTGTAAGAAGGAACTAAGTTTGCTAAGAGAGTTTCCAAAGAGGAGAAGAAGTTGATATGTGACGAAGGACAGTAATAAACCCCAAGGAGAACTTTTGCGTGATGCAGCTCTACTTCCAGGAAAAGATGTTCGCCGGCGTTAGACGGTGGGGGCTGGGCCGACATATTAATGACGCGGAAAGGAATATGTGGTCTAAGGTATATGGCAACACCACCACCACCACCGTTAATCCGGTCGTTTCTGATCAATTGAAAACCGGGCAATGAATATGAAGTAGAGGGCAGGCATGGTTTAAGCCACGATTCCGAGACAAGAATGGCGTGGATATTCTTACAGTCAAAACTGGCCAGCATATCAGGATAGTGTGCCGGAATACTCTGTGCATTAATGTGAACAACGTTAAAGTTCCTTGATTCATCAGAGAACTGAGATATTAAGGTTTCACTTAAAGACGGGATACTGAGAAAACTCACGTCATCACTACAAGCTGAGACGAAATCTTCGATATCGCTTCCAAAATCAGACATAGTAATATATAAATAACTAATATATAATAAATACTATACAATAAAATAACTACCTAATATTTTCTAAAACTAATTAAAATAAATATGTTCTATTACTTTGGTCCACCCACCAGCTGAGCGTTAAAGTAAAACATAAAAAAGGAAGTAGATAAACACATTGTAAAAAAAAATAAAAAATAATTAACAAAATTATCGATGCTAACAGATACAAGACACAAAATACACAACAACAACTAAACAAGATAGGAGTTAGACTAAATAGTAGTCTGGGGAGTATACATTCAAAGAAATACCCAACTAATTCAAAATTTGTATCAATGCGGTCGGAGAGTATAGACACAGTTAAAAGTAATAATAGGTTATAGGGTTGTTATATAGTCTCTGGTCGCAGTATCAACCAAGCTTTAGAAAATTAAACGTAATTATTATATCCTCTTTGAAAGTATTCCAAAATATTGCCATAGTTGATTACATACTCTATGAAAGTATTCTACAGTGTCACATTATATACTCTTTGGTCCGTACGTGTCAATAAAACAAATTTAGGTTAGACTTACAAATACAAACAGTGTAGTAAAATAATTATGTTAAAAAGTTGGGGTACCTGCTTAAATAATGAAAGTAAATGTTTACTTACTACCCAGACTACCATAAAATTAATAAGATCATTTCTTAGCGCCGGCAGCAGCTCGTCTGGATCGAGTTGATGTCGGTTTCGATGCATCTGGTTCAGCCGGCTTGTTGATGCCCTGTTTCTCGACCTTGTTTAGGTCCGAGACGGAAAGAATCCTTTGCCATGATTTGTTTTGCCCAAGAACATAAACAGTGCCCATATTGGTCCACGATCTCGAAATTCCACACCGTTCACGGGCTAACATAAATAAGTCATGCCTTGACTTTGTCAAAAACTCCGAGAGTGTGATACCGGAGCCTTTCAGACTAGTTTTGGCGTTCCAGATTTTAGAGCGGATATCCATGTCACGGACTTTGAATAGAATTGGGCGCGGTTTATCTGGCTTAGTGGTTTTACCCAACCTTTGGCACCGCTTGATGGCACTGACATCGAAGTCCTGTAGCTTAAGACGATCTTTCACAACACTCACAACCGCCTGCGCCGTGTCGACTTTATCATCTTCAGTCACTCCATGCAATAAAAGAATCTTGCGTCTGTTATGCATTTCCAAGGTATCAGTTGTTTGTGCAATCAGCCTGACCTGCTGCTGGAGATTTGACAGCAACTGAAGTATGAGCGTACGGAATGCTGAGAACTCTGCTGCCAGATCAGTGGGCTGTAGGCTGCTGCTCTGTTGACTGCTGGCCTGCTGCTTGCTGTTGTGTAATATTTGGGCTTCAATATCAGCTACTTTAGTGTTGAAGAGGTCCATCATGCTGTCAATGGAGCTTACAATTGTGTCCATGGTGATTAGTAATGTTTGTGGAATTGTGCTTGTGCTTGGATGGAGAAAACACTTAACTGGTAGTTAGACAATATTACCTACTGGTTTTACTCATAAATGTGTAATAATATGGCTAATAAATAATTAAATTTGAATTTTAAATGCAGAGCTAAATTTTTCGTGCTACTGCTTCAACTACCCCCACACCAAAAAGGTAAGTTGTAATGAAGTAATTATAAATAATGTTTTGTAAATATGCGTGTTAGTATGTAGTTCTTTAATAAAATAAAATTTTCTATTTACAGAGAAACACTTATAGTTATAGTTTTACTGTTCCCTACATATCTAATAAATAAAATTTACATATTATAAAACAACATTATACAGCTGGTTACTACGAATAATGGAAAAATTACGTTTTGAGTTCATACTCAAAGCCAGTGATGATGTAAAAACAAATATTATTTGTGTAACGACAATCAAGGATTCAGATGGCCGGACCTTTGCGATCCCAAATAAGTTACAACCTGTAAAATTACATGACAGAATAGTACAGACCCAAATCTTTCAGAAAGTAAAGGCTACCTTACAAAAACGACATGATAAACGACAGGTGTGGATTTCCATGACCCCGGAGATGAAGGCGGTTTATTGTGATGACGATGGAAATAAACAGTTTATGGAATACCTATTGGAGGAACAAACAAAACCACAAACTTCTACAACAGGACTTTCAGAAGAATCTCTAGCAAGAATCGTGGAAAGCTTCGCTGAAATGAAAAAAGATTCATCGAAACTTAATATGGGGAAAATGGTAGGAAAATGTATTATAGAAAAATTCAATAGTAAGATAACTAATGTGTCCCAGTGGATGGCTACTTTTGAAGCGGAATGCGTCCGTATAGGAATAGAAGAAGATGTCAAAAAAATTGAAATGTTTAGGTTATTTATAGAAGATTCTTGTTTAGATTGGTACAGTTCCATGCTTATAAAGCATACAATAAACTCAGAATGGGCAACGTGGAAAAATAACTTTTGCGAAACATATGCGGATAAGGGTTGGTCACCAATCAGGTATGCAATGTTATTTAAATACAAACAGGGTTCATTACTGGAGTATGCGTTAAAGAAAGAGAGACTACTATTAGAGATAAATAAGTCCATAGATACACTCACTCTAATTGATCTGATGGCCACTGGATTACCTAACTTTATTGCAGATAACATTGATAGGAATACTTTAAAGGAAACTAAAGACTTATTTAATAATTTAAGAAGTTTAGAACATATGATAAACAAAAAAAGATTTTATAAAAATATAGTAACTTCCGAAAGTAGCATTAAAGAGAAAAATGTAAAGTCCTTGTTTAGTCCGTGTAAAATTTGTGAAAAAGAGAATAAAGGTATACGTTACCACCCTGAAAACCAATGTTGGTTCAAAATTAAAAATAATGATAGGCTAAAAAAAGATCTAATAAGGAGTGTTAACAATTCTGAATTAGAGATAGAATTAAATGAAATGGATCCAAAAAACTAATAGTGCCGCCATTAATAAAAATTAAATTACTAATAAATGACACTTTGGAAACATCAGGAATCTATGATTCAGGATCTAATGTGTCCTTAATAAATTCAAGATTATTATCTGTAAAAAAAAAACCTACTTATGATAATAATGCAAATTTAAAAACAATTAATGGCGTAAAAAAAACAATAGGAATGGTAACTTTAAAAATTAAACTTTTTGAAATTGAAAATTATGTTAATATTTTTGTTATAGATGAAAATAACTTCGACTATGACTTTCTAGTTGGATTAGACTGTATACAAAAATTTAATTTAATTCAAAATGAGAATTTAAAGATCATCCAAAATGTGCTCAGCAATAATAATAAAGAATGCCTAAAAATTGAAGAAAAGCAACCTATAAACACTAAAAAAATTCCTGGCAGTTCAGGTAGTGACATAGGGAATAAACAAGGTATATATTATGACACAAAAGGCATGGATATTACAAAAAACGATAAAAAAGAAACTAGCATTAAGGAGTACAAAATAAACTTTAATGAAAATATAAGTGTTGATAAATTTGATATTTCAGTAAATGATTTAGATCAACATAGAAAAACTGCTATTGATAAATTAATATGCAAATATAATTCAGTCTTCGCTAAAGACAAATATGATATAGGTACTGTAAAAGGATATGAAGCCCATATTGATTTGTTGATTGATAAGTACTGTTGTAAAAGACCGTATAGGTGCTCTATTGAGGATATGAAAGAAATTGAACATCAAGTATCAAATTTACTAAAAAATTATTTAATTGAGGAGTCATATAGTCCTTTTGCCGCTCCAGTAACACTAGCATTTAAAAAAGAAGACGGAAGAAAGTCTAGGCTTTGTATAGATTTTCGTGAATTAAATAAAATTGTTGTCCCTCAATCGCAACCATTTCCGCTAATTGAGGATCTAATGGTTAAAACAAGAAAATGTAAATTTTTTTCAACATTTGATGTAAACTCAGCGTTCTGGTCTATACCTCTTAAAATTGAAGATAGGCACAAAACTGCATTTGTTACTCAAGACGCACACTTTCAATGGACTTGTTTACCTTTTGGTTTAAAAACTTCTCCTGCTATTTTTCAAAGAATTTTGAGTAGCATTATAAGAAAGCATAAACTGTCAAATTTTACTGTCAATTATATCGACGATATTTTAGTATTTTCTGAAACGTTCGAAAAACACATTGAACACATATCTCTGTTATTGGAAGCGATTTTAAAAGAAGGTTTTAAGTTAAAATTCACAAAATGTAACTTTGCACAGGACTCTGTGAAGTATTTAGGGCACATAATAAAAAACAATACTGTCACTCCATTAAAAGATAACTTGATTGCCATTAAAGAATTTCCAATACCAAAAACACAAAAAAATGTTAGACAATTTTTAGGAAAAATTAATTTCTATGGAAAATATGTGCCAAATATTTCAATTATACTGGATCCCTTACATAACTTATTAAGAAAAGCGGAAAAATTCGTTTGGTCCAATAGATGTCAAGAATCCTTTGATACTATAAAGAAACTACTCTGCTCGAAACCTATTCTAGCTATATTTGATCCAGATTTGCCAATACATATTTATACAGATGCTAGTATACAAGGTATAGGTGCGATTTTCAAACAAATTCAAACCAACGGTGAGGAAAAGCCTTGCGCATATTTTTCAAAAAAATTAAACGAAACCCAAAAAAAGAAAAAAGCCATATATCTTGAATGTTTGGCAATAAAAGAGGCGGTTAAATACTGGCAACACTGGCTTATAGGAAAAACATTTACGGTTTTTTCAGATCACAAACCTTTAGAAAAAATGAATATTAAGGCCAGAACGGACGAAGAACTGGGAGATTTGACATATTATTTGTCGCAGTTCAATTTTAAAATAATATATTCTCCGGGCAAATATAATATAGAAGCAGATACTTTGAGCAGAAATCCTGTGTTAGAATCATATGAAAATCAAGATAGTAATATAAAAGTAGTGAATTTTGTTAAATTAAAAGACATACTAAACGATCAAGATAAAAATGAGGATATTAAACAAAATAGAAATAAACTTATTTTCAAACATAATATATATTATAAAAAGATAGGAAAAAATGAAAAGATTGTACTAACTGAAGAGTTCAGTAAAGATATAATAAAACATGTACATCACTACTACTGTCACATAGGAAGACAGCAAATGGAAAACAAGATTAAACCTTTTTATCAAGCTAAAAATTTATTGGATAATATAAAGAAATATTGCGAAAATTGTGATATCTGTATAAAAAATAAATCTAGAAGGAAAAGCAAGTTTGGACTAATGTCTCACTTAGGTCCCGCTACCTATCCATTTCAAATAGTGTCAATAGACACCATAGGGGGATTTGGTGGTGCTCGTTCAACCAAAACATATTTACATCTTTTAGTAGATCATTTCACTCGTTACGCCTATATTTTGACATCCAAAACCCAGAGTGCGAATGATTTTATAAAACTTGTCCAAAAAGTAACAAAAGATTATAAAATAGATTTAATTCTATCAGATCAATATCCAGGCATAAATTCAAAAGATTTCAAATGTTTTTTAGAAAAAGAAAATATCACTGTAGTTTTTACTGCAGTAAATGCGCCTTTTTCAAATGGATTGAACGAAAGGCTAAACCAAACGTTGGTTAATAAAATTCGGTGCAAGATTAATGAAAGAAGAGATAAAATTGCTTGGACAACTATTGCTCATGAATGTACTCAAAAATATAACGAAACTGAACATTGTGTAACAGGTTTCTCTCCAAAATACTTATTGGAGGGAAAAAATGTTGATATTCTCCCAGATGAACAGAAACAAAATATAACACATAATCATCTATTGCGAGACCGGAAAATTGCCTTAGAAAATAGTTTGAAATCCCACAATTATAATAAACAAAGATTTGATAAAAACAGAAAACATTATGAACTAAAAGTTGGTGCTTTTGTATATGTTGAAAATGGAAACCGGTTAAACCGAAAAAAATTAGATGAATTGAAAATAGGACCTTATCAAATTGTAGACAAAATATCCAATTCAATTTACAAAGTAAACACGGGCCACAAAAAGTTAGAGTCAAATCTCTTTCATATCACAAAACTTATTCCAGTAGTAGAATAAAATAGTAAAACTTTGTAGCTTAGAGAGGGGGGGGAGATGTAAACGAAGTGACCCTTCATTTAGTTTATAGTTTTCCGTATTATAACTTTTTGGTTTACAAACTTGTCTATGTATAAGGGACTGGCCGTTTATATTGACGGATTGGCGATAAAATATGGAGATTCTGATAATTTCACATTAAAATAATATTATTACAATACTTAAATAAAAGTAATTTATAAGAACTGAAAGTGGTGAAACAATAGCTCTTAATGTTGTTTTTCTATTTACAGGTAAGTTGTAATGAAGTAATTATAAATAATGTTTTGTAAATATGCGTGTTAGTATGTAGTTCTTTAATAAAATAAAATTTTCTATTTACAGAGAAACACTTATAGTTATAGATTTACTGTTCCCTACATATCTAATAAATAAAATTTACATATTATATATATATACCTACTTACCTAAGTATTTTAAAAAAGTAATTAAATTATTTCTTATGAACTAATCACTTTGTGATTTTAATTTGATTTAACTAAACGGAAGACCACAAATATTATTGATTTTTTTCTAGAGAGATTCTTGATTTTTTATTAAAGTTTAATGTTCAAATATACAACGTGTAACAGAAAGAGTGAACGTAACTTAAGGGGCATATACGGTCTCCTTAAGTCTACCTATACACAAAATCTCATACCGAAATACCATCATTTTAATCTTGATCGTAAAATAATATACCATTCAATATATCGACAAGTATTTTTGTCGATATAACGAACATCCGTACTAACACAGCACAGCTGATTCTGATTTACGCTAGAAATTGTTTGACATACCTCTATGTTTCTATGCACGCCTGGTAGTTTGATTCCGATTGCACTCACTACACATATTTTGTTTAATTTTCGAGTTATGTTTTTATTTATAGCACTGCTGAATAGCTATTGGATACTTTACATCGTATAAGTACGTGATACACAAACACATTACGAGAATCTTTTTATAGTTTAACTTCTAGTTGAAGTTGTTTTCAGTACTGATGGAAGAATTTCATTATTTCACGTTCACTAAAATCTGCACCGACACCGAAAGCTTAACTCTAAGACTTGCCAACTAACACGAGTCTCTCTCATGTACAACATATTCATAGAATCGTAAAGCTTTCATGTTTCTTAGTTATAAGGAGGCGTGGCGCCTCCATCGCGACACTGTACCCTTCACGACATAGGTTCCTCGTAATTAAACAGCCTTCAATTCTGTGACCTATGAATCCTCATCATCACAAAGTGCACGTCTGAGGCTATTCTTTCATAGATGAATGCACGAAATTTTCAAAATTATTACGATCACTAAACGACATAGTTAAGGATTTCGCGAAACACTTTACTCATTACTAAACGACATTTTAGAAGATTTAGTAACTAAACACGACCTAAATAGACAGCAGTTTACGAACAACTGATGATTTTAGTATTTTTAAATAAATGAGAAATGCACAATATTTGATGAATTTGGCGGCTTTCTTCGAACGCGGCCCCTTTGGCGGCGTCTTTGAGTCCACTCAAAAGAGCCGTCTAGGTATCGACGACGCGCGCGGCTCGCTTTCATGAATATTAAAAGATATTTAACCGTTTATTATTTACCTACATCAACTCTTTGATTTTGCCGCCATATTAGTGTAACTTTGGATATAATCAGGACGGAATTTGAAATGTCCCCTACTCTTCATATGAGCCTAGTACATTATTCATATTTTTTTATTTGTATGTAATGTATGAATGATTAATATGTAGTTACAGGGAACCTTTAAAATTTAGAGTGTATCACTCTAAATTTTAGAGGTGGAATTGAAAGTGCCCCTGCACTTTCTATTCCATCCCTCTCATGATCCGATGGGACGACTAGCGATACGACCGGAAAGAGGTCAGGCACAGTAACGACGGCTTTACGTGCTCTCCGAGGCATGGGGGTGTAATATCGTCAACTCCCAGATTTCGGGCTGATACTGAGAAATTTCTTTTTACGGAAACATCCCATAATCACTTTGGTCCGACCCGGGAATTGAACCCAGGACTTCATTATTCGCATAATCACTTTTT
This sequence comes from Pseudoips prasinana, assembly GCA_951640165.1. Classification (NCBI taxonomy): domain Eukaryota; kingdom Metazoa; phylum Arthropoda; class Insecta; order Lepidoptera; family Nolidae; genus Pseudoips; species Pseudoips prasinana. The sequence continues at coordinate 32,756,244 of OX621255.1, forward strand.
GGCCCGACCCGGGATTTGAACCCAGGACTTTATTATCTGCAGTTGAACACGCTACCGCTAGACCAATGAGATACACGAACATATTCAAATGGCGCGGCGCGCGGTGGCGGCATCTTTGAGTCTCTCAAAGATGCCGCCACCCGCGGGTCCCGCTTAGATGAATATTAAAAAATATTTAACCATTTATTATTTACCTACATCAATCCTTTGTATTCGCCGCCGTATTAGAGTTCCTTGCGACAAAATCAGGACGGAATTCGAAATGTCCCCTAATGTTCATATGAGCCTAGTACATTATTCATATTTTTTCGTAATTTATCAGTAGTCGTACCGCGTGTGTTTATCTGGTTAGTTTGTATAGTTTGTATTAAAAATTAAGTACCTATTCGTTTCCGGCCAGATTAAATTCACATACTGAATGAAAAATTTAATATTCTTACTATTTAACACACAAAAAATATCTGCAGTTACATAAGTCAATTAAATTATTTATTTCTCCTAGATCCAACATCTTGCGGAATATCAATTTAAATTAAATTAAGTGATTTTTCCTAGTTATCAAATTTGTATGAATGATTAAAATGTCGTTACAGGGAACCTCTAAAAATTAGAGCAAAAATTCAGTTAAACATTTGATTGAATCTTAAAATAAACACGTGTAATAAATTATGTACTGCTGTGTGGTGACGGCCTAAGAATATCACCACCCCCTCTCATCCCGTGGGGGGGCGTAAAAGTCGTCCCGAGGGAATATATACCAGAGAACGGGCAGCAGCGTTCTCCTGAGTACCATGTCCACCTTACTGCGATCGCCAACCCGTCTGCCAAGCGTGGCGATTATGGCAAATCCCCTCAAATGATGGACACAACCAAACCGCGGCCCCCAGTCCCCGGCAGCCCTGCTATTCCCAGCCGTGGTAACAGGCGTGGTTACGGCAGGGCAGGGGGTGCTAAGAATCCCCGGCAGATTCCGCGTTACCAACACCGACGACCTCTGGCCCTGGCAACATATAACACACGTACACTGCGGTCCGACGAGAAGATAACCGAACTGGAGGAAGAATTGAGCAGGTTACATTGGGATATTGTAGGATTATCTGAAGTCCGAAGAGAGGGGGAGGACTCGATAATACTGAAATCCGGAAACCTGCTCTATTACCGGGAGGGTGCCCAAATATCCCAAGGTGGTGTCGGGTTCATAGTCCACAAGTCCCTCGTGAACAACCTAGTGAAAATCGAGAGTGTGTCGACGAGGGTTGCGTACCTTATACTCAGAATCACCAAGCGGTATTCGTTGAAGGTTATACAGGTATACGCACCCACTTCGACACACTCCGACGATGAAGTCGAGGTTATGTATGAGGACATATCCAGAGCCATACATACCTCGAACTCCTATTTCACTGTGGTCATGAGGGACTTTAACGCGAAGCTGGGCAAACGATTCGGTAATGAGCTAAGAGTGGGGCAATTTGGAACTGGTGATCGGAACCCCCGGGGCCAAATGTTGGCCGACTTCATGGAGAAGGAGGGACTCTTTATGATGAATTCCTTCTTCAGGAAGCCGGATCACCGCAAATGGACCTGGGTGAGCCCGGATGGTAAAACTAAAAATGAGATAGACTTTATCTTGTCGACGAGACGACAGATGTTCAATGATGTCTCCGTGATCAATGTGGTTAAAACCGGGAGCGATCACAGACTGGTCAGAGGCTCATTGAACCTTAATGTCAAACTCCAGAGGTCCCGACTGATAAAGTCTACGCTCCGACCTTTACCTATCCACGTCCAAAACCCCGAACCATTTCAGCTCGAACTGCAAAACCGTTTCGAATGCCTAGCAGACTGCGAGAAAGTGGACTCATACTATGACAGGCTCGTAGAAGCTGTCCATACGGCTGGGTCTAAGGTCTTCAAGGCCCGCCGTACAAACAGAACTAAAAAGATCTCTGACTTTACCCTGCAACTTATGGAAGATAGACGGAAAATGGTTCTGACATCCTCAGATGATGCTACCAGATATCGGCAGCTCAACAGACAGATCTCAAAGTCTTTGACTCGCGACACGCGGCAATTTAATACAATTAGTATTAAAGAGGCCATTGAGCGGAACAAAGGCTCCAAAGTGTTCGCAAGAGCTCTGTCTGTTGGACAGAGCCAACTGACGAAGCTGAAGACTGAGGATGGTAGAATCGTCACGTCTAAACCTGAGTTGCTGGGAGAGATCGAGAAGTTCTACGGACAGTTATATACGACAACACAGCCACCTGTCAAAAGTCATGCCTCAGATCCCAGAGCACGACTAACCCGACATTACACCGAAGACATCCCGGACGTCAGCCTGTACGAGATTAGAATGGCTCTCAAACAACTCAAGAACAACAAGGCGCCTGGTGATGATGGAGTTACAGCAGAGCTTCTGAAGGCGGGTGGTACACCAATCCTACGGGCCCTTCAGAAGTTATTTAACTCCGTCATACTAGATGGTCAAACGCCACAAGCATGGCACAGAAGTGTGGTGGTGCTCTTCTTCAAAAAGGGCGACAAAACCCTATTGAAGAATTATAGACCCATCACACTGCTGAGCCATGTTTACAAGTTGTTTTCGAGGGTCGTTACGAACCGTCTCGCGCGCAGGTTTGACGACTTCCAGCCTCCCGAACAAGCCGGTTTCCGAAAAGGCTTTAGCACCATAGACCACATACATACGCTGCGGCAAGTTATACAGAAGACCGAAGAGTATAACAAGCCACTGTGCTTAGCGTTTGTGGACTATGAGAAAGCCTTTGATTCTATCGAAACATGGGCCGTGCTGAGGTCTCTCATAAGGTGCCAAATTGACTACCGGTATATCGAGGTGATAAAGTGTTTGTATGAAAACGCCACTATGTCAGTGCGACTCCAGGACCAGATCTCGAAACCTATCCACTCACAGCGAGGCGTGAGACAGGGAGATGTTATATCTCCGAAACTGTTCACCGCTGCAAACGACGTCTTCAAGCTTCTGGACTGGAAAGGCTTTGGCATCAATGTCAATGGCGAGTACATCACTCACCTTCGATTTGCCGATGATATCGTAGTCATGGCTGAGACCATGGAAGACCTCGGAACAATGCTCGATGACCTCAGCAGAGTCTCTCAACAAGTGGGTCTGAAAATGAACATGGATAAGACGAAAATCATGGCAAACGTCCATGTTGCACCCACTCAATTGAAAGTTGGTGACTCTGCACTCGAAGTTGTAGAGAACTATATTTACCTAGGACAGACCATCCAACTAGGTAGATCCAACTTCGAGAAGGAGGTCAATCGTAGAATCCAACTCGGATGGGCAGCGTTCGGGAAGCTACGTAACATCTTCTCGTCCAAAATACCGCAGTGTCTCAAGTCGAAAGTCTTCGACCAGTGTGTGTTGCCAGTGATGACATACGGAACAGAGACGTGGTCGCTCACTATGGGCCTTATTAGAAGGCTCAAGGTCACCCAAAGAGCAATGGAGAGGGCTATGCTCGGAGTTTCCCTGCGGGATCGCATCAGAAATGTCGAAATCCGCAGGCGAACCAAAGTCACCGACATAGCCCGAAGAATTGCCAAGCTGAAGTGGCAGTGGGCAGGGCACATAGCTCGTAGAGCCGACGGCCGTTGGGGCAGAAAGGTTCTCGAGTGGCGACCACGAACCGGAAGACGCAGCGTGGGCAGGCCCCCTACAAGATGGACCGATGATCTTGTGCGGGTCGCTGGAAATCGCTGGATGCGGATAGCGCAAGACCGGCAATTGTGGAGATCTTTGGGGGAGGCCTTTGTCCAGCAGTGGACGTCTTTCGGCTGATATGATGATGATGATGATGATAAATTATGTGACTGTACAGAACCACACTTTTTATTTACAGTCTAAGTAGTAGGTACCCAAAGAGTTCGCGGTAAGGTTCATTACCCTTGCGGCTGAGTTTTTAGTGTTGGTCATTATGTCGGTAATCTTACTTGTTGATTTAGGTTGTCGATAGAAAAATAAATTACTAGTTGAATAAAAAATGATTATTTCTGTTTGAAGTTTCGTCCATAGGTCGCCGTCCTGATACCCTATAACCCCCTTCAGTTACTTTCACACTTTCTGTTACACGTTGTATAAATAAATTAACTAATAAAGATTTTATCATTAGTTCAATACCCACACATTAAAACTATCAGGTTAATAAATACAATAAAAAAGTATATAATAAAAAAAAATGTATTATGCGCCTCAGCAGGTTAAATAAGGTTATGTTTCTAGGGTATACGATTAACGGACTTCTGCATATTAACGGAAGTTAACGAGTCCGTTAACATTTTTAAAAATTAACTTAAAAGTTAAGCCGTTAATCAAAATGTTAACTTCGTTAATTTTTTTAATCGTTTATTTATATAATCCGTTAATCGTTAATTAACGGATTATATAAATAAACGATTAAAAAAATTTACGATTAAAATTAGAACACTTCGCTTGCGCGGTTATCAAAATTGTGCACGCGGTTAAAAAGCAACTTTGTACTCTTGTATAACAAATAACTATAAGTAAGTACAAATATCAGAATCAGAATATCATCACCCCATCTCATCCCGTGGGGGGCGTAGAAGTCGACCCGAGAGAATATCTACCAGAGGATGGGCAGCAGCTTCCTTCTGATTACTATGACCATCTTACTGCGATCGCCAACCCGCCTGCCAAGCGTGGCGATTATGGCATATCCCCCCAAGACGATTCTTGAGGGAGGCTTGTCCAGCTGTGGACTTATTTAGCTGTAATGATAAGTACATAGATCTTGTTTTGATTAAACCGATAAGAGCTTATAACGCCCGGTTCCTATATTACAAAAACGAATCGTTTCTACTACGAATAGTTAGAATTTCTACCAGCCGTAACGCAAAACCGTTCCTAAAAAATACTAGTCGTTATCCAAATAACCAACGTCTGGTTACTAACGGATGGGAGGACGTTAGTAAGCTTATTGTATGGAGATGCGTTCGAAAGTGTTCCTATAAATATTTTCTACTGTCACGGAACTGTCAAAATAACGAGGCGTTACTGCTTTGATTACTAGTCGAATTCGGTCGGTTTACCAGTCGTTTGTATTTTATTTTGGTAGTTAACATAGTGTTTGAGGAGATTTCCGTGATGTCTAGCTCTGAAACTGATAGAGAATTCATGGCTTTGTTTTCCGTTAGAAAGGGTTGATTATTTTTCTATCTTCTAAGATTTCATAACCACAAACCTTAGATTAAATACTCAATTTAAAAACTTATTTAGAAACCATGAAATACTCCTGGACAGACGTCAGACGACAGACGCATGCGCTTTCATGTTACGCGTTTTGTTCACACCATGCACTCGTAACATCAAATTTTCAATACTAATGATTTATAAATATTTTAAACCTAAAACGCAAATTAAATTATTACTGTTACTATAAGTACAGTAATTTGTACTATTACTCATATAATATTACAGAATAATAAATGATTTTAGTTGCATAATTGACGTAGACGTTTTGTTATAACTAATCGTGAAGAGGAGCGAGAGGTTCATCGCCGAACGAGTCGTAGGTGGTTTAAACTACGGATGTTCGTCGCAGGTAGAGCATTGTGGAACACTAGTTTTGCATCGGTATCGGTAGCTGAATTACGGATGGTAACGTTGGTCCAATGACGGATCGTAAAATAAAGGAACCGGGCATAAGTTGTCATTTTACATATAGAAATCGGTAGTTATGTATAGTTTACTACATGTCTGCAGAAATGTCCTTACTACATTAACACATTTTAATAATTATTTGATTAAAAATACGGTTCTATCCGAAATAAATGTTTGTCAAAATTAACAGACGGTATGAAGTACGAAGACGGTATGAAAATGAAGTCAGCTTAATAAAGGATTGTAATTTCTAATAGGTACTATTACTGGTATCCTGGCATCCACTCGCTCGCTTCTCCGCGTACAATGTTTATCGAAATAATGAAAATTATCTAGCATTTTGATACTTTATACCTCTAACTAGAAAATTTAGATGTAACTTTTGAACGGATCTATGGATTTGACAAAGATAATTAAAATATATACCTATTATTATAAGAAGTCTCCCACCTTACCTAGCTTTAACAGAAAAAAAGCAAATTAAAAGTTGTTAAGGAGGAGTTACGTTAGCACAGACAAACAATATCACGTCATTCACAGTTCTATTTAAGTTTGGTTCTCCAGCAACTATCACAGTAGATTCTGTATCTGCCTCAGTGTAAAGTGTCTCGGCTAACGATAGGGAGGAGGCGGTTCCAGTATATCATCTGTGTACAAAGATACCTTACCTTGATACCTTTGGAGATACAACAACTAATAAAAAAAACCTAATCATAACATTTTAGAATTTAATCGAGATATTGGTACCAGACTCATCAACATTGCTTGGAATTGGTCTGCCGCTTGTCCCCAAGAGTTTCCATAGTATAAGCTCTGCTTAGTTTTGGATCGGAAGGCCGTTTGTGAATATTATTATTATTCCACGTAAAACCATCATCAAATAAACTATGAATGAACCATTTCGGCGCAGATCCCTATCTTATTGTTCTGCGCACGTTAGTTGACATTGAAATCGTGAACGCATGACGGAAGCACTGGTGTTTGTTTTCATTCTGTGGTTTTAGGGAGTTAGGTTAAATTAAATCTATGAGCTGCTTATGAGTGTAGTGAGTGTTTGATGACCGATAGGTAAGGTGTGAGTAGAAGTTGAAGAATCCTGTCATTTTCTAACTAAACTACAAATTGGGACCAAAAACTTAGGACCAAAAAAATTGCCAATTTAAAAAAGAGGCCCGTGACGCAGAGCTCGTTATAAATATGACAACACAACTGGACTCAGAACAACTAAAATCGGCTGCACAAATAGTTGTCCTGTGTGGGAATCAAACCTGAATCACGTAGTAGCGAGGCGCGAGACCATAACCACTACACTCGTGATTATATTGTCATATATCTAAAGCAGAATTACTACCGCCGGGACTATCTTATTTTCCCCGCACACGAGTGAAAAACACTGAACTTAACAAAATAGCGGTTTCGTTTTCTCCTATTTCCTCCGTCAAAACTGAACCAATAGATATCTAATAAAAATTACAAATTGACTGATTACGAAATAGCTACTTGCCAAATTGCCTCCCATGCGAAAGTCAAAAAGTTACGTGATGGTGATGATGAGAAACAAATGACAGAAAAAAGTCCAGAAGTTGGATTTCTTAACAAATATAAGTATAAACGGAAGAGAACCTATAGTGCGGTGAATTAGCGTAGCAAACCTCTTTAGCAGATATTACTACAAACTATTACTTAAACTGTCTTTTGGTGTTCAAACTTCGACTCTGGGCGGTTCCTGACGGAGTAGTGCATGAGAGGGTCCTTTTATTAGGGATGTTTTGTGCTTTCGCTTGTTAATACGCGACGCGTGCCTCTCGACCAATTTAGGTTCAGAGAGGGCATTTCATCGACACGAATGCAAACAAAAGGTCATGGAGGACGTTGGTGGTTGTGGTGACATTTCGTGCAACTATTGCCTAAGTTATTACGCGACGACACGGGCGGGACACTCGGCCGACTAAGGGTCGAAGGGAGCATTACATCGATTGAAATTAAGGGTTATGCAGCGCTTTCGGAGTAATCCTCTCGGCCGGCGAGTACAACGATCAGAGTGTGTAAATTGTCACGAGAGTTTCTAATAACCTTGACTTGTTCTTGGTAATGTCGTCATCCGGACCGTCTAAGATATTCCTGTGACGACGGTTTAGTGAAAATTATGGTAAAATTTTTGTATAATACCTATCGATAGACCTATAGTGTATCGACGTTATATTAACTCTCGTTAATATTGAGTTTGCTTGGTACACTTTCACTACTCTACTGATCACTCATCTTTCTTCTGTTCTTCAGGGATAACGCACGCGGAATGCTAGGAGTATATACTCTATTCTATGGGTGGGCCTATGAGGGTAGGAATTTTTCTATTTGGAGTTGGTAGACGGCCTAACGGCCCGAATATTATGCTCGCCATACTGTATTAATATTCTGGGACATTATACACACGGCCATCTGATCCCAAACTAAGCATAGCTTGTACTATGGAAACCAGATAACTGATATACTACATAAGTATTATACTACTTTTCTTTTGTAAATACATACTTATATAGATAATTACACCCAGACTCAGGACAAACAGACATGTTCATCACACAAATATCTGTCCTGAGTGGGAGTTGAACCCACGACCTCCGGCGTGAAAAGCAAGCATTTGCCAACCACGCCAACAGGCCCGTCATAATAATACCGTGTAGTATAAGTAAAATTTCAGGGTATTATTGGGAAAGTCTGATTTCGCCTTTTAAGCTAGTCTTACCATACGTGTTGTAGCAAATAGGGGGGTACATGAGCGCCGAGCGGCCGGTCACGGCTGTCGACGCCGCTCCGGTTCCCTGCGCACGCGTTAACATTGACTTTTTGTAAGTTCGCCACTCGCGAGGTTGCACGGTAACTTGACTCTGAATTAATTTCGGGGTTCTGTGCTCGAGGGGCATGGATTAACGGATCCCGCACTTTGTATATAGTTGTCTCTCTTAAAGCTATCCTTCTAGCCGTTCATCCGTTTTGCTTTTTCATTAATTCGGTATACTTACGATTTTTTCTTATCGGAAAAGCCAGAATCGAATGCTTAAGGTACTAAAACTTAAACCAATTCAGAGTAAGGTAGTCCATAAATTGACATTGCCGATCATTAACTGACAAAAACTACTATCCGGTCCGGTTAAACCCATTGGCCATGAGGTCTAATTTGCTTTTAATATGTTTGTTTTAGACCTTACTGGTTGTGGTGTTAATAATGCACGTGTGGCGCAGCGGTTAAGACAGTCGCATTGCCACTACCTGTTGCGGGTTCGATTCTCGCGCAGGACAACTTTTTATGTGACCCATAAATAGTTGTTCTGAGTCTGGATATAGATACGTTGTGCCCATCAATTAGAATGTTTTTAAAGTACCCCGCGAAACAGGGACTGATATACAAAGGACGGGCGTTGTATTTAAAAAATAAATTTACTGGTTGGGTATATCATATTATATGTATATCGATAAAAAAGTATTAAGGTTTTACTTCTTGTAGTTTGATTTTTTTTTTAAATAGGTTAACGCCCGCATTAGGGAACCTAATCCCTGTGTCGCGGGGTACTTTACAAACATGTAATAGACGGACACAAATTACATCCAGACTCAGAACAGCTATTTATGGGTCACACAAATAGTGGTCCGGCGCGGGACTCGAACCCGCGACACGAAGCGCCATGGCGACGATTGTCTTAGCCGCTGCGCCACACGTGCAGTCATTTATAACTAATCTAAATAAGTATCGTTATGTTATTTATTTCCATTTTTGTAAGCTGCACTCAACACACATATACCTACCATTATTTTTTCACAGGTTGTTGGATCATAATATGTACGGTATCCTATTATAGAAAGGAACCACTCGCGCTGTGCTTTTATGTCACTAGGCCTTGTGCTATGGCGTTTTCTGCGATTACGTCAGGACATAGGAAATCTATGACTGGCATTTTTTTTATAGATGACGCAAGAGACGCACTTTAGTAACATCTAATATTAGGTATATTTATCACTCATACAATGTACCAAGTTATTGAGTAATATATACATAATAATCAATTTATTATGTAAAAATATATTTTATTGTGTACACAGGTAGGTATAGGAGGTGTTGCATTACCAAGTATGTTTGTTCAGCCATGTTCCGCCAAAATGGCATACAATATCTTTCTTATATAATAATACAGTAAGTACATATATTTAATTTAAATTTAATTTAATTAAAACATTAGATTAATTGCACATAAATCAAACTAAATTACACATTATAGGCATTATGATTCATTATTATTGGGACATCACAATTAACTATTATTTTCATTCAAGTAATCATGAATAGTATAGTAACATTTTTCATTTAAATATTTATATAATGTCCTCTTAAAATCATTAATATTTGTTAAATTTCTAATAGCATTAGGTAGTATGTTTTAAATTTCAGGTATGTTATAGAAAACACTTTTGTGAAATAGTCGTCTTGTCCATATGTCTAGTCCTAGTGCTAAATTGAAATAGTTATATATTATTCTTAGCGAAAATTGCATATTCAAAGATGTACATGCATGGTAGCGTGAGTAACGTAAGGCTTACAAAGTGAGGTTTGCATGAATCAGTTGAAGGGTGTTAACTATACAGTAGACACACCTTTTGTGGGCTTTAAATGCCAAGTCTTTATGTGTATATTAACAGTAGGCTCTGTTCTGTTAACAAGGTCTAAGTGCACCGACAACTGTTATATAATCCCTATTCTCGTCCACAAGTCAGTGACAAGACCTCCAATTGTATACATTGTAATTATATGCTCCTGTATATATGTGATGTTACTATTGGGGTGCTATATAGAGTTAATCTATCTATTTAAACAGTGACTCTAAGTAGGCACACGGAATTCATCTATATCAGCGGCCAATTTCAAAATAGAGTAGCCAATTACGCAGTACATAATTATAGAGCAGGAGTTGCCACACAAACACGGTTGCACTCTCTATCCATCTCCTCTGCCTGAACTCTCTCCGGTCGTGTCTGATAGCCTTATCATTGGATTTTTCCAATGATAAGGCTATCAGACACGACCGGAGAGAGTTCAGGCGCACAACCGACAGCTTATGTGTCCTTTAGGTATTGGCGTGTATACCGCCACACTTCCTGGCCCCGGGCTGCTACTGGGAGTTTTATTAGTCGGAAAATTCTCAAAACAAACTTTTTGGTCTGACGGCAGCAGTTATAAATTATAATCGGTTCAGTCAGACCAAAAAATATATTGGAGTTTTATGCGTTTTATTCGAATGAGTAAGCTTGTAAGGACTCTCATATTTTATTGAATTCCGAAAACATGAACAGTATTACGAGGTCGGGTGCCTTGGAAAAGTCCCACGTTCTTTAAAATTTTCCATTGATACAAAATAGATAGTCGAAGTTGCTGCCAATTATAACGTTAATTTGATCGAAATCTATTTTATACTTTTGAGTTGGTTTTGAAGTCGGTGATTATGCTTCTCCAATACACTCTAAACCGTCTTACAATACGGCGGAACCCTTTGGGGCAATTCAACCGAAAAATAAGCAAATCTCAAGCAAGATGTATCAGATCGATGTTTAAACTTAACACTACCGATAGCTGCGGGCCATATTATAAGAAAAGAAATACAACTAACCGTTTTGGTCTGGAAGCTGGCGCTGTTGCAGTGTTTTTTGGAAAGCAAACAAAGCGTTCGAGTCGCCTTGGTCCGGTACGACGACGGGAGGTAGTCAGGGAATCGGATATTAAGAGGAAATAGAGAGCGAACCGGTGTTTGCGGGTGAACTCAATTGCCCTCAAGACAAATATTATTAACTAGCTGTGCCCCGCGGTTTTACCCGCGTTAAACTTTATAAATTATCACAGCTCATCCCCCGTAGGTGATAAGGTGATAATATGTAGCCTAAATGTTGACCCGACCTCTTATTAATATTGATGCAAAATTTGAAGTAAATCCATGCAGTACTTTTTGAGTTTAGCCCGGACATACATACAGACAAACAGACATACAGAAAAAAGTTCTAAAAACTATATTTTTGGCTTCGATATCGATTTTAGATCACGCCCCAAGTATCCTTTTTAAAAAATATTCAATGTACAGTTTTGACTTTCCTACGATTTTATTATATGTATAGATTTGAATGAAATATAAATTATCTTGCAGTTTTTCCTCTAGCAAAGGTTTAAATGGTAGTCGTAAAAAACGTGCAGAAAGATACTGTAGAACAGCCACTATAATAATAATAATATCCTGGGAAATTATTCACACACGGCCATCTGATCCAAAATAAAGAAGAGCTGATACTATTGAAAGCGGATAATTCATATACTACATTGAATAAGCACTTTTCTTTTGTTAACACATACTTATATGGATAATTACATCCAGACTCAGGCCAAACAGATATGTGCAAGCATATAAAATGTCCTGGGTTGCAATCGGCCCGTCAATACTATACTATAATATACAATAAACCTGTCTTTTATGTGTTGTCTTACTAAATAAGCCTTATGTTTTTACTAAATAAGAACTATATATTAAGTGATGCATTGAGAGCAATAGTGCCTCTTCTCCACGGTCACCCTCAGCGGCACAAACCCAGAATGTGCCAATAATGGCCGATGTCTTTCGTGTGCTCTGGCGCAATACTGTTGCAGTTTCAGGGCTGTGCCTAGTAATTAGGTAACTCATTTTGAAAGGCAAACGAACGTAAACCACACGCAGATTGAATAGTAGAGCGAAGTTGAGAAATATGGCGATCAGTAAATCGCTTATCTATGGGTATTCGTAATAACGTAAGGTCTTGCATAAACTACAAAAAATGGTTATAATATTTGATATTTGGCAAGCCGATTGGCGTGGTAGGTATATTCCCACCCAGGACACATATTTGTGTGCATGAACATGTCTGTTTCACCCACAGTTTGAATGCTATTATTATAAACTAGCTGTGCCCCGCGGTTTTACCCGCGTTCAATTTTATAAATTATCACAGCTCCTCCCCCGTAGGTGATAGCGTGATAATATGTAGCCTATATGTTGACCAGACCTCTTATTAATAGGTATTCATGCAAAATTTGAAGTAAATCCATGCAGTACTTTTTGAGTTTAGCCCGGACATACATACAGACAAACAGACAAAAAATCTAAAAACTATATTTTTGGCTTCGATATCGATCGGAGATCACGCCCCAAGTATCCCTTTTAAAAAATATTCAATGTACAGTTTTGACTTTCCTACGATTTTATTATATGTATTACATGACGGGCCTGTTGGTGTGGTTGGCAAATGCTTGCTTTTCACGACGGACCTCGTGGGTTCGATTCCCACCCAGTTGCCAGTTTCCCATTTGGGGTTACCTATAAAATCCATGTTATTTTTACAAACCCTATTTATGGTACGCTATTTGCTGCGTGGTAACGGCATAGAATAACATCACCCCATCTCATCCCGTCTGGGGAGTAGACGTCGTCAGAGGGAATACCTACCAGAGAACGGGCAGCAGCGTTTTCCTGCGAACTATGACCATCAAACTGCGATCGCCAACCCGTCTGCCAAGCGTACCGACTATGGCATATCCCCCATTCTTTGGGGAGGATTGGGGGATTTCGTCCAGCAGTGGACCTACTTTGGCTGACATGATAATGATGATGATTTATGGGATGTGATGTAGAATGATAAAACAATTCCAAATGCGCCACATTTCCTTAAATTGGTTTAGCGATTGAGGAAATACAAGGTTACAAATGAATATACACGCATACAAATGTTTAAATTGTTAAACATAACTCTCCTTTTCCATACCTAGTGGTGTAAAAATGGAAGGCTACTGGCGGCGTCACTTTTAAAAGCGATTTCGGACGGTTTTCATTTCCAAGTGGACAGATGTATTAATTATAAGATGTGAGGAACTCCTTGTTCATACAAAACATGCGCGTGCGCTAAATGTCAATATCTATACTGAGTGAGTGCATCCGGCGCGACGTAACGCGTCGCCGCCTCTGGCTGTACCCAATCAGTATATCGCCGTAATAGAACAGTTGCGAACATGGCAAAAGTTACTCTATTGTAGCGGAATAAAACGCATTTCCGCTGGCAAATGTACGGCTATGTAAGATGACGGCAGAGTTGTGCCCAGTCATTGAGATGATGGTGATACTCGGTAACTCGATAAGTGAGTAGAATGAGCTCGCAGAAAACTATAAAGTGGAACAACTACGACTTCACAAATCATGAGATTATTATATCTAAATAAGTATACTTTCATAGAACTTTAACTTAATTTACTTAACTCTCGTATGAAGCTCGTAGAAATCCGAAAATCATAAATCTTCATTGTATTTAGCAACACATGGTGAATATTTAAAGAGGTAATATGCTTGTGATTGAATATCAGTCTGATCGCTTAAAAGTGCTAGTGCCAAAAACAAGTACCCGATGAAAAACGCACTGACTCAATTGGAGAAAACTCAGGTGTACCACAATGACGTTGATCGCCTTACGTGCTCCCCACGGCAATAAGGCAAAGTTCTATAACACAAAATTGCTATTGATTTTATAATTTAAAACATACACAGTTTGTGTATGTTTTAAATTATAAAAGTGTGTTTGTGGTTAGCAGTCAACCGGATCTTAACTAGACTGCCTTGTTGGTGCAGCAGTGGTGTTCGAGTCAATACAACCGAACACCGAAGTGGTAATCCAGCAAATCTAGCAATGACTTAGGTCGCGCATCGTACCGCGACTTCAGTGCATTGTCGGACAGCAAACCGCGAGCATTCACTCATAATCATTTCATTATTTAGACTAAATCTATTATAGCAATAAAACAACAGTTCTCCAAATCGCAGTCTTTTTAATCATCTCCATCCGCCGTACCCGTAGGTCACGTCCCCCACAGGTTGCGTTTTTAACCGCAGATGATTAGATTCTGGCATAACATTCGGATTAGCGTCCAAAACAGAGATTGGGATTTTTTCGTTTAATAAATACTTAGAAGTGACCGGATTTTTCCTCTGTTTAATATGCTGCTGCTGGGCTCGAGTCAATTATTTTTAAAACTCAATAACCACGTTATTATAACGTTAAAGTGAAAGGTATATATGGAATAACCCACTCGTCATACTCATAATGTTAGATATTAATAAAATGCAAAGAATCTGAATGCATGTAGAAGTTATAACAAGTAAGGTTGACTAATTGCAGTAACATTTTTATGTTATCACGATATTTGTCTCTGTACACGGTTGGCTGGGGCTGATAAAAGCGTCTGTTTAGCACGACTCACAAATACTCCACAGATTTGCAATGTTATAGTTATCGGCAATATCCTAAGAATCAACTTGCGAATTCCGCATTTGTGCTTCATTATTTATTCAACGGAACAATTTTATTTGATTTCAAACCTCGAATGTTTATGAACCAATTTTAGATTTATCTATTTCGAACCGTTATGTGTCCTTTGAGAGACCATATTTGTTTTTATAAATCGCTTAGCATGACACTTTGTTTGTATAAAAATTTTGCCTTGAGGCTAATAAACAATTTAGTATAGAGGATAATAAACTTCCACGTAAGCATACAATCTAAGAATCAGTCCATCGACATTCCTTCATCATCTGTTAAGGGGAAAGACACTTTGTTCATGTGTTCTTTATAGTAATTCCTTGTCAATCACTAATTTCTCAAATCATGCCATTAGTTCATATTTCGTTCCTTTTTAACCGTCTCACTAGATCTATGGTATCGAGTAGCTGTGTGATATTTATGAGCTCTGGGGTATTTTGGAAAGAAGAGGCCAGTATTATTATATAATTTCACTATTGTCTCTTTATGTATAATATGTAATTAAGATGTATATAGTGAAAAACTAAATCCTTGTACGTGAAATAAATCCTTGTATGTAAACTAAATCTTTCTATGTAAACTAAATCCTTGTATGTAAACTGAATCCTTGTATGTAAACTAAATCATTGTATGTAAACTAAATCTTTCTATGTAAACTAAATCCTTGTATGTAAACTGAATCCTTGTATGTAAACTAAATCAATGTATGTAAACTAAATCCTTGTATGTAAACTAAATCTTTGTATGTAAACTAAATCCTTGTATGTAAACTAAATCTTTGTATGTAAACTAAATACTTGTAGGTAAACTAAATCTTTGTATGTAAACTAAATACTTGTATGTAAACTAAATCTTTGTATGTAAACTAAATCTTTGTATGTAAACTAAATCAGTGTATGTAAACTAAATCCTTGTATGTAAACTAAATCTTTGTATGTAAACTAAATCCTTGAAGGTAAACTAAATCTTTGTATGTAAACTAAATACTTGTATGTAAACTAAATCTTTGTATGTAAACTAAATCTTTGTATGTAAACTAAATCATTGTATGTAAACTAAATCCTTGTATGTAAACTAAATCTTTGTATGTAAACTAAATCCTTGTAGGTAAACTAAATCTTTGTATGTAAACAAAATACTTGTATGTAAACTAAATCTTTGTATGTAAACTAAATCTTTGTATGTAAACTAAATCCTTGTATGTAAACTAAATCTTTGTATGTAAACTAAATCATTGTATGTAAACTAAATCCTTGTATGTAAACTAAATCTTTGTATGTAAACTAAATCCTTGTAGGTAAACTAAATCTTTGTATGTAAACTAAATACTTGTATGTAAACTAAATCTTTGTATGTAAACTAAATCTTTGTATGTAAACTAAATCATTGTATTTAAACTAAATCCTTGTATGTAAACTAAATCTTTGTATGTAAACTAAATCCTTGTATGGAAACTAAATCTTTGTATCTAAAGTAAATCTTTGTATGTAAACTAAATACTTGTATGTAAACTAAATCTTGTATGTGAACTAAATCCTTGTATGTAAAGTAAATCTTTGTATGTAAAGTAAATCCTTGTATGTAAACTAAATCTTTGTATGTAAAGTAAATCCTTGTATGTAAACTAAATCTTTGTATGTAAAGTAAATCCTTGTATGTAAACTAAATCTTTGTATGTAAAGTAAATCCTTGTATGTAAACTAAATCCTTGTATCAAGTTATACCTTCGCCTTAACATCTTCTTTTATTACTACCCTACTTTTTAAAGTTGTAAGTATGTGTAATACCTGCTGCTGTTTCCATTTATAGAATCATCATTATATAAAAATTGCAATAATAAAATATATAAGTAATAAGAGAGTAAAATGCTTGTTAAATGAACAGAAAGTAAAAGTACGTAAGTATTTAAATTCGAAGTAGCAATTGTCTTAATTCTACAACATTCCTTACAACGCCACAAAAATAAAAGGCCGGTCATGCTTAAAAATGTAAGAATACCTACGTCAGTGCGAAAGCCTAGTCATCGAATTCTGTTTCTTCGAAAATGTTTCCACGACATCTCTATACTGCGATACCTTGTTTAATCGACGTCTTGTTACCGCGATGTTTCGTTACATCGTGTGGCTTGTTAATTTTGTAAATGTGCGTGGATGCACCCACCGTTTGTTCATCTTGCAGGAGGTTATTTTAATTGCTTGAGTGAAATGGAATGTTATTGTTTATTACCTCACAATTATTTTGATTAACTAGATGTCATCGGTTCTGTGGGTGCATTAGCCCACATACCAGCTCATCACAATGTAAAAACAAAAAACAATGTTAAAAAAAAACGAAAACAAAAAGCAAAAGAAGACGAAAAAAGGAAGCCCAGAGTTTCTTTGTGGCTTTCTCTCAATTTAAGGATATTAAAAATATATGTGACGAAACAGACCGCACGGACGGACTAATTTTAAAAATTTTGTTGCTTTAATTACTGTTTTTAAACTGTGTTTATGTAATACATTGTGAGCTTGACAAGTACAAGTGTAAGTAAATACCCAAGTGCTGAATATATTTCATTATTTCATCGAAGAACTGTACTGCGAACGATTTTATTGCGAAAATAACACACTGCGAGTGCGAAGCCTTGTTCAATCGAAGTTTTGTTACTGCGATGTTATGATGACTGGCCAGTTGTCTAGTGGTTAGTGTCCCTGACTACTAAGCCTGAGGTCGTGGGTTAGATCCCCAACCAGAACAAATCTTTGTGTGATGAGTACCATTATTTGTTCCGTGTCTGCTTTTAATTTATTAATAATATTAATGTATTTATAAATATACAAAGTGTAACGTGAAAGGTTTTCGTAGAAACAAGTCGTTCGATGAAACGGCTTTCGCACTGACGTAGGTATTCCAAAAATGTATAGTACCAACCTAATTGGAAGAATTCATAGGTGATGAAAATCGATTAATATCTAGGTATTCATGGAGTTTCGTTGCTAAAATATAAATATTTCATTATTGTCTGGATAGCCTATTTTAGCTTTCCAGGTTTTCGGAAACCTATCCGAGTGATGATTGTGAGGGATTATCAAGCCGTTAGCCATCACGTCGGCACTCAACGCGTCTACTAAGAGGATTACACGTGAATCGATTCAAGCTGCTATGAAGCAATTATTAGTAAATTATTTTATTAAGTTTTATAGTTTATACAGAAATCTCCTTACTCCCCCTACTAGAAGATAAGCCCGTCTTATTTTGTAGTAGGTAAGTATACGAAAATATCCAAACAATTGAGCACATCGTATATCGGGTTGAATCCCCGTAAAGGGAAAATATTTGTGTGACCCACATATAGTTGTTCCGAGTCTGTGTGCTTTGTGACTGTAAATTGCATGATTGTACAGACCGCCGCGATACAAGAATAGAATAGAATAGAATAGAATTTTATTTGTATAAAATGTAGGTACATCAAGATGGATACATCATTAGTAAGCAGTGCCAGATACATTTTGTCGCATAACGACATACAAATATTGAATACAGTAATATTCATTTACACTGGAATTTTAAATAATTTATAATAACATAGATATAGATTAAATTATAATTGTATACATCTTTCAAAATTTCAAAATGTCAAATGTTCAATTTTAAAAATAATTTATTTTAATAAGTCCGATACTGAATAGAACGATTTGTTAATTAATCATATTTTTAGTTCTTTTTTAAATCTACTTAAGGGTAATTCCTTTAGGCTGTCGGGAATAGCATTATAAATACGTCCACACATAACATGACAGCTTTTTAAATACGTTGTTGTCCTTGGTATATTTGCTAGAACAATTCTGTTTGGGTGTCTCGTATTTCTAGGGAACAAATCCCTAGCAGTTTTAAATAGATTAGGATTCAACTTAACAAACTTAGCTGCTTCCAGAATGTACATACAGGCTAATGTTAGGATTCTGTATTCCTTAAAAAGTGGCCGGCAAGACTCCCAAGGTGGTATTCCAGCAATTGCTCTAATACACTTTTTTTGTGCTAAAAAGCTTTATTGACGTCAGTGGAGTTACCCCATAAAATAAGACCATAATTCAAAACGGATGACACATAGCCGTGGTATGCCGCTAGAACGGTTTGTGGTGTAGAGGTTTTACGCAGTTTATACAAATCTACTAAGTTTGCTACACACTTTATGAACGTGAGATTTCCAATTAAGGTGTTTATCTAGAGTAATGCCCAAAAATGTAGTTTCATTTATCTCAAAGATCTCTTGATTTTCATAACTGATCTTTATTGGTTTCTGTGGTCTACCATATACGCTAAATTGGATAAAATTGGTTTTGGTTAGGTTAACACTTAAATTATTATTACTAAGCCACTTTATTACGCATTCTAAAGTATTATTAATGTCTATAGAATAGGTATTGATTAATATCAGTTTTCCTATCACATGTCAAAATTAAAGAAATGTCGTCAGCAAATAAAATACATGGGGCCAAGGTTGTATCAGGGAGGTCATTGATGTACAATAAAAACAAAAGTGGGCCGAGAACGCTGCCTTGTGGCACTCCAAATTTATTTATTACAGGCGTAGAGCGGTATGCTCGTAGTTCTTTACTTTCATCCATAACCATATCCTCAACAGACTGTCTCCTATCTGATAAGTAAGTGCGTAGCCAATTCAATGCAGATCCTCGAATTCCATACTTTTCAAGTTTTTTCAATAATAAGTCATGGGACACGCCATCGAAAGCCCTGGTCATATCAATGAAAATTACTGTGACTACTTTACCGGAGTCTAAACTCTTCACTACATTGCTCACAAGATCATAGCATGCCAACGTGGTAGATTTTCCCTTTTGGAATCCATACTGTTCCGGTCGTATGATGCTATGCTTCTGAATAAAGCTTGTTAGACGCGTGTGCAAAGCTGATTCAAAAATTTTTGAAAGAATAGGTACCAAAGCTATGGGTCTATAGTTACCTAGGTTTGTCTTATCTCCTTTTTTATATAACGGCTTAACAATTGATAGCTTGAGGGGGCTCGGGAAACAACCTTCTACAAACGATAAGTTGATTAAATGTGTTAATATAGGAGTCAGTTCAATGGAACAAGCTTTAAGTATTTTGGTCGCTATTTCATCATAGCCTTCCGCGTTGGTGTTACTCAATGACGTAATTATTCTGTAAACTTCCTCAAAATTGTATGGGTGTAAAAACATGCTGCTACATATGTCAGTTTTGCACGTATCTAATATACTGTTGTCATTTGTGTATGGTAGATTAACAAAAAACTCATTGAAAGCTTCTGCTATGTTGTATGGATTGTTATGCAGCACTTCACCTTTTTTGATACAATTGATAGTTTCCATTTGTTTGCAACCCTTGGATTCCTGTTTTATCAACTGCCAGGACGTTTTACACACATTTTTTGAACTAGTGATCATGTACATATTACGATTTTTTATCGATTGATTTATACAGTTTCGTAAGAGCCTAGAATACGTCTTATATTTACTTTTAGTGGTGTTCGATTTATCTTTGTAATATTTGTATCGAAGTGAACGTTTTGTTTGGCAACTACGTTTTAAACCCTTAGTTATCCATTTTGGCTTCCCGATTTTATTAGATACTTTGATTTTGGTCTTTGGGAAACATAAATTATAAAACAATAGAATAATCTGATGAAAAGAAAGAAACGCAGATTCAAGATTGTCTTCCTCATATACTTCGTGAAATGAGAGGCTGGATAAACATTCCTTATATTTTTGAGTGTTTTCCAAACTATAATCCCTTTTATAAACAAAGTATTCTAAAAGTGGTGTTTCTTTAACTGCCGTTGGTATGTTTAACAACTGGGCAGTGTTATGATCAGAAATATCAAAATGCAATAATTCACCTATTGCATAATTCATATTACTAATTATATGGTCTATGCAGGAACTTTTACGAGTAGGGTTCTTTATGTGTAGATACATACAGAAGTTTTGTGTGAGGTTTGTTAAGCGTTGAGATATTTTGCTATTTGATTGAATCGTATCAATGTTTAAATCGCCAGCCAATACTATTTTCTTTTTATTATATTTGTGAGTGATACTGTATAGTAGAGCTTCGAGTTTATCAAAAAACAAAGTGCAATCGGAGTCGGGTGTCCGGTATAGGCAGATGATAAACATGTTTTGTGAAATTATTTCTATAGCGCAGCACTCAAAATGTTTATCTATGGCATACTCGTTAATAAAGCTTAAATGCTTGTACTGTAACCCTTTTCTAATGAAAATACAAACCCCTCCGCGTTTTTGTATAGTTTGCCTACTAAAATAACTTGCTAGATAAATATCAGATATATTCGCCATTTGTTCGTGACCTTTTTGAATAAAAGTCTCAGATAGACATATTACATCCACTTCCCCATTTTTCTCCAATTGTTCGTTTAAATTAATTTCCAATAACCGACTTTTATTAAACAAACCAGCAATGTTTTGATGAAGAATCCGAAGATATTTTTGATTTCCATTGTTAACTACGAAAAAAATCATTGTTTGAAGAGGCTTGATTCGGTGTCGGTATTTCAGTTTGAGTGCTTTGATCAATAGTGACAGTATTCATGGTTTGCAAGCTGGAGTATAGTTTAGCTCTCTTTAACTCCGGTAATGACCGAATTTGTTGCCCTGTACATGTTCTGTAAACAGATATGTTTGTTGAGGCTAAGTAGGTTAAGTTATAATCAGTTTGATCCAAAACAGAATTAATGTTATTACATATTTTTTTGAAAATGTGGTAATAATTACTGTAATCAATGTCGATAAAAGTACATTTGGTAAATTGTTTGCATGTCATACGTAACATATAATTAAGTTTATATTCATTTAAATACTTATTTCTATAGATTTTTATTACAAACACAGGACATATTATGGATTTTAAGAATGAGCATAATTCAGCTTTAATTTGAAACGGATTTGAGTCATTTTGACCTATAAATAATACTACTCTGTCGTGTTCAGTTATATCAAAGAGTTTAACACTCTTTAATATCTCTTCAGTGCTAGCTTGAGATTTTACAACCGATATAAATTGGTACTTTGTGTAGGGGTTATGAAGTCTTGATCTTATGAGGTGACTTGACAATCCCAAACATAGTTGTCCTCCAAAGATAAATACTTTGTTTACGTGTTTGTTACATTCAGGTTGTTTGCTGGTAGTCGGGCTTGTAATAGTTTTATTTTCTGTGGAAGTTTGTGAACATTGAGTCTCCGAAGAACATAAAGAAGCCTGAGTACAAGGTATCTCCACGTGATCAAGTTGCTGGTGGACTTCTGATGCGAGTTTAGTGCTCTGTCTGGATTGGTCAGATGTTTCTTCAAGCTTCTTTTGAGAACTGTTATAGGGTTTTGGTTCTTGCATAGGAAGTGTATTCAGCGTAGCGGGCGGAGAATTTCTAAATGAATCTGTGAGTCGACGTTTCGCACTGCATTTTTTCGATGCAGACTGAACATTACGTAGAGACGATAATGGGCTGCGACATATTTGTTTTAGTGTTTCAACTTCTTGAGATAGTTGAGTAATCTTTTTTCTTAGATCTGTGTTCTCGAGTATAACATTTTCTAATTCGTTCTGGGTAGTTTGTAAGTTAGACTTAACGTTATTTATTTCTGTTACCATTTCTTCCTTGCACAATGCTGTTACATGGGTAGATACGTCGAAACTTTTGCCTAATAATGTGGTTAAAGAAATTTATTTTCTCAAAAGAACGTAATACATTCACTTAAAGAGAAATTTACAATAATGAAACATAATAAGTGCCTGCCAAGCGCAGCTTAACTTATGAATAAAAACTTACATGCTAAATGTTATTCTAGTAATAAAATAAAAACATATTACATACTTAATACCTAAAAAACTTAAAATATTTTACAATTGCAACTATTGAGGGTAAAATCTCTAAAAAACTAAAAATCACACGACGCGAAGATACCTAATGCAGCGCGGCGGCGGCGCGCTGCGTACCTAAGCTAATAATAATATGAGGCTAATACACGGTGTGGTACAAAGAATATGGTTGTAGCGGTTAAGTATATTTCGAAATAAAAATATAGTTTTTTTTTTTTTAATACTTTTGTTAAACGGCTATTTTGTTGTTATTTTTTAAATTTATATATATATATGTATATATATATATATATATATATATATATATGCAAGGTTTTTTTTTTTCTTTTAGGTCAGCAGGGAGACGTCTTTAACTATGTAATTTTTTAATATTTTTTTAAATAAGTTTATTGATTTTATTTCTTTAATATATTTCGGTAAGCTGTTATATAACTTTACCCCTTCATACATAATATTCTTTTTACCATAATTTGTTTTGGGTGTTATTAGACTTATGTTATTTGCTTGTCTGGTGATAATTTTCTGCGTCTGTATTTTCTTTGTAAATATAATTTGCGAATGTATACCTTTGGTCAATATCTTTCTGATGAGTAAACATATATTGTACTTATACGTTTGGTTAAGGTTCATAAGTTTTGTCTCAGTGTAAATTTTAATTATATTTCTCCTCTCCTCTCCTAATAATAATTCCTCCGAACATGAGGAGTTTAGGGAAATACTCATGTCTATTTTATCAAGTGATTTACATTTTGATAATGGTTTTCTAAGAGTAATGTTGTATAGGTTATCCATCGTCTAGCGACCTCTATGTTCGTGTTATAAAGTTGGTTTTGATAAGCTGTTGAACCGTCAGGTAAAATATTGTCAAGTCTTTTGTTATAGTGGCTTGGTATAGCTACCAGTTAATAGATGTCGCTTCCGAGGTCAGGTAGATATACTTATGAGATCTAAGAACTTATACAATGACGAGACTGAGATAGTGCTGGTGTTCTTAGGTAATTTTCTGATGGTGATATTTTCATTCGCTATAGTAATTTTAGTTTCTACCAATTAGAAATATTTTTATTAATATGGTATTATCTATATTATTTTTTAGGAGTGGCAACTTCGATGTTTATGTCAAGTGTCAGTTTCTGTTTCGCTACTGACTACTAGATGGCGCTATTTGCAGAATTATGTTTGAGAAATAATATTTTTAGCATTAGCAACCCTAAACCTAATGCCATTGGATGTCAATCTTAGTTCTGCTATTTGCCACAAGTGGTGTTAGTGGTGGTTCAAAGTCCAACTTTTAAACAAAAGATATCTTCTACAACGGTAACCTGTTATGTTTTTAAGCGAATTCACTGTACTCTTTTATTTATAGACACTGAAGTTGAAAAGGTTCTTCACTCCTTTTATGTTCGTTAATGAAAATCGTCACATAAAGCACGTATTGTTTATTTTAGTGAGTTTTGTGTTTAGTCACTGGTATAATAAGAACACTATTATTACTTTGTTTTTATGTGTTTGTATAAGTCACTAACAATGTCACATAATTTTCCGCATAATTGCACAATAATTCACTGCTATATACACTATTTAAAGTACTATTTGTTTATTTTTGCGAATTTAAGTACGCGGTCGATGTTTATAGCGCGAGTGTTGCCACCCAATCTCTCCAACTCTCTGTACAAGGTATTATTTCCCTAGAGCGGGCGTTAATAAAAATAGAAACAAATATTAACGTTAGGTAAGGTCTACTGGTGACTACAAGTAGTTCAAATTGAATCAAATTGTATTCAAAATATGTGTGTGCCCAATGTTTGGCCAACCATATGATTTGGAAGGCCAATTTTTCGTTTACCATGTTTTGAGCAAATAAATGTATTCTTATTCTCAGGTGTTGGGTCTTATCTTATGCATAAAGATATCATTCGGCAGCTAAAACGTCCATTGTTCTAGCGGCGCGGCCGTGGAGTGGGCGTTTTGATGAACTCGCTCATTGTTCCAATCTGATTACAATTATTAACTGATCGACATGAAAAAATCTATCACTCGTAATAGAAGTAATGATCTCGACGGAGACTTATTGTAGCCACACGAGGATTCAGAAAATATCATACATTTCTTCGTAAGAAGCGCTCATAGCCGGTTCAGTTCATAGATCAGTTGGTCAGTGTTTGAGTGTCTCCGTACTTCGGAGAGCACGATAAGCTGTGGGTGTCAGTAACAATAGGTACGCCATGTACTGGGTGCTTTCAACTCTGACACTAAGGTAATCACTGCCCATACGATAAAGTAAAGAAAAAGCGTGAAAACTACTCTTTATTCTATGCTGGACTCTCCTCCTCTTCACCTTCTTACTTAACTACTCACTTCCAATTTCTGGGCAATAATCATGAGAAAACTCTCCGATCTACTTATAAACGCCTTCTTCAATGCCTGCCTCACCATTCTGACTTTATTCACTCTTCATTTTTTCCAGTCTATTCTTCTGTGGAATGCGCTGCGTCTCGAAATCAGGTTGGCCAAAAGCCGCTTGTCTTTCAAAAGGAAGCTAAGAGAGCACATCCTAAACAACTTGTAAGCAGAATTGTGCTTTCCCTACCTAATAAATTATATATGTATTATAGTATTAATAGTTTTGTATATATTAAATATTATACATTTATGTATATACATATACATTTAACGATACATTTAACTATATATTTAAATTAATTATGTATCGAATATTTATCCAATCTCTACTTAGTGCACCTACCCACTGTTTAATCTCTGCACCTCCTCAAGGTCGACTGGGAGAAAATGCCTACGGCATTAAGTCCACCTCTGTACAACTTTGTGCATAAAGTGTTGAAATAAAAGCGTCATGTCATTAACGTAGAGCGAAAGTTGCACTAAACTCCCTAAAATGATGATCTCTGCCCTCTCCCCGCCAGTAATCGCCCAGAGTCGAGGTTCGAACCCCACAGGGGGTGCCCTCCGGCGCGGGTTACTTAATTTCTAGACGGCTCGAGCCCTCTGCTCGCCTCTATAGTCCGGTGAAGCAGTGAAAGCCTCCTAGGCTAACTGTAGCGTCAAACAAAAAAAAAAAAAAAAAAAAAAAAAAAAAAAAAAAAAAAAATGTTGAAATAAAAAAAATACATTCAAAGTAACTCTTTTTATTGTGGTTGGTCGCTATACACGCAAGGTCCGTCATAATAATAATATTAAATTCTTACCTTAATATCGACAAAATCATTCAAACAAGATGTTTATATCCTGTTATATCTAAAACTTTAAATTTCGATAGTAAAATCTATATATACACTCTGTGTACTTAAGTATCTATATTTGCCTAGATATAATTATGCTTACTTAACTATACTAGAAACATATTCTGACCATTTATAAGCACTTTTTTATAATCTTAGTGAATAAAAAACGTTTTTTTTTGTTCATTTGAGGTTCAAGCAAGCTTTCGGTGAAAGTTCTATGTCTCATCCTACGGTAATTGCGTAGTTAGAGCGAGCAATTCGTGACGTCACCACGGGAGAGGGTTGTCGGTCGCGGCGTGACTTCCGATCCGTTGCGCAAGCGCCAGGGCTGCCGCCCGCAGCGGCCTCGGCGCAAGGCTAATTGCTCGACAAATACATCGCACAGCCTCATCAAACACCGATGCTTGTTGTCACGTTTCATGAGTTAAACGTGCTAACATAACACTAACAAACTTTTAATTATTGGCTACGCAATATTTAAATCGTTCAAAAATAGGTAGAGCGTCACGTCTAAAAAATATATACGGCTAAATCTTACCAGATAAGTTCAATTTGAACAAGCATAATTAATTGTGTAGAAATCCATTTTAAGAATTAGATGTTAATTTTTTTTTTAATTACATCTTATATTTATAATTTTTATAGTAGACGAAATACCTATTTAGATCCTTGTAAAGTCCCCGCGAGGGGACGCATTATTACTCATAAGTACCCAAATATGCTTTTTACCTGTCGAATAGCTAGGGCTTCTATTAGCCTAGGGGGTTCGACTTACTTCTTGTAGTTTCTCATATTACGTCAATTAAAAAAACGTATTACTAATGTAGTAATTTATATTTTCCACATGTTTCTTCCTTCATTAAGTAAGGATGTAACCACGTTGGCCGATTATTAATAATAAATTATAATAATATTAAATACATAGACCTGGCCGTTAGTCAACAGGTTCGTAAACGTCGAAGGAGACTATTGCCTATAAGAAAGCGTATGATTCGGCGTCCCATGACTGGTTAGGACGGGTACTAGAGCTGATGATGTTGATGCAACTCTAGAAGTCTTTCTTTGCCGTGTGTACGGGACAGTGGACTATGGCTCTTTGCTTTTCAGGAACCGTAGTGAATCCTTCTATATTGTAACCTGTGGCAGTTGGTTTGATTCTCTTGTGGTTTTTCCTGGCTTTGGAGGTTACCGGTTGCGGAGAGGGGGTGAGGTCAATTTTCATCTTCTGTATCTAGATGATGTCAAGTTATATACGCCGAGATTTAGAAGTGATATATAACATATGCAAGCTGACATGACAACTCAAGGAGAATTATAATTATTATCCCAAAATAATAAATTATAAAAATTAGTTTTCTTATTAAGTCAATAATAATTAGTAGTATAGTATAAACGTATAAATAATATTTTGACGATAACTCAATTAAGCTAGCTATTAAACTGAATTATTACTATCATAAAGATAAATGTTAATTTTAAATGATTCATTACAAACCGCAGATCTTAATATCTACCAGTACTTAGAATGAACATTGTACAGTTAACATTATTACTACAAAATCGTATCTTTACAATTAACAAGCGCTTTTTTTTAAATTCTACGTGAATTAAAACTAATTATATTTTATGACTAAGTTTTTGACCCGCTGGCTCCCAACTGCGGTGAAGAATATGATGACACAACTAAGTAGTTGCGCGATGTTTTGATGTATTCCACAATAACCAATCACAATTAGCAAATGTAATGAGACAACCCTGACAGACTGAATGGTCGCAGTCGCATCGACGAACCGAACGAAAGGTCGCCCGGTCGCGACATTTCCAATACAATACATTGTATGTTATAGGCGACTTGTTGCGCAACCGGTCAGCCGACTAGCAATACTACGAGTAGTCCGCATTTATCACTCTTTAATCTTATTACATAAACTAATACTTACTGTAAACTAATGCCTGTGAGTTAATCTTATTGCGATATTATTATTTGCGATTATTGAGCCCGCGCAACACATTTATAGATCTACATCAATACAATCTTACTTTATGTCTATTAAATAGATTTTTTAAAACCCTTTGGCATTTAAATAACAACTATTAAAATAAATATCTTCATAAATTGAAAAGTGGAAAAATAATTTTATTCTTTTCGGAAGACATGCAGAGGTATTTACGCCCGCCCTTACCTACTTCATGTTTTCATAATAGTAATATTCACACATTTTTTTTATTTATTTATATATTTATGCACATCAAATGGTACAAAGGCGGACTTAATGCCAATCCTCGGTCATTATTCACAAATGGCTATATATGATCTACGCAGATAACAGATAACTAAACAGAGCTTGTACTATGGAAATCAGATAACTGATATACTACATATACTGCATTTTTTTGTAAATACACACTTATTTATATAATAACACCCACAAATATCTGTCCTTGGACTCTTTGGTGGGAATCGAACTCACGAACTGCGGCGTAAAAGGCAAGTATAATTACCAACCACGCTCACTACCCGTTGATAATAGATAAGTAATGAATACTATGGATATAAGTAACATGTCACTTAGACTTGCAATAAAAATAAATATAAACCGACATTAAAGGTTAAAATCTAAATTATTCCTAATAATAGGAGCCGAATACTTGATCTGAGTCATTGCGTAATGTGTGTTATACGTAATAGCATAAATATGGTCTTCATTGGAATTCAAATACGAACCTACATGCAAGTGCACTTTACGAGACCTTAAGCAGCATTATAGTATAGATTTATATAGAAGAGCCAGTTCCAACAATAGACGCGTGAAACATCTAATATGTTCAGTTTTATCCTCATACGAACAGAAATTGCCCATAATGATGCCTATTTACGCCATAACTGCTGCATTACACCAGTAAATCGTACAAGAAATATGAAAATTATCATTTTTATCCATAAGCGAAGCGAGCGTGATGGTAATTGCTCTGATGTCATACAAGTCAATGAGTTGTTATTGATGGTGGGCCATAACTGCATGCGCAATGACTGCTAATGCAGGGAGACCTTGTAAAAACAGACGTTCAATTAACTGCTAAATCCTTTCCTCTTCAAATATGTTTAAAAACCGACTTAAAACGTAATACATTTTGGACAAATATAGAGCCCACGCTCGGAGTTTGAAAATCCGCAGGCTATTTAAAGTAACCGATACAGCCGGAAGAATTGCCAAGTTTAAGTGGCATTGGACAGGACAAATAGCTCGTAGAACGAACGGTCGCTGGGGCAGAAAAGGTCCAGTCTAAGTCCAATCTAAAGGCGCAGTGTAGGCTAGCCCCTACAAGGTGCACCGATCATCTTGTGAGGGTGTTGGGAAGCACTTGGATGCGGATAGCGCAAGACCGGCAATTGTTTAGATCTTTCGGATAGACCTACATATGTCCAGCTGTAGACGTATTTCGGTTGATATGGTGATGTTGACGATAGATATATAAATTGAATCGGTAGTTTTACCATCCATGTACTTATTTAAAATAATGTATTACTATTTTATTTTGTACTTATCTAAAATAACTTGAGATATTGTTTAATCAAATAAAATTGCGAAATAAATTTGTTCAGAAACAAATTAGGACGATAAGTTACATTAGTAATACCTACATAATGTTGTGAAGAGCCAACCTTTTTAAGTTGGATTGAGGTCACTGATATGGAGTTTATATAGACGTTCTTTATACATGTCGTTCAGGAAAAGGTCGCCATCTCTCACATAACTGATGGGATTAGTATCTAAGTTTGCTGATAAGAGTCAGAAGCGACATGAAAGCGGCTCGGCCCCAACCACCGCAAACTTCCCTTGTCAGGCCTGCGGCAGGCTATGTCGCTCTCACATCGATTTCTTTAGCCACAAAAGGTCACTCAGACAATGCGCCGTAAATCATCTGTAATAGACGCAAAGGCCATATATATACAAAATCAAATATAGGTTTTTGTGTGTATGGTATTAATAGTAAGACATACATGATGTTAAGTTAAGGGTTCCCTGAAGAACTCGGAACAGTAATTCCTTGAAAGAATCGGAACAATCAGAACTCTAATTTATATTCTATTTTCTCCCTCCCGTAGGCACGGTACATTCATACTCGAGGTAAATAATAGGTTCTAGTACTAGTGCCTCTGGCTGCAGTTTGCGCGCTATACAAGTGCACTAATTATTGTCATAAGCCGCTCAAGCTCAAGCTTAAGCTGATGCCTGGCAGTTTTACTTGCTCTTCAAGGCATAATCATATAACACCGATAATTTCCAGACTCCAGTTTGCTCCCGGTTGTTGTTCTTGCTAGAAGAACCAAATAAAACTTTGGCCTGTTCCAGGATTTGATGGGCCACTACCACTGGACTAACAGGACAGTCTGGTGCCAGTTAAAAGGTTCTGGGCTCGTAGTCGGACGGTAAGATCTTCCAGAATACGCTGCTGATAAGAGCAGTAGTCTGTTCATGGTGGTGTGGGTTAGTTAACCAGAGCAGGAGAGGGCGAAAGGCTTAGCAACGACAGCGTCATAATCCAAAATATATAGTAGATCAAGCAATTGTTATACAGTGTATACCAATTTATCATTATTATTAATTTTCATCATTAATTAAAAATAATACAAAAATACACTCATACGTGCATCCACAAAAAACACCTCACACACTCACATACCACACACACTCATACACACACACACACACACTCACACATATTTTTGCTCAAACTTTTAGTATTTTATTATTTATCATATTTTAAGCTGTTAAATGGACAATATTCCAAGGGGTGGGGGACCTGGTGACCTGAAATATAGGCCTACTAGAGCCTAGTTTGGACATCAGTCTTCCACAATATTTTTGTTTGCAGTTCTAAAAATTTTCAATGTCTGTAACCAAAACACTATGTACCATGTTATAATATTGTGTAAAAAAATTATAATATTGATGCGTTCATGTTTAATTGTTGTTGATTTTATATTTATTATTTGTTTTTTTTTTTAATTTTAGTCGAAGTATGCAAGCAGTATTTACGATAAATTGACCGGCCAATTTCGCCAACAAACTGTGTAATGCAATTTGGCAAATACTAATATTAGTACTAAACTAATATTCTTTATTTTCATAATAAACATAAAACAACGCGTAAATAATGCCTCGTGGGTTATACCTAATTGCCATGGAACCATATTTACCATCAGGAGAGCCGTAAGGTCGTTTACCAATTATGTAGTAAGTATATAAAAATATAATAGTCAAACGACAATGAATGCTGTCATAGGTTCTAAGACTAGGTGTAGACCAAAGGTTTATTTTAAATTAGTAAACACATTCAGAATACTGAAGAGTATTGCCAATAGTGTCAGGCATGCAAAATGCAAGAATCGCAACATTTCTTTGTGCCAAATATTGGGTTGTCTCACGTCTGTCAGGTCGCCTGCTCCACATTTGGTCACGCTGATGTCAATGATGTTGTTCTTTTGAATGCAAATAGCTCCGCATGTAGCAACGTTTCCGTACCAAGAGCCGTCCTAGGACACTGCGGTGCTGACTCGTCGGTTTGTGGTCGGCACTTTGACACAAGTATAACGTTTTACGAGTATTTTACATACGGGATGCAATAACTTGCCGATTGCTTCTAAATAAATAAATTATGTTACCATATTGTAGTATTCCCAGAAAATTAAAGAAAAAAGACTTTAAAAGGTGAACATTTAAATTACACCAAGATATACATATTTAAATTAATTAAATTACACTTATATTATAAAGGCGCAAGTTTGTGAATGTGTATGTTTGTTACTCTTTCACGCTAAAACTACCCGACGGATTTTGATCAAATTTTGTAGTAATATAGCTTATATATCTCAATCTTAATTTTAATTTAATGTATTTAATTTTATTATGATCCACTTGTTGGTCGAAATAAACGAATAATAATATCCGAATAACACATAGGCTATAATTTATTAAGTTCAATGCGGGTAAAACCGCGGGGCACCGTTAGTTAAATTATATATCTTAATTAAATAATTAGGTTTGTTGTGTATGCGCTTAAGTAAGTGGTAATAATTAGGTTTGTTTCACTACACTAAATATATAATAGTGTAAACGACAGTTTTAATCCACCACAACTCATCCCATCTTGTCAACAGTAAAAATTTTCCGCCGTGCTGTCTGGTGATATGGACATGGACCGATAGGCATCGTGCGAGCACGTCCCGCCCGCCAGACATCGCGATGGACGCGCGGCCGATGACTGCGATGTGCTTGCGATACTCCTGCGATGGCTGACGATACGACCCTCCGATGGCCGATACGATTGTGCCGCGGCACGGACGTGCGTCGTTTCCGGGACATTCACTATTACGCGTGCGCCGCGCGGTGCCGCGGTGGGTTGATAGCCTCACAGCCTCATGAATAATAATGACAGAGGGTCAAGTTCGGACGATCATTAAAATTCTTTAGTTTTATTTAGCATTGATTTCATGCGGTATTTCTAAATTAACGTTTGGGCGGATGCTGGCAATGAATAAAAATATTTTGTGTAAAAACCTTTGTTTTTAATTGAAACTGGTTTTTACAATTTTATTGCTTATGTAGCGCTGGTTTTTGACGCATAAAACTATGTAGATATTTATTTGCTAAGCGGCTGGTTACTCTTTATGGAGATCTCACGATTCTAGTTTTATAAGAAATATAACGCAATTAGTTAGGATTCGACAGAGTTATTGTCTATAACCCCTAACACACCAAGGAGAGTATTATACTTTTGAAGACTATGAATGAGTGTATGTATGTGACTTCCTAGCTCCTAAAAGCATCTGGATTTTTACTATTGGAATGTTATCGAAATGGATCAAAAAAATCTATTTGGCTTTCCTAATTATAATATACCTAATCATTTGGCAGGTAAGAAATGGTGCCCCCAATCAATTTCAATAGAGCCGGCCAAACATTACGGAGGTCAACCAGTTGGCTACCCCTCATTAAGATTGATCGGTTAGTTAAGCAGGACACATTTTGTGGAATACTGAACATGAACTTCTATTCTCCGGACTGCTACTATTCGTGGGTCTTTTTATTTATAGAAAAAACCTCTATTATCCCTTGAACAACACGCGCTACTTGACCAAGCAGTAACTTTAGTTCACAATATACATACATAGACTCACGCCTGTTTCCCGGGGGGTAGCAGACACAACGGACTTCAATTTGTCACGATCCGTGCACACCTCTTTCTCCTCATTTACTGTCATTATACTCTTCACACATGCTCGCTGGTTTAGGCTACTTCTGACCTGGCCTTTCTTGAGAACGTCTTTGTGATTTGGTCGGAGAATGTTCTAGGAGGTCTCCCCTTCCGGTTGTACCATTCACAAAGGCCAGGTATACTTCTTTTGAAGAAGAAGTTTACAATAACTAGGTATAATAGATACCTAGTTTTTGTAGTTCAAGTAATTGAGAACTCAATTGTACCTGATCCATCTATAGGAGAAGGTAAGTACAATTTACTTAGTCATTATAGCAGTCCTCGTATCCACCAGACCGTATAATTGATCCTTACAATGAGTAGGTATTCCTGTAGTTTAATTATACGGAGAAACACTCATTTGACAGACAGCAAATTAGGTTTATTCCGCATTTAGCCAAAACAAAAAAACCTACGTGTGAAATTAAATAGGCCTTTTTTAAATAAATTAAAATAATCATCATCATCATCATCATTACAGCTTAAATAAGTCCACTGCTGGACAAGCCTCCCTCAAGAATCATCTTGAGGGGATATGCCATAATCGCCACGCTTGGCAGGCGGGTTGGCGATCGCAGTATGATGGTCGTAGTACTCAGAAGGAAGCTGCTTCCCGTCCTCTGGTAGATATTCCCTCGGGTCGACTTCTACGCCCCCCACGGGATGAGATGGGGTGATGATATTCTGATTAATTAAAATAATATTTTATTTTAAAGAACTTGTTGATCCCTAAACTTGATTTGAAGATCACAAGGTCATCTTCATAGTACTCATCATTACCCAAAAAGTAAGGCTATATGTCTAACTATAAAAGTGCATTTACGATACGCGTTTATTTAAATAAATAAAAAAGATTTTTATTCACGTAGACTTTAAAAAAGCGCTTGTAAATAGTCAGAACATGTTTCTAGTAATACAGTTATTATTTCTAGTTACTTATTACAGATATTTGGGTACACGGAATGTTAAAACATTTATACAATATATTTTATAATAAATAATAATAATGGTAGTGATATTTAGCTAGCTTGTATTAAATTATTGTCAAGGAGATTATGATTAGGTTTAATTATTGAAATTTATATTTTACTACATATTATCTGAATGGTTCTGTCTATATTTGATACACTAATTATCATTTTACTATTTACTTAGCATGTGAAGCTAGGGCGGTTTCTCTAGTCGGTTCAGTTTCTTTTTATTTATGTTTACGTTACAACTTCTTACTTACTTATCGTATGAGCAATGATTGTGGTCAGAGTTGTTCAAGCCGCCCAGTAGACCCCTGACAAGGCTGAACGGTTATGTTATCAAATGACTGCAACCCGGACCGACAGCTTAACGTGCCCTCCGACGCACAGAGACTCTCATAAATTGAACAACTTTGGCGGTCACCCATCTATGGACTGACCGCGAGCCTAGTTGCTTAACCTCGCCGGTCACTTTACAGACCGGTGAGAGCATTTTTTTATTATTATTTTTTTATATCAGAGGGCGACAAACGTGCAAGTGGGTCACCTGATGGTAAGTGATCACCGCCGCCCATAGACACTCGCAACCCCTCTGGTGGTCGCGGGTGCGTTGCCGGCCTTTAACAGTCAGCAAACAAGTGTTGCTAACCCTTCCCCCCACCCCAATGAGCTCTGGCGACCTTACTCACACTCTGAAACTCAACATTAAAATTATTAATGTTATTATTAAGGAATGTCTTCTGTAAGGTGGAGGTACTTCCCCAGTCGGGCTGCTCTTTGAGCGAATAAACGCTATGCCCTACCTCTCTTAAATCTAGCCTTGTTAATATAGTGCATTTAAAAATTGTTTTTGTGTTTACCTTCTAGTTGTTAATATCAATTGACGTTTTTAACGTGACGACAGTTTTCTATTTATTCTTTTTTAGCGTGTCCTTGGGTCTTGTTATCTACTTAACTAGGTTTGGTATAATTTGTACATTACGGCAGACGGCGCAGATAGTAATGTATATATGTAAGTCGGGTACTTGGTCGCGAAGTATGTCAATCGTTTACCTTGATCAGCGCTAGTAGCGGACGACGATAGAAAACAAATAGGGATGCGTTAAGGAGACGACACAATGCTACTTGTGTTAATTTAACTCCTCGTTTTGTAGCGGTAGCTTGTTCCGTACATAATGACTTCTTGGTTTCGATTCTCTGCTGGCGAGGCGTTATTGGGCTTTTGATAGGACTTCAGTAGGAGCCCTGTATCAGGTCCTTAGAGAAGATAACCAAACTGCAGTGCCCAGTCAGCTTATTACTTTAATCTTTTGCGACCACGTGGGGTTATTTTAGCCCCAACACTTTTAAAATGCAACGATTTGCTATTAAACCCAACCTAATGATTCGATTTTCCTTCGATTAGACCTACCGCATCGATTCACAGCATTGTGTTAATACCCACCCATCCCGGTCGTGTGTGCACGGGGCATTTTTAACCCCACGGTGTACGGGATGTCGCGAAAAAGTAATACATATACATTTCTTTAGTTTTACGTTACTTATACCTATAATTGGTGTTTTATTTATGTAATATTGTATTTATTATAGGTGAGATATTCAATAAATCAATAAAGATGAATATCAACGAGGCTTATGATATTGATAGTGATACAGAAGGGGAAGTTATTCAGATGCACGTTGAAGCTACGGTCGAAGATACAAAATCGACACCGCAACCATTTTTCCTAGGTAAAGATAAAACAAAGTGGTATAAATCTCCACCGCGTACCAATGATCGTATGAGAGCAGTCCATATTATTACTATCATTATAAGAATTATTTATTTATGTAAAAATGGTTCTCTAGATTTAATTAATAAGTAAAAAAGTTACGATTTTGAATGATTTTTTTTATATATCACAACTAAAAAAATCTTTGTTGATTTTATAGAGAAGTTCTACGATTGTGATTTTTTCTTAAGAAATGATTGTTTATACATTTTCGTGTATTATTTATTCACCTATTATCATAAATAACAAAAAAAGGCACTTAATCTTATCTCACTTCATTTACACACAAAGTAGAGGCAAGCTCTTGTGGGGTTATTTTAACCCCACGTGGTACAGGTGAGGATTATTTTTCACCTACGCCGAAGGTTAAGCGGTACCATGTCTGAGTGTCTGTGCCATCGGATATGATAGGGATATTGCGATGCGGGTCATATTAAGATTATAATAAAAACCTGTGCAATTGGCAAGGCTCCACTAAAGTTGGCCGCCATCACCATAAAGTGACCAAGAAGTTCATTTATAGAAGATCCCGTCGTAAAAAGAGGAGTTTTACAAGTTTATATCCAACATCATTATGTTATGTTTGTTATGTCAAAAAGTTTACTCAATTTGAACTAACGGACTGAATCTTCTATTAACAATACCAACTTATTGCTATTGCTGGTCGCAGGGGAGAATAGATCAATAGAGAAATATATTATTTTTATTATGTAACTAAATAATACATTGCACAGTTCCTCATAAACAAAGGTTGAAGTGATGATAAAGTATACTCAATACTCAATGTTTTATTTGCATTCCACAATGTTGATAAGGTGTTACAATTATATATGGTATCATTATGGACCCTGTCGGGCACAGCAAATGTAGAAGAGAGGAAGAGGGCTTTAGTTAGACATAATTAATTCTATTAATACTTAGGTATATTTTTGCTAATGTATCTAATAGTATAGTATTTAGGAATACGAAACTATACCATAAACTAAAACTTTTGTTTAATTGAACCGTTAACCTATTTTTTGTTGATATAGGGGGGATGTCTACTCATTCAATAAGTGTCTGCAGGTATGTCAGACCGGCACCGACTAAACCTAACCTGCCGTGGACTTCTCTTGGCACCTGAGGGGAGAGCTCTGGCAATGATGCCCCGGTGCCCTCGCATGATGTGGAACACATATTCTGAGAGGACAATTGCTTGTCCTCTCGGACAACCGGCTCCTGCCTACCGGCATGGCGGCATAGCGACTGCGCCACAAACAGATCGCTGTGTTTCCGGAGCAGCTAGCATGAACTGTTAAACCTATCTATATGAGGGGAAACAACGAATACTTTGTGCGACTTCTTATGTTTCCAATAGTTTATAGATAACGTCATACGTATGACTCACTAGTAATCATAATGCTGACGCTTCGGTTTTTGCACCAATTAACTAAATCAACGCGTATTACATAGTTCCTATCCTATCCCGTATTAAAAGAACAAGGCTATACAACTCCAAACTACTAAAACTGCTTATAACGCGCACCAGTTACGTGCATCTGGGGGTGGGAGGCTCGTGCGGACCACTAATGCGTTACAGAAGTATCTACTTCTCGCTGCACAA
The DNA here is from genome assembly GCA_951640165.1 of Pseudoips prasinana. Lineage (NCBI taxonomy): Eukaryota > Metazoa > Arthropoda > Insecta > Lepidoptera > Nolidae > Pseudoips > Pseudoips prasinana. Next base: position 32,794,004 of record OX621255.1, read on the forward strand.
TCAGTCTGGAAGTTTATTAAAGCTATAGGATTAAGCAGTGAACTCTAACAAATCAAGCAGCTTTCCTACAATAATCAGAAATGGTCGAGGTAGCAAGATGCCAACAAGGCATCACGCCTCAAATAACATTAATAATAATACGTGCACCTGGCGATATCTTTATGAATTAGTTCAATTAATTATGTTTAAATAATATTAAGTATTCATGTTTACATTTTCTGAAGACTTTGCGTAGTAAGTGTTTAGAGGATTTATTTGATTTGATGCCTACGGCCACCTTCTACCATCGCACCTCTCGCCACAGACAGGGTATTCATCCTCACATCCTCGAACCTTTTCGATCACGTACGGTTCGCTTTCAGCGAAACTTCCTCCCACGTACATTGAGGTTGTGCAATGAACTCCCTGTTACGGTTTTCCCAAGAGACTACAGCATGAGGCCCTTCAAAAAGGGAGTTGTAAGGTTTCTAAAGGGTCGGCAACGCGGTAATGATGCCCCTGGTGTTGCAAGCGTTCATAGGCTACGGTGACCACTTACCATCAGGTGGGCCGCATGCTTGTTTGCCAACTAAGTTGTATAAAAAAAAGTAACTACTTAGATAATAGCAAATTCATAATACCTTTGCATAAAAAAATATATGCGCCTCTTGGCTCACACGCGAGGACAGGTCTCTTCATTTTTGAGGTAAGCTCTTAAATTCTATTGTATGGTGAAGCAGTGGAAGCCTCCTAGACTAACTTAAACTTCTTGTTAAAAAACGAGTGTGCTTTATACCATACGACTGAAGTCAAACTTAGATATACCTACGAAACGTAACTGGCTATGAGAGAAAGAGAGAAAGTAAATGTGTGCTCGCATCTCTCTCTCTCTTCAACTCTCTTGCCCCTACAGTAATGAAACGTCACTCTATCGCTTTCTATCTCACAACTTCCGTTCGCCTCGCCCGATCACATTTTTCCTAACGCATTCACCAGCTTATTCCCCAGGTCAAGCATGCATAAAGAAGGTTTACTTACTTCTAAAATCTTACTTCCTTGCCCATTCATCTCTACATAGCAATAGAGCCAATCTGTAGACACTTTAACTTCTATATTGGCTACTTTGTAACAGCTAGGTACTTACCGCTATTACAAAGTATTCGTAGACGACCCTGCATATTTTAATGGGCTATTATACACAACATGGACAGCCGTAACGACTTAGTTTATTTGTGTAACGGGTGCTATTAGCTATTACTACACTAAGTAACGAGTACGTGCGGGTAACGCCCGTGCGTCTGTTGCTTGTTGCCATTGAATCCGCACGAACACTAACGATGCAGCGATCATCTTTACGTGCGAGTCGTGAGGTGGCCATGTACCACCTCGGCCACTCAATAGAAGCAACCCTGAAGGAAATAATAGACAACATTTTAATAGAAAAGAATCCTTATCGAAATGGTATCGTTAATGGCATCGTTACCATTTCTATTAGCGTGCAGAGTGTCTAGACAGCTAATTTATGGACTTCACTGGTGACAGGTATCATTAAAGGTATTAGGTTATATGATTAGTTTAAACTCTATGTAGGTGAATAATTGACAATAATTTATTATTTTTATAAATTCACCAACACAATAAATGTCTCTATGGTGTATAGCTTGCTATATAATTTTTATTAGTCATACATCATTTAACTGTTCTTATTCAGCCGGACGTGCATTTTTGCTTAAAATTCAATATCCCTACAAATAACACATGAAAAGTGCAAAGGCAGCACTTTTATTAAATGAATAATGTCCTCCTGGTCGAATTTTGGCGCATACACAGGGGCATTATATCTCTACTGCCGCCAACCCGACTACCAAGCGGATATAATCTAATTTTTAAAGAAGAATTAATTAAACTACATAGTAAAAGGCTTTGTACTTTGGCTAGGTGGCTGACGGTCATGAAGAATATCTCCACCCCCTCTCATCCCGCGGGGGGGACGTAGAAGTCATCATGAGGGGATATATATACGGATATACCAGAGAACGGGCAGCAGCGTTGTCCTGAGTACCATGTCTATCTTACTGCGATCGCCAACCCGTCTGCCAAGCGTGGCGATTATGGCATATCCCGCCACCTCCCAACGGTCTTTGGGGGAGGCCTTTGTCCAGCAGTGGACGTCTTTTAGCTGCTGATGATGATGGCATAGTAAAAGGAGCCAATTCCTTGACGGGACGTAGGAGGAAGCTTCTTCGAAATCTTACTACCAGGTGAAGTAGGTTCCAGGGTGTGACGCTGAACTCTCTCTCAGTGGCAAAGTAGGCGTACGTGGCCAGACAATAGGTACATCCAAACATAGGTGGTTTGACATTATACACAATCTCAGACATTGTAATGGCCGCCATCGATCTTCGTAATCACCGGTCAAATGCCATTTAATACAAGTACAAAAATTATTCTTTGCGTGCTCAAATACATGCCCTTTTCTCTAATGCTTACTACGCAGTATGTATACAGGTGTGGAAGACGTCACAAGCCATGTCGTGTGTATGCGAGGCGAGTCGTGAGTGCGTGTGACCTTGCCCCCCTCCCCACCCCACACTCACCAGTGAAGAGTATGCGGCTATGACATAACATCACGATTTAACGAACATCAGATCATCAACAGGATATCCTGATGGATAAAAACGTAGTTTAAACGCCATTAGATATTTTCTTAAATTATATATAAACTACATGATATTAGTGAATAAAACGCAGTATGGATATAGTGGTGCTTATAACGTTTTGCTCTTCCGGAGTCCAATGGACATCACGTAATAGTTTGATGATATTAATGACTGGACGATTGTTTTTTGTAGTACCTTAATTTCTTTTTAATAGTGCCGCTGTCGGTGAGGCTGCGTTATTTGAGTGGAGCACGCGAATAGCGAGATGTGGGAGACACGCCAACTGCCGAAATTGCATAAACTAAATGTGCTTAAAGAAAAGTAACAGTCAAGTGAAAAAACGTGTTACAGGGAGATTGCGTATCTTTGCTGTATACCAGTGTTCTGACATGCACATTATTTCTCCACTAGGTGGCTCCATATCTAAACTCCGCGATCACCGCAAGGCCAGTTTTGCGTTACCCACATGCAGCGATTTCCCGAGATCCTCACATGACGGCAACTCTACCTTTTGGCATCCACTCTGTATTAGTTCGTCGGTGCCACTTAGAAACTTATCTGCCTCACTGCCTCTTAACTTTATCATATTTTTAGGCTATATCGGTAACTTTGGTGCGTCTGCTGATTTCGACACTTCTGATTCGATATCGTAGGGCAATATCCGAGCATAACTATATATTGTTCTTTGAGTACCGATGAGTTTTTATAAGTGACCACGTCTCGGTCCCGACTTGGGACCGAGACGTGATCACTTATATAGCATAGCATAAAAAAAAATTCAACTCTGCTTCCGAGCGAATCTGGTCAATGGGTGATGAATAGACAAAAAAGAAGAATCTAATGTAGGAGATAGAATGCTTTTCACGCCGCAGCCGTGCACGCCGTGGATTCGAGTCCCACCCAGCACAACATGTCTGTTTGTTCTGAGTCTGGGTGTAGGTAATCGCAAATAAAAAAGAAAAGAAAAGTAGATGTAGTATATCAGTTATCTGGTTTCCATAGTACTGTCCATAGCTCTGCTTAGTTGTCCCAGGATATTATTATTATTTATTATTATTCAGAATTGAAGTCGTCAACGTTGGTGGTCCGTGTCTAAATAAACATAAACAAGTCAGCACGTTTCATCAAGTCGTCGGCACGCGTCTCATCTTAGGTAATACGGTACATCTGACATGGCATTGTGTTTGCATGACAAAGGCCGACACAAATATATGTACTGTCGCGTCAGATCCGACCAAGATTAATGACACACATGATATCATTTGAAGATCGAATCGTGTGTTGACTCCAAATGAGTATAACCGTAGTCTTAATGTTGCTTTTCCGTGTGTTGGCACTGAATTATAAAGCGTTCACGATCTGATGTGCTTAAATATTGTGTATTCAATTTACCAGGAAGCATTCAAGCTATAAATAATTAAGTATCTGTCTACACATATTGTGAGGGTACTGGACAGCTTTTGACCATAAATATACAAGACATAGATGAACGACAGGTCAAGCCAACATTGTCAAAAACATACAGATCTGTCGAAAACACCCATTAGCCGTAGTTACAAGAACTTGTAGATAATATTCTAGGTAGCTTCAATTAAATTGTTGGCTCGTAGGTAGTTTCCGAGAAGTATTCGTTAGTTTTTTTTACGCTTGAGGTTACGTAAACATATTATTATATACAGCCATTCCAAAATTGCCAAAATGTATAATATTAAAAAGAAACCTTTTTAAATTCGAAAACCTTTTGACTAAGTTTTTATTGAATAAAGTTTAATGCACCTTAAGTGAATATTAATTAGATAATGGCACGTAATTTCGATACGATGATGACTCCGATTTGTTAATTGATTCATTCGATTTTGATGTAGATATGTCTTAATCGTCTTTTCGTCGTTAATGGACATTCTAACTCATTTATTATTACCGTTATAATTATTCAATTTTATTAATTATGGGAATTTTTTAATTGATGTTGTTATTATAATAAAACTTTTGTAATAAATAAAATGGAGTGTTCTACCAGGCCGGACATAGGGGACAAAAAAGTTAACCAGCTCTATTAAATGTACATTTTTATCTATGTAATAAATTAACTTGATAATTCTACTCTATCCTATTAATATTATAAATGTGAAAGTTTGTGTGTATGCATGTTTGTTACTCTTTCACGCAAAAACTTTGATGAAACTTTGTAGTAATATCTATGTATATATATAAATCAATGCCACTTTTCGTTGTAATGTTATAACTCAACAACGCCTTTACCGATTTGGCTAATTTTGGTCTTGAATTATTCGTGGAAGTCCAGGGAAGGTTTGTACGTAAAGAAAATTAAAAAAAGTCTTGAAATTGCGTAAAATCAACATCTTTTAGCAATTTTAATATTTTTTTGTTTGAATAAATGAACTTAATAATATTTTTTTTATTACTATGCCTTATACGTAGCAAAGCACGTAGCGGGCCGCTAGTAGCTTATATATCCGAATAACACATAGGCTATTATTTATAAGTATACACAGGTGAAACAGCGGGGCACAGCTATTTATTGTATATATGTATTTATGTATGAAATATAAGTGTATATAATATAGTAGGTATATAGGTAAGGATTTCCTCTTAAATTGTGTCCACTGAGAACTGCCCCATCTCTGTTACTCCATACTCTTTGACAAGCCCGTTGGTGTGGTTGGTAGATGCTTGCCGTTCACGCCGCAGGTCGTGGGTTCGATTCCCACCTAGGACAGATATTTGTGTGCATGAACATGTCTGTTTGTCGTCAGTATGGGTGTAATTATCTATATAAGTATGTATTTACAAAAGAAAAGTAGTATATGTAGTACATATATCAGTTATCTGGTTTCCGTAGTACAAGCTCTGTTTAGTTTGGGATCAGATGGCCGTGTTTTGATAATGTCCTAGGAAATATCTTAAATATCCTATAATAATTATTATTATACTCCAATCCCTGCCGAGGTTGGTTGGAAGAGACGACGTTAGTGATAAGGCTGCCTACTGTACAATTTTGTGATGTACATATAATGTATTCTTGCTTTCTGTGATATTTTAGTGTACTTACAATAAAGAGTGATAGATCTTAGTAACATTCAGAAACTTCACTTTCTGAAACTTAAAGTGAAAAATACTGCTTTAATTTGCATTACATTAAAACATAATTTTGACTATAGTCCGTCATAGGCCGCTATCGTGTTCCAAAAAGGGCCATGTCGCTATCCAGCAAGTGTACGAGAAACACAAAAGGATAGTTGATCTACGAGGTACTGACCTCGTAGATCAACTATCATTTTATGTTTCTCTCTTTTCTCGCAACTACTAACTATATACTATACTACTATCACTCACTCTACCAAGAGCATACACTTACACTTGGTGTGCTTTTTATGCTAATGGTGTGATGGGTGTAAATTTTAGCAAATTAGGCTAAACTTGCCAACTGAGAGATGTCATTTTCGTGTACACATTTATTCCTCATTTACGTCCCGAAATATGGTAGGACCTAGGATACGTTATGTTCTATAGATAAACTCACCGGCACGGAATCTTGGCCAAGCGCGTATTTCGCGATAACAAGAGCTTTAAGTGTTTCCTATGAGTATTTATTATGAAGGTTGGTCTAAAAAATGTTTACCTTTAGTTCAAGAGGGTAATTTATCATGTTTAAGTGCAATATGACGTTATTTTTAAGTTTTAGTTGAACCCGGACATCTGAGCGACTAGTTGCTGTTTTAAATTTGTGTTTTGTGAAAGTTTATTGTTAGGTTGTTCAATTATTGTGATATCGTACTGTTACTTCAATAACTAAAGGTGATTTAATTCCAATAAAAATGCCATTAACACCATCACAGGTTGCACAAGCTGTAGCATTGATCGAACAAGGGCTGACACAGCGAGAAGTTGCTGTTATACTGAATGTACCACGTTCATCGATGCAGTATGCGCTGAAACGATACCAGGAGACAGGCCGCTACTCCCGCAGACCAGGCAGCGGAGGCGTCAGATGCACATCAGCCCGGGATGACCGCTTTATTGTCCTGGAAATTTTGAGAAACCGCTACCTCACCGCTGTTGAGATACGCCAGCGACTCCAGTTCACAAGAGGTGTCAATGTTAGTGAACGTACAGTGAGAAGACGAATGGAGGAAGTGAATTTACAAGCTCGTAGACCAGCACGCGGCCCAGAACTTCTCAGAAGTCACCGAGTAGCTCGACTTCGATTCGCACGAGAACACGCCAACTGGACCCATGAGCAGTGGGCTCGAGTACTGTTCACAGATGAGTGTCGAATCGCTTTACGAGCTCCAGATGGTCGGGAGCGAGTGTGGAGAAGAAGAGGAGAGCGGTTTTTACCCATTACCACCACACAAACTGTTAGTTTTCATGGAGGCTCTATAATGGTTTGGGGAGGAATAAGTTCCGATGCACGTACGGAGTTAGTTATCGTCGATAACCGATTAACGGCAACACGATACATCGAGGAGATTCTTCAGGAACACGTGTTACCATATTCAGGGTTTATTGGATTTGACGAATTCCTCCTAATGCACGATAACGCGCGCCCACACGTTGCACATTGCGTGGAGGAATACCTTACAGAGGTTGGTATTCAAAAATTGCAGTGGCCAGCTCGTAGTCCAGACTTAAATCCAATAGAGCATATCTGGGACAAGCTTAAAAGAAAAATAAAGTCCTCCTCCAACCCGCCTGAAACTCTGAATCAGCTTCAAAACGCAGCACTGACCGCTTGGGAAAGCATACCACAAGTTGAGATCAGAAACATCATCCAAAGTATGCCAGAACGAATGCAAGCTGTTATCGGGGCTAGGGGAGGAAACACCCGATATTAAAATGCAAACACAACGAAGACTTTTTGGTTATTTTTCATCTTGTGTTCTTTTTAAATTGACAGTGTTAAAACCAATATTTTTGTGAAACTGCTTATTTTTTTAAAGATTACTGCTGGTGCATCATTTTTTCAATAACTGAGTTACAAAACCATAAAAAAACCCTAATTTAGTGCATAAACCCATAATATAGTGAAAATTAAATATTTAAATAGAAATTATCGGCAAGTTATTGGTGGCCAAGTTTCCGTGCCGGTGAGTGTATTTACCACGCACGACTATGCTCGACTGTTCAATATTTGTGGATTAACATGAATAAAAAACCGGCCAAGTGCGAGTCGGATTCGCGCACGAAGGGTTCCGTACCATTATCTATAAAAACACAAAAGCAAATATTCACGTTTGTTGTATGGGAGCCCCCTTAAATATTTATTGTATATTGCTTTTTAGTATTTGTTGTTAAGGCGGCAACAGAAATACATCATCTGTGAAAATTTCAACTGTCTAACAATCACGGTTCATGAGATACAGCCTGGTGACAGACAGACAGACAGACAGACAGCGATGTCTTAGTAATAGGGTCCCGTTTTACCCTTTGGGTACGGAACCCTAAAAAGGCCATTCGAAAATACCAAAGTAAATAAATGAAACAAATAGGCAATGCCTATTTTCTTTCTGTTGTTGGAGTAGGTACTGAAATTAAATGGTTCAGTTTTTCAAGAGTAAAGAGGAGAGGCGTAGTATTGCATTATTATCACATAATATACGCTTTGAAACAGTGGTGGGATGCCTCTTATAAGTTTCCTTTGATAATAGGATCGTCAGACGAAGTACTTCAATATCTAATATCCCCGATACCGAGTTAAATTTATTTTGCAAGAGTCGCTGATAGTTTTTGTCGAAATATTAGACATCCAATTTAAATTTAGTATTAATTCCCAATCTCAACTTAACATCAATCTGGCAATTTGATGTATCTAAATTAATATTTATTTCGTAAAGCTTTGCGTTAAATTGGTCATCTGGTCATGCGAATACAAACCAGAAAACAACTGGAATCCAATGAAAGTGTTCCCACGGAGCGCCCGCGCCGCTCTAACAGTATTGGGCGGTCACTGGCCGCGACCATTCATTATGATAAATCAATCATGATTATTGGAATGCTTTCTTATCATTTACACGTCCATTATGATGAACATAATGTTGTTATGTTAACCACATTGATGTTACGTATTGAACAATCGGCTGATGACATTCCATCAGTCATTGCTACAGCCGGAATGAAGATGTACATATCTTTATCTTCATTTAAGTGTCTGTTTGTAATGTATGTATGATACTGGAAAGAATAAAGGGTACTAATAACAAAACCATTTTTATTTTTGTGTGGCTGTCACTTCCCGTTAATCTCCGAAACAGCAGCAATGATTTGTATGTAAGTGTTATAGTCCGGTCAAATTAGACTAAATAATAGGGGTAAGGTTACAATAATTCCCATTAGGCTGAAAGTTGGTAGGATCGTTCATTACACTAAATTATTATAAAGGAAGAGTGAAAAGTCCTCATCGATCCGGCACGTGCAAAAAAATTTACTCGGCGTCAAACGTCACAAAAACGGGTTTTTGTGACGTTTGAACGATCCTACGAATTTTTTGCCTAATGAGAAATATTGTAACGTTTTATGTCTAAGTTGACCGGACTATTATATATGTACAGACGCCAGCACATCCATCTACCCCCATCTGTCAAAATTCTTTTAAAGATTTTCAACTTTATCACAAAAGCATAAGGTTCACTTTCAATTGGGGAAATTTCACAGATTGAGGTAGCTTGATGTGCTGGCGTCTGTACATAGTATTATAACATACACTGTGACTAAAGTACAAGGGATAGTAAAATAACATTAGGGCGGGAGAAAAATTTACGCGGTCGGTAGGTAGGTAGTTTTCTATAAAAGGTGTTTTCTTGTCATTTATACGGTTTAAAGTATAGTTGAAGAATAATGACCAATATAAATATAACACACAAAATGGAAATTTCTGATCTTCAAATTAATAATTACTATTTTAAATACATACGACATCGACTTTTAGTCGACATTTAGCTGACATGTTCGAAGACTTCGACTACTAAGTATAAAATCCAATTTAAAAGTATTTGTGTATATCAGCTTTAATATACAACACTATCCGCTCCAGTTCTATGTCAGCGTGTCCCCGGAGGTGGACGTGGATGAACATGAGATGTGACGAGCTAAAATTATTATGTATACCATTAAGAGCCGGCTGGCTGATGATACATAATACACGAACAAGAATACACACAGAGCGGTGCGCGCAGAATGCTTGTGCCTGTAGCGCACGACGCGGGTGGAGGAGGATGAAAGAAGACGCGCGAGCGGTGGTCGGTCCGAACATCAGCGAGCCGATAGGGCGGGATCGGTGATGTTCGGTACGGCGCGTACAGATGGGAACCTACATGGACCGGGTTATTGAGATTTGAAAGCGGAATAATATGCTATATATAGAAACTGTATTAAAACATCAATAAATTTTAATTCATATCTTGACAATTAATAATACTGAATTCAAACCTTAATATAGACAGAACCATTCAGATAATATGTAGTAAAATATAAATTTCAATATTTAAACCTAAACATAATCTCCTTGACAATAACTTAATACAAGCTAGCTAAATATCAATACCATTATAAAATAAATAGTATAAATGTTTTAACATTCCGTGTACCTAAATATCTGAAATAAGTAGGTAACTAGAAATAATAACTGTATTACTACAAACATGTTCTGACTATTTACAAGCGCTTTTTAAAGTTTACGTGAACTTTTATTTTATTTATTTTATAAAACAATTGTTGAATTATGGTAACAGATATTTTATTGACATCATATTATTATTTGATTATATTTACATGTTGGCGTGGTTGGTAGATACGCTGCCTTTCACGCCGGAGGTCGTGGGTTCGATTCCCACCCGGGACAAATAGTTGTGTGCATGAACATATCTGTTTGTCCTGAGTCTGGGTGTAAATTATCTATATAAGTATGTATTTACAAAAGAAAAATAGTATATGTAGTATATCAGTTATCTGGTTTCCATAGTACAAGCTCTGCTTAGTTTGGGATTAGATGACCGTGTGTGAATAATGTCCCAGGATATTATTATTTACTTTGAAATTGTTGACTTATAAATTATTACTGTTATATTTGAATGTAATTTTGTATTTGTTTTGTATCAATTTGATATTATTGAGATTGTTTAATTATGAAAAATATTAATGTTATGACAAATCGGTGTTCATTATTTTTAGTTAATTAACATAAGAATATTTAACTAAACGTGACATTTATTAGAATAGAATAGAATTATTTATTTGTAAGAATATTGTTGTCACAGGTTGTTACAGTTTAAAATGTCCAAAATATTCTGCCGTTTCCGGCGCACAAATGTTTACAGGTCAAATATATTCTTATAATTAATACAAATTCAATTTACAAAATTATTAATTCTGAAACAATTCCCAAGTACTGAAAAAAGGGCACAGTTTTTGAGTTTTACATTGCATTATGGTCTAATTTAAATGTAGCATCGAATTTTTCCTTTAAAAAGTCGTCAACTGAATAATAACATTTATATAATAGAAAATTAAATAGTTTGTTTTTAAATGTCCAGGGATTTTGTGTTTTGAATACATCAGGTAATTTATTATAAACACGAATTGCCATACAAAAAACATTATTAGAGAAAAGTGAAATTCTCTGTGACGGTACACATAATTTATGAATTTTGCGACTCTTCCTAATTACAATATCATTGTGCATATCAAATAAAGTTATATTCTCACGTACAAAGATACAAATTTCGAATACATATAAGGCCGGGAGAGGAAATATTTTAAACTTTTTAAATAGAGCGACACAGCTATCTAATGGTAGGGCTTTGCTTATTATTCGAATACATTTTTTTTGCGCTCGGAATAGTTGAATGACACCGTACATACAATACCGTAGTATTGAAGAAACATAACCATGATATGCAAGTAATGCAGCGTCTGTACCAGCTACGCGGGTTATTCTACTTAGAGCAAAAGCAAATCTATTTACCCTTCCGCACAATTCGTCAATGTGTGCTTTCCAGTTGCAATTTTTGTCTATTCTTATCCCTAAAAATTTTGCACTATCTACCTCTTCAACAGCATCATTAGCGTTTTTTATGTCTAGCTGCGAATGTTTGCTGTTATAACATTGGAACTGTATCATTTTTGTTTTATTGATGTTGGCGTGCAGATTATTGTCTTGTAACCATTTAATTAGTGCGTTTAATGTATTATTGACTTCGTCTTGGTATTTTTTGATATTATTATTTGTGAGTTTAATACTAAGTGTAATATCATCTGCGTATAGTATGCAATTATGGGTGGTAAAATTGGGCAAATCATTGATGTAGAGCAAGAACAGAAATGGTCCTAATATGCTGCCTTGAGGCACACCACTACAGTTTTGCTGAAATGAGGATCGGTGTGTCGTTTTTTCAGTTTCAGTATAACTGGTGATCTCTACGCATTGCAGACGATTAGTTAGGTAATTTTTTATCCAGTTTAATGCATTACCCCTTATACCATAGCGATTTAGTTTGTAAAGAAGCAATTTGTGATTAACAAAGTCAAATGCTTTTGACATATCTAGAAATATGGACAGTATAGGCTTTTTTTCATTAAGGCTGGAGGTTATAAGTTTTATGAGAGTAAAACACGCAAGGGTGGTAGATTTGTTTTTTCTAAAGCCAAATTGATTATTTTTTATTATTTCATGAGTTGTTACAAAGGAGTTTAGTTTATCGTACATGACTCTTTCGAAAATCTTTGAAATAATGGGTATTAGAGTAATTGGGCGATAATTATTCACATCACCTTTGTCACCCTTTTTGTACAGTGGTTTCACTATAGAAAATTTAAGTCTTGTGGGAAATATGCCTTCAGTAAATGACAAGTTAATAATATTACTTATGGGAAAAGCTATAAATTGAGAACAATATTTCAATATTTTTGTATTAATGTCATCATAACCAGTTGAATTAGTGGGATTTAAAGAATTTATTATTTTATATACAGAAAGAGCGTCCGTTGGGGTTAGGTAGATACTATTAGATATGTCAGAAATTGTTTGTATGTAGTCAAAATTCGCATTGGAGTTACTGACAGAGTCAATAGATTTGTTTGCCACGCCTATGAAGAAGTCATTAAATTTATTTGCTATCGTATCTACATTTGTGTATGTGCACTGATCAATTGTAATAGAGTTAATTTCAGATACATAATCCTTGTTTATGCTATTCTTTTTGATAATATTCCAAGTAGCTTTACATTTATTCTTAGATTGAAGTATGTAACGTATGTTATCTATTTTCTGTGCGTGTAAAATGCACCGTCTAAGTATTTTAGCGTAATTTTTTATATTTTTTATATTTTTATTAGAATTTGTTAATCTATATTTTAAGTACAAACTTCGTTTTTTTATGCAACATTTTTTTATACCCCTTGTGATCCATTTATTTTTTACAGGTTTATTTGTAACTTTAATTTTCAGAATGGGAAAGCACAGGTTATAAAAGAGAGTCAAATTGTCATGAAAATACGGACGGACACCGTAGCCTAGTTGGTAGTGCTCCTGCCTACGAAGCTGGTGGCCCTGGGTTGGAATCCCGGTAAGTGCAAATATTTGTGTGATGAGCACGAATATTTGTTTCCGAGTCATGGATGTTTTCTATGTATATAAGTATTTATCTATCTATATAAGTATGTATATCGTCACCTGGTACCCAAAGTACAAGCTTTGCTTAGTTTGGGGCTAGGATGATCTGTGTGACATTGTCCCTAGATAATAGATAATAATAATAATAGAAAATTATTAAAAGCTGTGTTAGTATCATCTGTTTCATATACTTCTGAAAAGGACAGAGACGATATGCATGATATGAACTTTTCTATATTTTCATGGCTTAAGTCTCTTCTCTTTTCGAACCAGAATAGTTTTTTGCATTTATCAGCATTTGTGTAAGAGTCGAAACACAGCGATTGACCTGTCTCATGATCAGATAATGCAAGATTATGTATTTGTGGCTGAGCGTCGGGTATATTGCTAGCTATAAGATCTATACATGATAATTTTCTTGTTGGTTTGGTAATATGGTTACAAATGTTATAATTTTGCAAAATGTATTCTAGTACTTTAAAGTTCTTGTTTACCTTCATCGCATCTATGTTCCAATCACCGCATAGAATTATATTATTATTTTTTCGTTTAGTTAATTTTTTTAAGATATTATTTAGGCATTCTAGAAATAAGTTTACATTTGAGTTAGGTGTACGATAAATACAAACTACAAAGACTCTAAGTGTGATAATTTCTATGGCACAGTATTCAAAATGTAGCAGCAAGGGATCTGGTAAATTATAGATAGGTTTACACTCTAGGTCTTTTTTTACCATTATGCATGTCCCACCGCTGCGTTGGTGAGGTCTTGAGAAAGACGAGACCAACCTAAAGTTTTTCATCAATAAGTTCGGTTCTGATCCTTTCCGTATAAAAGTCTCACAAAAACATAAAATGTCAATATCTGTACCCTTTGATTCCAGCTCTAACAAAGTTATTTCTAACAGATCAATTTTATTTAAAATACCAGCAATATTTTGGTGAAATATGGTACATTTACGTTTAGTTTCGAAAAAGCTTTTTCGCCATATTTACATCTAATGACTGAATCTTTTTTTGTTTTACATCAAAATAGTACGGAATCGTTCCTTTTCTCTTTATGTTTGAGATTTGAGTGCTCAAAGTACTATTACTTGTTATAGACAGTGTGTGATTAGATTTAAATGCTGTGTACATAATTTTTTTATAGTTAATATTGTCTATTTCTATATTAAGTTTGAAGCAAGTCAGTCTTTTAGATATATGATTATAGTTTTTACCTCTAAATATATTCTCTGTTGTATCGATGAACATGCAGTTAGAATAATTTTTTACAAATAATTTTAATTGACCAATTAATAAACTAACATTTAAATATGCATTATTTGTAATATTTAAGACAAACACTCGAAATTTTTTTAGTTTGTTTAGTGCGTTGCTCATCTCTGAAAGAAATAAGTAGGGATTTTTATCATTGCTCCCTATACCTAGTACAATGACATCATCGTCATGTAAGTTTTTTAAATAGTCATCTATATTACACAATATCTGAGTACTAGTAGCCCATGGTTTCGACACTACTGACACGGAATAAACATTGTTCCAGTTATTTCTGTCCCTCTGTCTCTTTATTTCCTTGCCAAAATTGCGTACTTGCTGGTCACCCAAAATTATAATTCTGGACAAGTTGTTCTTTTCGTGTGCAGTGACACCCTCTTGTTTCGTGTTTTTCATATTTAACGGAGAAGTAGAAGCTTGAGCGCAGGGAATACTTTCGTTATTTTGGAGTAATTGTGTTACTTGTGTGTTCATTTCAGGTTCGACAATGTTATGGGATGAGCATATTATTTTTGTGTTGCTATCTTGCGAAAAGTTTTTTTGTATATTTTCCATCTGGATCGGCAAATGTATACTGTGTTCTTGAGTAATTGACTTGTCCTTGAATGGGGAGTTTCTGAATGAATCCGTTAGTTGGCGTTTGATATTAAGTTCATTGAAGATGGTTGACGTGAAATTAATATGGGGCTTTTACATAATTGCTTTAATATTTCAATTTCCTGGGTAAGGCGAGTCACCTGTTTCTTCAGTTCTACATTTTCTAGGATGATATTTTCGAGTTCACTTTGAGTAGATTGTAAGTCTGATTTTAGGATACTTATTTCCGAGGTCATTTCATCCCGGCACAGTGTCGTAATATGCGAAGACAGGTCTAATTTTCCGGTCAAGTATTCGTCTGAGTAGGATGAGTTAATAGAGGTGCTCATATCAATCTTTTCTAAAGATTTACATTTTTTTAACGGTCGTCTTTGAGTGATATTGTCAAAATTTTCCATCTTTTTTTACTTTTGTTAGTTAATATATAAAGTAATCACTTCTCAACAGGTTTTTTAATTTAAATTCAATTATGTATTTAAGTTCTCTAATATTAAATAAACTTCCCTTAATTAGGGTATCTCTTTCGAACTTGGTAATACTGAATTTTAGTTGTTAATTTTTTTGCAGTAGCAACACCATGGAATGTGTCAGCTTTTGTTCGACTACTCGCCACTAGATGGCGTCGTTACAAAATTTTAATTACAAAACTGATTTTATGTGGTGGCAACTTTGTCAATATTTGTTTTGCTATCGACCGCTTAAGGCTCTAGTTGTCATACAAATTCAATTTTAAACCTTTCAATAACGGTTCTTTAGAATATTTTTCACTCAATTCACTGCATTTTCTTGTTTAAACAATATCGTTTTGTTCATTTATTGCATAACGTGTGTCTTTAATCACTATTAGATAGTCAATTATAGCACTGGATGTTTATTATTGACAATATTAGTATACAATCACTGTTACACTTTAAAGTCTTTTATTATTATTTGCACTTATTGAAAATATCCACTAACAATGTCACTTCGATAGTTCGGCATATCCACTCGAACTATTTACAATATATACGGAAAAACGCTGTAATTATTTATTTTTTAATTTTTATGATATAAGTATGCGGGAGCACTTTGACAGTTGTTTTGACAGTCTTACTGCAGGAACAGTATTACTGCAGGAACTGTAAAATTGTGTACACCTGTGTGGTTAATATTTGAGAACTATGTATGTATAGAATTAGATCCTCTGTTTGTACCAAATTTCACACAATAAACATTGATTTGATTATGGAGTGAGTATAGGAAGTCGGCCTCGAAGATCAGAAATTTAAGTTTAGACGACAGTGACTTGCTACTTGATGATTACCTAGCAGGATAGTCTTTGGGCCTCCACTAGCCACTGTGAGATGCAGGGGTGTTATAGCCCCGCAAGCAGCATAGAATCCGCTCTTACGACTACCCTCTGGCAGGTGGTGAAGCAATTTGACTAAATCTATAAGCGAAACTTCAATGATTCACTCACAAAGTCCCAAAATTACATATCTTAACTTAAAGATACTTGACGGTTGAGACCCGCAGGTAAGTAGTTTGAAGGTAGCAGACGTTAGCTGAATTTTGCAATGGCGGATTTTGAGATGGATTATTAAGAGTCTAAAAGCTAATATAATTTAATTTGAAAGTCCTTTGTTTTCGCTGCTAAAGATATAAAATCTGTTATTTAGGTTAACAATGTAAAATCACCATAAAATTTGCCAAGAAGCACTTACGAAGGCTGTAAATAGGCTTACAGCACAAGTGAAGGAAATCAATCTGTGTTCATTTGTAGATATATTACATAATTTGTTTATGGCGATTGCACACTTACTTGTTGGAAAACGGTTTTTGAACTACTAGGACAAGGTATGTTCTTTAATCCGACTTATCTTCCTCTCGATTCCCGTGATGGACAAATATCTATATTCTACGAAAGTAGCCTACTTGGTCATACTTGTCTTCAGTCAAGAAGTTTCGTTAGATACTTTTAATTTTTATATTACCCAGTTGGCAAACAATCATACGGTTCACGAGCACGAGTTAGCGGTTACCGCAGCCTATGGCGCTTATGACACACATGGCAACATTCACGCATTGCCAACTTCTCCCACCGTTATCGGTGCTCTAGTGACCATGAGCCATAACATTAACTATATGATGCGATTACCTGGGTGTTTTGTAGTGGGGGTGAGCACTTTTCCAGATCTTACTGGTCACAGATCCAAATCACGTTTTGCTCTACCTGTCTTAACCCTTAATCGGACAATGGTTATAATAGCTTCCACCTTATTTTAAACGCTATTGTGTTGTAATACGATCAAAAACTAATGTATTATGAAGATATACTATGACTGTTTAAGGCTTAAGTGATACCGTTTAGTTCTAACCTGGAACCACGTTACGGATTCCAGAGCTAGAGCCTACAGACACGGTGTTGTGTGTTACTCAATCACGCAAAAACCGCTCTACAGATTTGGTTGAAACGAATGGAGGTAGGTACCCTGATTTAACACATGTGCTACAATAAATTGCTAAATCGTGGCTAATTTTTTTTTTTAATGTATATATAGGGACAATATCACACAGATCATCCTAGCCCCAAACTAAGCAAAGCTTGTGCTATGGGTACCAGGCGACGATATAAATACTTAGATAGATAGATAATTACTTATATACATAGAGAACATCCATGACTCAGAAACAAATATTCGTGCTCATCACACAAATATTTGCACTTACCGGGATTCGAACCCAGGACCACCAGCTTCGAAGGCAGGAGCACTACCAACTAGGCTACGGCTAAAATAGTGTTGTATATAGGCACATAACGCTGCGTCGGCTAGCTTATGTGTTTCACTATTATCTGGCAAACCATAGACATAGATAGACAGTCTGCTTGGCAAACATCTCGATAAGCACATTAAGCTTCATGACTGTCAGTTTTGATTTCAGCCCGCGTCATTCGACTGGAAGTGCGATCACATGTGCGGTCTCAAGCAGACTGTTAATAGTTTTAAATTAGCAGTTACTTTTTTGATAATATTATTATCTTTTTATTCTCTTTTTGTTTGTGTTTAGTGTTAGTAGCTTATTTGTTTTTGTATGACTTTAAATTTTTATATAATCACCTGTAGGTATTAAATATAAGCAGGCCATTGTATGGTAAGCATGTCTCATCAATTAATAACTATGTAACATCTTGTACGCAATTGATTCTTTTTTGTATGTATATTCATGTTTATGCAAATAAATTACTTACTTACTATATTATACAACCAGAAATGCGCCTGCCTATCGAGACCTGTCGAAAGCGTTCGATCTATACTATAATGCGGCTAGGACTGTACCGTCTTATATGGTCTCAGTTATGAAATATTGGGACCTAAAACAAAAATATGTCGTGAAATGGAACGGCTACCAATCATGTTTAGGTTGGAGTGTGGAGTGACGCAGGGGGGTTCACCTCTCCCGACTCTTCAATTAAGCTTATAGGGATGCTCAACAGCACCAGTATAGGACGTCATATCGAAGGGGTGTGTATATATAACGTAAATTACGCTGATGACGCAGTTTTAATGAGTCCATTGATTAATGCCATGCGCCAGCTACTGCTTATATGTGAGGAATATGTTCAAACCCATGGACTCAGATATAACAAAAAATAACAAAAAGAGAGATGTGGTGCTGACATCTTCAGGTTGTTAATAAATCATACTCAAAATCCCTCCTTTTTATCTCGGTGGTGCCTGCCTGAATAAAGTTGATCGATTTAAGTATCTATGTCAGTGGGTTTCGGAAGATCTGAGTGACATTTTGGATGTAGAAAGAGACCGGAGACTCTATCTGTGCGTTTTAATATGCTAGCACGCAGGTTTGCATGGGGTACGGAACAGGTTAAAGTAACTTTGTTTCAAGTCAATTGCTAATCCTCTTACATATGCAGCCTGTGGAAGAAGTACACCCAGCGCACATGTGCCCTGCATTTACACGTATAACAACACATTCAGAGTAATGTTCAAACTCCCGCGCTATAGCAGTGCTACGGCCATGATGCACAGAAGAGGGTTTCATGCGAGCATAAGGAAACGATGTGACTCTATGATCGACTGCATTGGATCCCGTTCGAATAGTATTTTGAACGTGTTGGATGGTCGTTGGGACTCGCCTATGTTCCGCTTCGCCTACTTTTGGGCTTAATATAGGCTTGTCCCGTTAACATTACTCAGATGGTTATTACTAACACTAGTTATTGAGATGTATTATTAACAAGTTATATGGCCTGTGTCTGAAATAAATTATTTATTATTATTTTTACTCTAAACGGTTGCTACGTAGTTATTGGGTTTTAACTCGGGAGCTTCAATTAGGCTCCAACGATCGGTTTAGTAATCGCAGTAAATGATATAGACTAATGTGAATCACATTACGATGCTATGATTATATGTATCACAGCTAAACTTTCCACGATGAATATGTGAAATTATTAAAATGATTGTCCGTCATTTACTTAGCTTTATCGTTATACGCCCCGCTTGCTCAGCAGGCCGGAATAAATGGGATTGGTATATTAGAGTATTTTCCAACTTTCAATACCCTTTCGTTACAGCATAGAAATACAATTTTCCTCGATTGCTTATACATATGGCTCTAATTTCTAATTTTAGGAATCCGCTACAAAATTCAAGTTCAATTTGAAACTCCAAGGAGGAAAATAAAGAAAACGGTTGAATGGGAAAATACTTCATTATTATCCCCAAACCATCGCCTGCTATACATGGCTATGTGTCACGTAGAAAAGCTAAAATATTAATATTTTGAGGTACTGGGCATCAATAAAAGTATACCTAATAAGTTTATATATAGTCTATTCATTATCTCAATTACCAGGGTAGTATAATTTTAAGAGCAAAAATGAGAACGTTTTCTCTGGTGACCTTGTTGTAAGAGAAAACAGATCCGCGCGATGGACGCGAGAATTTAGTTTTTTAAAACAAACCACATCTCTAATTATAGCTACATGCAATACTTAAACTCTATGATGTTCCTATCACAAAAAAAACTGTATATGCAGGAAAATACTAATAATAAGGACTATGATGAGATCGCGGCAAAAGAAACGTATTGTCTTGACGATCAGTATGCTAATCAGAGTACCAATATGAGTTTAGTACCTGTTGAATTATTTACGAGTATATATTGCATAGAGTTGTCAGTGTGCAATATCTTTCATAAAGTATCTGGACCCAATAAACTACAGTAGGTACATAAATGTGGTCTTATGAGATCGTCGACCCTTCAGGTTGAACTTAGATTACCATATCAAGTACTTAGCCGCTTTGTCAAACGTTCTGACGTTAATTAAAAGTTCAAAAATATGTAAGTACCTACCTCAATGCAATTTTCCGGGATAAGTTCTTAATTACTAAAAGTAACCGTAAACCTCTTCCTGTTATTAGACATTAGATTGTAAACCTGGTTGGATCTGAAATTGTAATGGTAGAAAGCATTTTATAGCGTATATTAATTTCTATGTGAAGTCAAAGGAGAATTAAATTAATTAAGTGCATACCATGAAATAGAGATTTTATGCAGATAAATGATATTATGTAATAACCAATATAATTGCCATAACTTAACAATTTTTTTTATATAAATAATAAAAAAGTATATCCTGGGACATTATTCACACACATCTGATCCCAAACTAAGCAGAGCTTGAAACCGGATAACTATTATACTACATATACTACTTTTCTTTTGTAAATACATACTTATATAAATAATTACACCCAGACTCAAGTCAAACGTCTGTTTGTCTTAAGTCTGAACGTGTCTACATTCATGCACACAAATATCGGTCCTGGGTGGGAGTCAAAACCACGACCTGGCGCGTGAAAGGCAATCTTATTATCAATCATATTATCTTACCAACCAAGTCAACCGGTCCGTCAATATAATACTATAAATAGACTTTAAAGAGCGCTTTTTAATAGTCGGAACATGAATAGTATTACAAATAGATCATATAGAATTATAATTAAATTTAACATAAATTAATATTAATATCTGCGACACGACTATGTGTAGACTGGTTTTTTTGTAGTTCATTTAATGTTATTTCAACAATCCCACCCGAAATCAGGATGTCTAAAAGCCGCTACACATTTAAAAAGAAGATCCATGATCACATCACTTCATCTAATCAATAGGAAAGCTATTGTATCCGTATGTATTTGTTATATTATGGATATATTGTTTTTATGTATGTATGTATATAGCATGTATATATGTAGAACTAGTATGTTATATATAGTGTTTATGTATTTAGTTAAACCAAAAATAAACTATAAGTTAGTTATATTCGACATCTTAGTGCACCTACCGTAGTCTCTCCGCGCCACCCAATGGTTGACTGGTCGATAATGCCTATGGCCTTAAGTCCGCCTATGTACAATAAACTTTGTGGTAAAGTTTAAATAAATAAATAACATAAAATCCTAGTTTTTATTATTATAATGTTGACCATGTTTGTGTGATTACTTTGCACACCTAGAAAAGGTAGCGTTACGAGTACACGCTTTGATTTTGCCAAATTCCATTTAAATATATTTATGTTTATGGTAAATTATATAGCTTTCGATCGGGGACTAATAATACACAGTTTATCGAAGAGACACAGAGAAGTTCTTACATTAGCCACGTCCGCGTCGGCAGTGTGCAATCTACAAACGTACGTACCTAAATTAAACCTCTTCAAGTGTATTCGTAGGTGACTGCGAAGCGGTTTAATTTACGTGTCTATGTTCCCACAGGGCCAGGTTGCTTGCATCTTTAACACAAGAGTACCAACATGAACGATGTTCTTAATAATATACATATGTACATTTTCTAGAAGCGCATTAGAGAAATGGTTTGCGTCTCTGATCGAGACACCCTATTTGTTTGTATCTTGGTTCAACAAGATATATTCGTTTTTCTGTTGGTCGGTTCAAACTTTGTAAGGTTTTCATCTTAAAAAAATAATTTCTATTAATTGTCTAGGGTTTCTCAATACAATCCATCCAAAGTCAAACAATATTTCTAAGTTATTACAATGAATTTGACTGTGTGTATTATTCACATAAATATATTTTGTAACAAAGTGTTGCTGCACTCTTCGTTATCCACTGGCTATTCCATATAAATTATTATTTCCACAGCCACGACGCTTGAAGATGTAGCACTTTGTATTAGAAAGGTAGACGCACGATCCTGCGCGGATCATCTCACAGATATGCAAAGCGGGCATTACGTCAGTGCAGTGCGCCAGCGCAGAGCAGTGTCGTGCGCCAGGACTGCCGGCGCGGCTGCGTAGGCCGGGACTATAGCGTGGCAATGCGCATAAATAATATAATGAGTCATTTACACAGTGGGTAAGGTTGGTTGGTGCTGAAATGCTGCTAGACATATTAATTTGTATTGTTTAAACATCTACCAACATATTTGTAAAGTCGTGAGAGAGTGGGCCTAAGTTTGCGAGAAAGATGATCACGTACTTAATCAACAAAGCAGAACAGGAAACAGAAGCAGTTACAGCTAAAAAATCTAGGCTGTCAAACCATCGCGTACACTCCAAGGTACCGCAAGACGCGGTTTTGTTCAGTTTACGTCGTCGGATAAGATAATATTTTTTTATTTATTTATATATATATATATATATATATATATATATATATATATATATATATATATATCTTATTTATTGCAGAAACCTGAACAAAGAAGAAAAATAATACGTGTTAATCTTTGCCGGGTAAGCAGTGATAACCTTTGCCTTAGATGTTCTCAAGCCGCTCTGTAGGGTAGGGTAGTACATTGCTTCAGCGGACTATATACATAGGCAAGCTACGACTCAATCCATCTAATAAGTAATATTATAGGCTATGGAACCCTTCGCAGTGGATACCCTCTTTGGGGTTCGGAATTCGGCTCAGAGCAGTTATTGACGCGGAGAAGCATAAGTCTCTTTTAAGATGTTTTGTGCAATTAATGATGCTCTGCCTTAAAACGCGAAGACGCGGGTCACTTCGGATAAGTGACCCGCGAAGAAGCGAAAATTGAAGGTTTCGAAGTGCTACCATAATCTATATATATAAAAGAAAGTCGTGTTAGTTACACCACTTATAACTCAAGAACGGGTGGAGCAATTTAAATGATTTTTGTTTTTGGATATTATTATTATGAAAAAAAAATCGTGAAATTGTCTTTGGTTTTTTTTTAATAGGTTACTGCTTAATTTATTTGTTTTAGTGTTGTTACAAAATATCATTTTGCATGTACTATTGTTAAAAAAGCCGTGAACTAACACTTCCCAACCAAGACGTGATGCGATTAAGCTTCGCATATGTGGCATGTTAGACGTTCGACAATTAGTTTATAAATAAATTCAAAAATGGGAAAGTTTAAATCTTATCAACAGGGAGGCGTTCGTAATCAACGAGTCCACTAATACTCTATGATGATGGTGTCCACTAAACCCTATTTTTCGGCAAAACAGCGTCTTTCGGGACAGCTAGTAAGATATAACAACAATGAATCGAAGTATACCTCCAATTTTATAACTTTCTTTTAAAAAAATGTTGGAACGAAGTTCCTTATCGCATGTTGTGAAAGGGGGCTAAAAAACGGAAAAAAATCTTACGAATAGTTGTCACGATACTTTTTGCAGCTGTGCGGCGTGCGCATATTTCTCTGTCTGTCTCTCTCTCTCTTATAGAAAGCAAGCCAGATATTTTCATTTCTATTTCACATTGAACAGTGTGGTGTCGCGACAATTATTTTTGTTGAGTGTATACAGGTTTTTTGTAGGGGAAACCTAGGAGATTAGTGACAGAGGTGAGTTGTGACAGATGCGATTTCTCCCTAACTATGAAAGTGAGCATACTGGTAAAACGCTAGATTGAAGCTTTAGAGACGCGCTATTACATATTAAATACAACACCATTTATGATACGGAACACTGTGGAGTGCAGTCATCCTTCTAATCAACCGGACCTATTTTGGTTACTTTTTTAGCGTTTCAGCACGAACGAGACCCTGAATAATTGTATAGTAGATTTACAATAAACCTGCTAAGTGACAGATTATATTTCTATTTTGGTGTCAGGACGACGTTTGCCGGGACAGCTAGTACTCATTAAATGCAATGATGAAATCTCAGAAGCTGAATAAATCCGAATGAAGCTGCTCATTTCTAAAGTTTGGCTCCGATTTGACGCGTTTAAAGCAAAACTATCGAAGTCAATACTTATCGACTATTGATTCAATAATAACCAGAGTGCTGTGTTTCGTATCGTCGCAATGGCTCCGTTGAGGCGCGCATTGTCTCCGCAGTGTGCACTATGTGAAAGACGCTTTATTCATATGATGCGTAACATGACCTTCGCTAGCTGATTAGAATGTACTCATCAATATGTAAAAGTTCATGCGGCAATCATTTAAGGAATGCCAAGTTATTTTTGACCCGCTTTATATGTAACCTTTATATTGTAATCCTTGACAATAACTTAATTTAAGTTAGCTAAATATCGTTACTGTTATAAAATAAATCTTATTGTTAATTATTTCCTACATTCCGTGTACCTAAATATCTATATGTACCGAACATGTTCTGACTATTTAAAGCGCTTTTTTAAAGTCTACGTGAATA
This sequence comes from Pseudoips prasinana, assembly GCA_951640165.1. NCBI lineage: Eukaryota > Metazoa > Arthropoda > Insecta > Lepidoptera > Nolidae > Pseudoips > Pseudoips prasinana. The sequence continues at coordinate 32,818,806 of OX621255.1, forward strand.
ATTACCTTTTTTATTTTATTTTATAATTTTAAAATCTGTGGGCAAGTGCTACTAGCTACATGAATATACACAATTTTAATACAATAAAGCGTATATGCGCCGAGAGATTTAAGGGGGACCCCTGTTTTCAACGTTATCTTCTTTACGGATCTCGGGATCTCGATAAACACCGATTTACCCTTTTTACGGGGCCGCCATAGCGGATCCCTATTGACAAACTCCTTACGGGGACCAACGCAGGGAAACACTATTCATAAACTTAAGGAGATCCTCTTCACAGGGGCCGGCGCGGGGGGAATCTCTATTCATAAACTTAAGGAGATAGTTTTTACATGGTGGACATAAATGTTGGGGCAAACCTCAATGAAATCGCTGAAAATTTACCATTTGATCTCAAAATAGATTGATTTAGTGATTTTATTGGTCGAACACAGTAGCCATACTAGATTATCTGCAGTAGCAAACTATATTCTCTTACCGTACTTTATGTTTACCTATTTAAATGGGCAGCGATTGCCTAGAGCAGATATTTTAGCTGCTCATCAAATCTCTGACATGACTGTCTTACAACAACAGTCTGGACCACCGGCTCAACGTGGTCTCTGTAGTGCGGAATGCTTAGAAATTGCGGTCACCTATCTATAGATTAATCTTGAGCGAAAAGATCGCTAAAAAGGAAGAAGAGTTGGTAAGCGCAGTTGTTAGTGCGTGTTAATGAAAATATCCGGCATTGAGGAAATTATAGATCCTATTCTTCACATCTATTGTGAGTTTCATAAACGATTAGGCTCTCTTAAAGAATAATATAATATAACCTTAAGACAAGTCATTAAATATTAATTATCGCCAAACTGTAAAAGTTGTTGTAGTATGGTCGTCACCATGACCTTTGAGAACTGTGTGTGTATACCAAATATGAAAAGAATTAACTTATAGAATTTTAATTATTTTTAAATACGATATTATTATTTATATTATTATTAGTTTTTAAGCACGATATTGTATCCAATTGACACATGGGTGATTAAAAAATAAACATAGTTAAATATACCACGGTATTTATTTTTATACTTGTACGAAGTTTATAAATTAGATGAAATGAGTGCCCGGTCTTAGGTCATTGGATTAGCAATTCAATTAATAAATTAATATATTGCCGGTAAAAACCTTAATATTTGAACTTATTTTAATTCGACTAAAAATCACATTACAGACGAATGAATAGATAGATTATAATGCTTTCGGAATGATCGAATACGAGTGTGTTAATAATTATATTATTAAAAACGGGTGGCTTATCCAGTATGAGGGTTTTCTTATAATACCTCCTAACCCCATGTCAGATAAAAAAGTATGTATATTGTATAGCCTCCTCTGTTTGAAAGAGCTAGTGAACATAGTTTGTATAGCCGAAGGGATCCAAGTGAGCTTGCAATGTCGAAGTGTAGAACAACCTTTCATCACAAAAACTGTACGTTCATGTGTGTCAAAGTTTTTAACAAAATCCTACAGTCGCTAACTACACCATCCTAAGGTTGTCTGGAAGAGATCGCTTTATGCGATATGATCGCCCTTTGTACAACTTCTCTATGTAATATTTCATGTCATATGTATTCCTAAAGTATTACAGTAAAGAGTATCCTATTCTACAATTTTATTACAGCTAATTCGGAAAATGGATTCTAATTATCTTGATCCTAAAGGTGCCGTATACAAATAACACAAAAATATCGTTTAACTATTTAATTTCACCGAAGTATTTTTATCGAAACTTCCTTAATTTGAATAAAACAGGTGCTTTAATTACTCCACTTTTATTTTCAGAAAAATTATGATTATGTCTTCCCGGCCGAATTTCGGCCACGCCGGCCATTCTCAATGGTGATTAGCCAATTGCGCAGGACATATTATAGTGCACAAGTGTGTGCGCAAACACAGGGGCACTTTCAATTCCATCACTCTCATGATCCGATTGGACGACTAGCGACACGACCGGAAAGAGGAACTACCCCTTAGGTTATTTAAACTTAAGTTGAAGACATGGCTTACAGAAAATTGTTTTTATACAGTTCAGGAGTTTAATGACAATAAGGGACATTAATAATAATTGTGATTTGTACCTATTTGTATAATTTTATGTTTACTGACATTTTACTATTATGTGTGTACCCACTTACTCACTTCTAGACGTAATTTAAATAATATATAATTGTCATTCATGTCGTTAGACATGTAGACCCTATCTTAATTCTAAGACCTGTATAATTACCAAGTTTTATACAATTAAAATTATCTTATCTATACCTATCATACTTCTTAGTAGCACCTGCTGTTCCACCTGACCTGGAGTACACAAGTAGTGATGATGTCCTCCCGACCGAATTTCGGTCACGGCGCGCGGCGGCCAGTCTTAATGGAGACTAGCCAATTGCGCAGGACATATTATAGTGCACAAGTGTGTGCGCAAACACAGGGGCACTTTCTATTCCATCACTCTCATGATTCGATGGGAAGCCTAGCGACACGACCGAAAAGAGTTCAGGTACAGGACCGACGGCTTTACGTGCTCTCCGAGGCACGGAGGTGTAATACCGCCAACTTCCAGACTTCGGGCTGATACTGAGAAATTTCTTTTTACGGAAAAATCCCATAATCACTTTTGGCCCGACCCGGGATTTGACCCAGGACCTCATTATCTGCGGTTGAACACGCTACCGCTAGACCAACGAGGCAGTAACCTACTGACTACTACATACTAGTAGTATGAGGTAGTCAGTAGCAGTAGCTGGCCAGTTGTTTTTCCGTCGTTGTTTGGTTATTCTCTCCGCGGTACGGACGGACTACGCCTCATTATTTTGTACCCTTAACACCATGCAATAAAATAAACTAAATTATTTCCAACATCATGAATTATTGTCTACAACCCTGTTCTCACTCCGGTAGTTAATACCATGGCCACTAGTCGAAATGATAATTAATTATTTGTACAATAATTAATAGACAATAGTAATTTATGGGGAATATTAATTACCTGTCAATAATTGTTATTATTAGTTAGCCTAGCATAAGTACTTATGTCAAAGGAAATATAAATCAATTAATTAATGTTATTCAAAATCTTATGGCTATAATTAATAAAGTTTTAGAAAACTTATGTAAAATAAAATTCGTTAAGATTGAGTGTCAAAAAAAAAATAATGTCGAAGAAATATAACTTACAAAAGACAAAAATCAAGATTTACAATTATAATTCTCACTACATCCCATAAATGTCCTACTGCTGGGACCTCACCTGAAGGACCTCACGGATCTCCTCCTAAATAGTGGAGGGAAATTAGACTCCTACTTATATCGTGCTGAGCAGACGGATAGGGTTTTGTTAGGGTAGGTTAGGGTTAGGGCCCGGCGCTGGGAGCTAATCTCAGCGCGAGAGAGTTTGCGACGTCCGGCTGGCTTCTCCCCGGCTTGACGTCGCCCCTGGGACCGCTGGCGTTTGGAGGAGGGGCACTCCACTCGTCTTATATGTATAAGCGGTCCCGGGAAGAGGTAACCTGCTGTAGCTCAGGTTGCCTAAACGCGCTTGTGCGCGATGGGGAGGGGAGGAGGCAGTTTGGCCCCTCCCGTCCCCAGGGAGAGTCTCAGACGCTCAGTGTACAGCGGGGGTACTGGCGAGATCGTTCACGAGTACCCAGACCCCCCGCTACAGGCATTGTGAGGCTGGCTACCATGGTGGTTTTAGTGCGTATCCCGGGACTAGCCCGGCGAGTCCCACATAACCCGTCGCCTCCCCAAGCGGCGGGTATGCGTAAGTTTAATGCATTTCCACCATGTAAAAAAAAAAAAAATAATGGTTAGGGTTAGGGTGTCGAATTTCGAACAAGTGTGATCTCTAGTAACCTCTTGAAACCCGAATGAGTAAACCCGAATGAGTAAACTATAATCTTCGATATCTTGTTATATACTGAAAGAGGCCCACATACATGGTTCAGTTACACGTGTGGCGCAGCGGCTAAGACAGTCGCTTCGCCGCTTCGTGTCGTGGGTTTGAGTCCCGCGCCGGACAGCTATTTGTGTGACCCATAAATAGTTGTTCTGATTCTGGATGTAATTTGCGTCCATCTACTATATGTTTTTAAAGTACCCTGCGACACAGGGATAGGATTCCGTAGTGCAGCGTTGTCTTAGAAATACATGCGTCTAAGTGCGGAACGCCTGCTCGACTAACCAGCGTCTTAATTATAATATTAATAGGTGACGCAAAAACTGTAAACTCAAAAGAAGCTTACTTTACTACATACATTTAAGGATTTCTCAACATACTTACTTGATAAGACAAACCTCATGTACAGACTAGAAGTAAGATCTGGTTTCTTTAATATTATATCATTGATAGTAAACATCCGAAAGTGAGTTTGTTTCGTACGCTGACACGCCTTAACTACTGCGCACATGCTATCGGGGTACAGAAAATTATGTATCTTTCATAAAAAGTATTGTTCCCAAGGGATGAGGCGAAAGCTAGCTTTAACATAAAATAAAATCTAATTCGGTAGTCGAGACGCAACGTCGATGGATGCCAGCCAGCTGATTTAACCGCTGCACGTATGTGGATTAAGGTAGTGCCCTCGCCAGTTCCTACCCCGGGTTCGATTTCCACACAGGACAACTGTTTATGTGACTCATAATAAGCTTGTCTTGATACTGGGTCTGTCAATTACATGTTTATTTATTTTTTTTATATTTTTTTATGCTGAATGGGCTTGACCACGATCTCACCTGATGGTAAGTGAAGATGTGGTCGAAGGTGGACCGCGCGTACCCATAAGATGCCTGTTCACTCTAGCCTTGAATAAACCCATGTTGTATGAATCTGGAAACACGTCGTTCGGGAGGGTGTTTTTAAAATAAAATAAATAAAAAATAAAAAAGGTTTTTATTCACGTAGACTTTAAAAAAGCGCTTGTAAATAGTCAGAACATGTTTGTAGTAATATAGTTGTATACATTAGATATTATTTCTAGTAACATAGATATTTAGGTACATCTTGTATGAAAACATTTATAAAATTTATTTTATTACAGAAATGATATTTAGCTAGCTCGTATCAAGTTATTGTCAAGAGATTATGTTTAATTATCTAGTTTAAGTCTAATATTTTTACTACATATTGTCAATGGTTCTGTCTATATTAAAGGTATTATTATTATGACGGACCTTGTGTTAATAACGACGGTCGCGCTTTAATGCTACCACCGGATCCAATGCGCCCCAACTGAGAAGACCCAGCGAAACAAACTCAGTGGGTTCATCTACTACCGGTTTCAACACGACCCAGTTGAGACGGTCCGGCGAAACATACTCAAGCGGGCATGAACACGGGATTTGGTCCAATTAGAGTAATTATTTAGTAGGCAAACACAATATATGCTCGATCGGTTGTCTGAATGCTTATTATTTTAGATTATATTTAGGTATACAAAAGAAAAACTTCGAAACAATAACATTATTCATTTTGAGACAGAGTCAATAATTTTAAATTAAGTATATGATAGCAATCATTTACAGATAGTTCACGTAACACAGCAGATCAGTCATGTCTATATGGCTACAAGATCTCCAGCGAGCAATGTGCAGGTAGGAAGTGAGAGCCAGACGTCTTTGTCATCGATGTACTCTTTAGTGGTGTAATAACCCCTAGCCATAAGTATACGTTTAATATGTGTTTTAAAACTTGTGTCAGGCAGATCAGTAATTTGAGTAGGAAGCTTGTTATAAAACCTAATACAATTTCCTAAAAATGATTTATTAGTTTTGCTTACTCTAAAGCCTGGCATGGCTAGTTTGTTTTTATTCCTAGTATTTATATTATGCAGTTCACTTTTCTTTTTATAATTATGAATATTTTTTCTAACAAACATTATATTCTGATATATATATTCCGATGGCACAGTAAGTATATTTATTTCTTTAAACAAATTTCGCAAAGAATCGCGACTGCCTAAACCATAAATGGCTCTGACTGCTCTTTTCTGCAATACAAAAATAGCACCTATGTCAGCCGCCGAACCCCACAGCAGAATGCCATACGACATAATGCTATGAAAGTACGCGAAATACACTAATCTAGCAGTTTGTTCATCTGACAATTGCCTTATTTTCCAGACAGCATAGGAAGCCGAACTTAATTTACCTGCTAACTTTTCAATCTGAGGACCCCATTGCAATTTTGAATCAAGTGTCAATCCTAAAAATACGGTCGATGGGACCAGATCTAATATTTTCGCATTAAGTGCAACTGTTGGTACAATTTGAGTCACATTCGGCAATGAGAACCTGATGCATTTAGTTTTCCCTGCATTTAACAAGAGATTATTTGCCGAAAACCATTCTGATATAAAGCTGAGTGTTTTATTATGCTCAATAAGATCTTTATCCTTTCTATTTACTTTAAATATGAGCGTTCCACTGCTTAGCCGTGCGTATGAGAAAGGAGGAAGCAAAGCGCTTCGTACAGCAGAATGGGATGTCAACAACAAAGCGGTGAAAACCCTCCCGACGCCTAGTAGTCCGATGAAAAAAGGGGGAAGGAGGGATAAGTTCATGGAGGTCTTGAGCGCATTAAAGTACCCCGCGATACAGGGGTTCATTAATCTAGTGCGGAAATTGTTTATTTATTTTCTAAATAAAAGGTGCTTGTAGTGCCCGTGCAGCCAGTAAAGTGGCGGTAACTATACCTAACCTTTACCTAACTATAGTCGGAATACCTCTTACTTCCGTAAATAAAGCCGGGCCTTAATGAGTGGAACATGGCTGGCTGCTGACATAACGCGGCAAGTAAGAGGTGCACCGCCGAGCACAATGTGTGAAAGTAAACAGAATTGGTGGAATATTTCTCACGGGCACAATGCACGCCTGGCATTACTCTGTGTTGCCGAGCAAAAAGTTATCATCGCAATATCACTGTCACTAGGTGACCCACAGTGTTACCAACTCCAACATCTTTTGGTTATTATTTTAAAATTATAGTAAAATTTGAGTTAGTAATTGTAAAAACTGTTTCTCTTTATTACAGGCTATCCTGTAGCCTATCTAAGAGGACAGTACCCTAACCATTTAAGTGTAGTATTTTTTGTGTTTGTTACCTTAATTTTTTTTTATTTTATTTATTTATTAGAATACCAACAGCGATACAAATAATTTTTTGCGTTATAGTACAATCAATATAGTTAGGCCAATTACAGGTTTTCCTAAGTACAATTTGAATAGTGTAGATCGACTAAAGAACGGACTAAAGAAATATTAAGTTGCATGGAATACATAACATAATACATGGTTGATTACTAATAATAGCTACTAATAACTAATAATAATAGTGCTCGAAATAAAAGCAAATGAAAAAAAACATATAAATATATAGGAATTTAGTTTTTACATCTAAACGTTATTGTTTCAGGGCGCTAATTATTTGACATTTGAACTTTCTCTTAGAACTTGAAAACATGTCTATTTGTCCATAATTGGTATTATATGTTCGAGAGATGCGTGTTATTACATTATTTTGTGCATAATTAGTAGCATGAAGTGGTACGTGTAACATTGGAGTGTGGCGAGTGCGTCGGCGTGGTGTATTAAATATCACCTGTGAAAGTAAGTCGGGGCAATCAAGGCGTCCATTGAGTATATCCAGTACTTTGCGTCGTTCTTCAAGGGTAAGCAAGGCATGCGTGCTAGAACTTTGTTGGTATGGTTTTGGTGGTTTACGAAGGCGATAATTAAGATGGTTAATAAATTTGTTTTGAATTCGTTCGATCTTAATATGCAATTTGTATTGTACTACAGCAAATATTCTAAGAAATAAAGTTTTATTATTTTTTTTAATTAGGGTAGGTGTAACCAATAATTACCAAATAGGACATCGTTAAAGAAATGAAATGAACTATATAATTTGAAGTAAACTTTACGCACGTTTGGCGTGGGGAGTAAGCTGGTGAATGCGTGACGAGAGCGTTACGAAAAGTGTGATAGGGTGAGGCGAAAGGAAGTTTAGAAGGGAAATATAAGTTAGTGAAGATAGAAAGAGAGTTACGTTTCGTATATTACTGTAGGGGCAAGACAGAGAGGTGCGAGCGCACATCGAGCGCTTATCGCATAGTCAGTTCCGTTTTGTATATCTTTAAGTATTACTTCAGCCGAGTGGTCTAAAGCACACTAGTCTTTTTATTAAAATTTTTACTTATTTATTATGATGGGTCTAAGGCTCACAAACCGTCGAAAATACTAAATTTTTTTAATAAGGACATCATTATCTATAACAAATAGGTCTATACAATTTTAGCTACTTAAAAAGTTTTTTAGCCAAAGTATATGGAAACATTAAATGACATAGAGAATGAGTTTCATCGCATTTACTAAACATTAGCTGAATGTCAACTACCCCTCAGATAATTCAAGGCGCGTTATGTTAATCTGAAGAATTTATAGATTAATATAATAAATTGACGCAACATGAACTTTCGAGTTGGCATCCCTGGGGAGCCGGCGATTGACGCCTGTCATTGTTAGTGTTGCCAATGGTGGCGTATGAAAGTGTGGATCCATTGTGTACACCTACTTAATCGCTGGGTTCATTGGAACTGAGGTCACAGTTATTCAATGATGTTCGGACACGGATCAGTGGAGATCATCACGTGTCGTTGAGAGTTTCAAAGTATCTACACTACCTTGACTGCCTGTTAGTTTAGCGATAGTATGTTATGCTGCAGATAATGTTGGATTACCTCATTTGGGGCGCTCATAGCTCTCACCGGTCCGTAAGCGACCGGCGAGGTAAAGCAACTAGGCTCGCGGTCAGTCCATAGATGGGTGACCGCCAAAGTGGTTCAATTTCTGAGCGTACGTGCTTCGGAAGGCACGTTAAGCTGTCGATCCCGAATGTAGTCATTAGACAACAGTCGTTAAGCCATGTCAGACGCCTACTGGGCGGCTTGAACAACTCTGACACTAGGGTAACCATTACCCATACGATAAGCAAGCAACCTCACCGAGATCGAAACAGAAACCTCCCTGATCATTCTAAATAGAGATATAAACTCTTTATTCTACAGCTCAAGAAACAATACAAAGTAGTGACAACATACCAATTGCATAACACAGTAACATACTTCTTGCGATGAGACTGCCAATTGTACTGACATATGAGTACAATTGCGGCTTTATCACAAGATGTGACCTCGTCCAGGTAACCTAGGTAGTGAATGGAGAAAGGAGTAATATCACTATTTGTACGTACATCATAAATTTTATCGACCGACGAGACTCGAACCATTACCCACTACCGATCCGGGATATGTACTCTGCGTTAAACTACGAACATTACACACTGATAAATCAAATTTAATATTCCATTGCTAACACCCTTGGGAAGTTGCAGATGTTATCCATCAGCTTTTTAAGACATTTAGCTGACTGAAATGTCATAGTTTCATGTGAAAGAGTATTCAATAGAAAACATCTTCCATTTGGATTTAAAATATAAAACTACAATGTAATATTGTGATTTTTTTATAATTAACACAAGAAACTTTTTGCCGCGCACTACCGCTCTGTGGAATCAATTAGCTGCGGAGGCATTTCCGATCCGGTATGACATGGCAACCTACAAGAAGCGAGCCTATTCTTATCTTAAAGGCCGGCAACGCACTTGCAGCTCCTCAGGTGTTGCGAGTGTCCATGGGCGGCGGTGATCACTTACCATCAGGTGACCCACTTGCTCGTTTGCCATCCATTATATAAAAGAAAAAAATATATATACATCTGAGCGCGTACTAATGTAATTCAGCACGTGTGCTGCTGTTGTTCAGTTACTTTGTCTATCTGTCAGTCATATACTAGGTAGCAGTGGAAGTATTCACAGATATTTTTCAACGACGGAGTCTAATAAGCTCATCGTGTTCCCTTACAATTGTAATTGTCATCGCGAAGGTCGGCGGCCACGTTCGCTACGGGCCACGCTTCAACACACATGAAATTATAATTTCAACCTAGTCGGTTAATTATTGTTAATCACTTATACTTCTCTACGTTTTACGCGGATTACATAACAGCCGTAAAAGGACACGCTTGTAATATAGTTAATTAGCTTTACGTGTTGGGTTAGAAAATTAACATAATTCATCTGTTAGGTACAGATCTGATAAGCGAGCCGCACAGCCTCTGCAATACAGGAATGGTAGCGCTGAGAGGATAAAAATTGTATTGCTCCCACTAGTCCGTATTGCTGTGTGGTGACGGCTGCGAATAATAATAATAATATCTAGGGACAATGTCACACAGATCATCCTAGCGCCAAACTAAGCAAAGCTTGTACTATGGGTACCAGGCGACGATATACATACTCATATACATAGATAAATACATAGAAAACATCCATGACTCCGAAACAAATATTTGTGCTCATCACACAAATATTTGCACTTACCGGGATTCGAACCCAGGACCACCAGCTGCGTAGGCAGGAGCACTACCAACTAGGCTACGGTGACCGTCAATACCTGAATGCTTTGTGGCACCCCATCTCATCCCGTTGGGAGCGTAGAAGACGACGCGACGGAATATCTACCAGAGGACGGGCAGCAGCTTCCTTCTGAGTATTATGGCCACCTTACTGTTATCGTCAACCCGTCTACCAAGCGTGGCTATTATGGCATATCCCTCCAAGATGATTCTTGGGGAGGCTTTTGTCCAGCAGTGGACTTTCACGTGGCTAGGTCACGCGGTTTGTATATAGATGAGCATGTAAAGCTGTCAGGTGCTGTTTATTCTGTCTCTATACAGCAGTCGTTAAGCCATGCCAGGGAGGCTTGTACAACTGTTAAACTTTCTTCTTTTGCATCTAGAATTATCAAAAGTGATGCACTATCCTCAACAACCACAACCGCGGCCAACGCGCTTTTGGGTTGTTGCCCGCAGGTAGCAACGGGCTAGCATGTTATCATTTAATGTTGTAGGTAATAGTAATTCTTTTGTTGTTAGATTTTTTTATAATCAAAGTTAAATGTTTAATTCGGTAATTTCTTTAGCTTTTAAGAAACCCATACTTGTACACAGGGCTTCAATACAGTACTTTACCTTAACCAACATTGTGAAGGAATTTTGATTTTTGTTTGGAAAGGGAAAGCTTTCGGAATTGTACCTTATAAATTTTATTCGTATCGATGATTAAATAGAAAAATTGTAAACGGTTATAAGTATTGAAATACTATATTTATTTTGTATACGTTCAAAAGATAACGCCACTGCATTCAGCTTCAAAATGATTGCATATATAAGAAACTTTGAATAATGTCGTATGTATATTACTTCTAAATTAAAATGGTAGGTACTTATGCTCGTACTATCAAGGCGAACTGGAAACTGGCTGATAAGCAAAAAGCCGAAGTGCACCAATAAGTTCTCGGCGAGAGCGATAGTGGTTGTCTTGTCTAGCATTATTTAGCTTCACTTGTGAAGCTGTAATTAAACTTTAACGAACTATCAGTCCGACGGAACATTCATTCACGCGTCTATACCATAGGATTAATATTCGACAGTAGTGGC